>CACRXP010000254.1:0-12023 GCA_902702965.1 Spirometra erinaceieuropaei
GACGTCCCTTTATAGATCTTGGACGGAAGAGCGTCTCAAAGTCTGTTGAATTTGGCATCACGGGGTGATGAAAGGGCAATCAATGCAATCAGGGCAATCCCAGTGCATTATCAAATTGGGCGATCTGTGGGACGCTTAGACTCCCCAAAATCGCGACTTCCGGTCCTACGGTTTTGTTGAAGTAGTCCGTATTAAATAATCACTGCTTATTTAATGCAAAAAACCTGATTGAAGGAAGCATGCACTTGCACCGTACGCACTCATCGTAGAAGTTAGGAGCAAAAGCATTAAGTCCAGGCCAATATTTGATTGGAGCCAGCTTTCAATTTTGCTAAGATATTTACAAATCGGCTTCTAGCCCGTCTTCCCAAATAGTCGCTTCTGAGAAATGTCGCTAGTGCTTGGAGAAGACGTTTCGCCAAACTGACTGCCAGTGTCACCTAAAAACCATTGAAAAGTTTAGTACTCAAGTGCGTCGTAAGAGCTGACTGGAGTAAATTTACACATAAATTAGATCACAAAATAGTGGAATATACGTGGAAAAGTTCGATAGCGCTTGAGTGAATTTTAAAAAATATTATCTAAATTAGTTGTTGCTACTACTACTACTACTACTACTACTACTACTACTACTACTACTACTACTACTACTACTACTACTACTACTACTACTACTACTACTACTACTACTACTACTACTACTACTACTACTACTACTACTACTACTACTACTACTACTACTACTACTACTACCACTACTACTACTACTACTACTACTACTACTACTACTACTACTACTACTACTTCTACTACTATTACTATTATTATTACTATTATTATTATTATTATACTGGAATATATTGGATTGGAACTAACTGCATGCTATGCGAATACGCCCGGTCTGAAATAGGGAATAACAAAGTGAACTGGAAAAAATCAAATAAAACTAGTATTACATCAGTGTTACACTTTTTAATTTGTTGTGGAGCTCTGAAGTAGATTCATCCCCGCAAACCTCGGGTTCGGCCAGGAAGTTGAGATGAAGATCGGAAGTATGCATACATTTGAAAATTATACTACTTGGAGTACCACTTGTTCGTAGAATGGGCATTACACGGTTGTTCCGCAGAGGTTAATTGCGCCAGACACTGGAATTTGGACCCCCAGCACTACGAGTGGCCGCTCGCCAACTTCCGGGGAGTCCCTAATTTCCCGTGTTCTAATTTCAGTCCTGAAACTTATCCTAACCCTCCTAGTCTAAGCCGTAACACCAACCATAACCCTCATTCTACCCCTCCTAATCGTAACATTGGTCCTAAAGCCAACATTTACTCCCCCCACGCTAACCCTGCCAGAATGTAAGGGGGGGGGGGTGTTCATATTCACGTGCCCGACTGTTAATTGTCTTTAAATCAAATGACCATTGTAATTTCGGATCGTGCACTAAAAAGTCATGTCCCCCGCACTTAGATCCAAGTCTTCCATTGGCATTTCCTAAAACTATTGGCTTGGCATTTACCCGGGGTTCATTTACCAGAAATCAGCATATGAAACGCTGGGTGACTCATTGGGGAATCGAAACCCTCGCAGTTGCGTCATGCAGCAGCAGAAACGTTGGTGAAACCGATGTCTAGCCAGTACCCATAATATGAGCACGGTATAACCTCTGTCATACGCGTGGCACCCTAATTTTTGGGCTGTCAAAGTGTCTGTACCAGAGACTTTGTCTACTCCTCAAAGACTTGGATTGGACAGTAAAGTCGACCAATGAGTTTTTTACACTTATCCAACATCCAAAAGTGGGGGTAGACCAGGTGGCTGTCATTTGACGTGATCTCGGTATTCAGCTCCATCTTACCCAGCCTGGTCATCAACAATGTTGAAGGCCTCCTTCGGGAAAAATACGATGAGACCGACCAATAGCTCAAGCGAGTGCACAACATCGAGCTCCTGGACCCGGGTCTTAAGACTTTCTTAAACTGTCCGAACTAACTGCGGAAGCGATTTTGCAGAAGTTCGAACGACTGTTCTGCAGCTCCTACCCCGGAAGCTCTGGGCCAGATACGTCCTGAACACATTCGTCATAACCAAAAAGGGTGACGAGCAGGCTTTCAGGGCATTGTTGTATCCTCTCTCTCTCTCTCTCTCTCTCTCTCTCTCTCTCTCTCTCTCTCTCTCTCTCTCTCTCACTCACTCTCTCTCTCTCTCTCTCTCTCTCTCTCGACATCCAGTCTACAATGAAGGAAGAAGGCAACAATCAGTTGCCCAAGTTACAAAGATGGCAGACGGGGAGATAAAGGAAGTGGTCTACCGCAAGGTAATTAACACTAAGCGCATCCTCTACTACAGAAGCAACCACCCCGTGAGTAACTGACGCTTTTGCGTCAGGACCCGCTTCCAGCGTGTTCAAACACACTGTAGGGACGACAGTGGGAGGAAGGAGGAAATGAAGTACGTGCATGCTCTAATTAAAACCAACAGTTAGCCGAGGCACTTCATGTGAAAATGCGCCAGGAAACCCCACGCTGAGCAGTCAGGAGAAGAAGAGCCGGCTGTCTATCCCCTATGCGAAGAACGTTTCGGAGGCGACGGTAAGAATCCTGAAACCTTTCATGATTAACGTGACTCATACACAGATAATGAGGCCCAAAGACCTGCTATAGTGACAGGGCAATCAGTGGTGGTCTAAAGTATACATGCGAAAATTGCGATACGAGGTATGTTGGCGAAACGTCCTGGTACAAAATTGCACGAACATCAGCTTGTAATCAACCAAAAGAATAAACTGTCGCTGGTCTATTGACACATACAACGGCAGGACCACAGTTTCGCCTTTCAGAAGGCAAGGGTGATCGGCCGAACCAATGGCAAGACTGATGATGGAAAGTTAGCCCTCGACTGGAACACTTAGCTGGAGCACTGCATCTGCATCCCGCATATCAGGCGCTCCGAAAGAGGCTCAAGTCAGTTCAGACAGGGCCAATGGAGCGGGCGAAGAAAGTCAGACGGAGCGACGGCCGACCGTCGCGGAGACAAAAGAAGACGTTGACCGGAAGTCACGTGACCGGCGTGGCGCATTGCCTCACCGACGCACCCGCGAGGCCGGAAGCACCACGCCTGAGCAACAACGATTGACCAGTCCGCCGTCTTAAGGGGGAAAGGTCAACAAGCCCGCCAACCCAGCGGCAACCATGGCAGCTGCTAAGGGGGCACCAGTCACGCATATATGTCAATGGTCGAACTCGGGGAAACCAAAATCAGTCGAAAGCAAACAGGCAGACGGAAAGCGTGTGCGTTGAGCACGGTTATAACACGCGGCAGGCGGCAAGACTGAATAACAGTGGGTCCCCTCGCAGCTGTGTCATGCAGCGGTAGAATGTCTGTGACAGACGCATCCGGACTTTTAGCTAGTACCAGCTGGTGGTCAGGGTTATGATTGTCTGAATGAAGGCAAAAAAGCCCGAAACAGTGCTGTATCAATCTACCTCCCAGACTCTATCGTCTCCCCTCTACTATTATAGCCTGGCCGGCTTCGGCCTGGTAGGTGGTTGCCTGTTCGTGACCCCTAGCGCCCATATGAAACTTGTTCCTTCCGGGAAGCCAATGGATCGGTGTGCGCTCATTCCCGAGTGAATATACATGTATATATTTGCACTGTGAGGCAGGCATCCCAAGAAATTTAATTAGGCGACCGTAGGTTCGTTGGGGGGAAGGTAAGCATTTTATTAATAAATTTTCGACGTTGGTTCCCGGGTCGTCGTCAGACTTGAGTAAATGTACAGTCGACATTTCAAACTTGCTCAAAAATAAACATTACGCCGGTATTCCTGCTAGCAAGCGTCTGTCGCATACACTGTTGTGTACCGATTGGTTCCCGTCTCTTTTATCTTTCCTTGAGATTTTGTACGCTGCGTCTAATTCAATATGCCGATTAATGCATGACTCGTCTGAGTGCATGGCCTCAAGAGATTCTCGGTATCTTTTGTTAGGGCAGACGCCGACGAGGCGGATCTTGTCCCTTGCAAAAGCATGTCCCATATCTAATGTGTGGATGGCCATTTGAGATTGGTGGTCTCGCCTCTTAACTGCTGCTCGTGGATGCGTGCGGAGTAGGACTTTCTAGTTTGGCCACAATATGCGGCATCGCACACTTTACATTGGATCTTGTCAACGACTTCCTTCTTCTGCAGATAGCCAGCCCTATCCTTAGTGTGTGCAGGCTAATTGCGCAACGTTGTCACCGGTCTGTGCGTCATTTGCATCTGGTGTTTCCTCAGGTGTCTTTCAATGAGTTCAGACACATTTTTAATGTAAGGGAGTATTTTTTTGGACGCCTGCTTGGAACTACCTAGCTCCTTCTCTTTTGACTCTCGTCGTCTTAGGCATCCACATACAAAATTTCCAGGGCAATCATCTCGGAAAAATTATGCAGAAAGATAATTCAATTCTATTATGTGGCTTTGTTCGTCGGAGCAGTGGGTTTTCGCTCGGTAGAGCAAGCTATTGACAGTGCTCTATTTGTGAGAGATTGGATCGTTGTTCATATGGTGTAGAACGACTTCCGCATATGTTTCTTTGCACCTAACAGACATGTGTAATGTTCCGTCGGTATTTTGCTGCACGAGAACATCCAAAGCGGGAGTTTACTGTTGACTTCCTTTTCCCAAGTGAACTTACAATGAGTGACCGATCTCATGAAACTTTGGCTGAAATTCAGAAATGCGTTTTCGATTGGGAAGGATTACTTGGGCGGGGTTGTAATACTGATTATCTTGCGGCATAATCCTATAATATTTCGGACTCGGCAGGATGTCAGCTTTTGAATGCACGGCTTTTCAAACCCCTGTAGAAACCGTACTCGGTAAAAAAATGACTGCTTAAGTAGCATGCATTTTCCCCACCGATTTTCGATGGTCTTGTAAATTAAAATATATATTATAGAAAAGACGAACAAAAGTATGCTTTCTCTCATTCGTTTGATAGAGAATCACGTTTGCTTTATATTTTATACTCAAAAAGGAGTGTAATAAGGTTTTAAAAAGATTTTTTGATTGCCAAATAATTTGTAGCCTGATCATTCGCTGCATTACCGCATAGTGATTTCAGTCTACAAAGTGTATGCGTTCCGCATAAATAAAATCACATATTTTCCCATGCCTTTAAAAAGATGTCATACAGAGTCCATAAACTTTTGCAATCGATGCGATCTATGTTGTGCATTTCATGAGGAGCCATGGTAAATGGCAAGGTACGATGCTATGTGAATGGACATTGCGCGATCTTAAAAATCTCATAACTCTCGAAAATCATTAAGCGTAGACAAAGCCAGCACCATGACACCCTCGGTCTCCTCACAATTTATGCCATTGGCAGTTTGTGCGTAATTAATCAATGGAGAGTTTGAGAGAGAGAGAGAGAGAGAGAGAGAGGGAGAGAGAGAGAGAGAGAGAGAGAGAGAGAGAGAGAGAGAGAGAGAGAGAGAGAGAGAGAGAGAGGACTGCTTTATTTTGAAAAAAACTTTCAAAACTTTCAGCAAAAACGGTTCTCCAATACACAGTGATTACTATAGAGATTAACAGGTTTTGGACAGACAGGTGGAGATGATTATATATGAAAAAAAGGACTTTAAGGTGCTAGATCGAGTTTTAGTTTTTGTTTTTCAACATCTTTGCAGGTGAGATACCGGGCTAGAAATGGCAGTATGGAATTCCGATAGGCCGAAGTGCGGCAACGGATGTGGCGGAAGCATCGACGCGTGGGGCGTAAGGATTTCACAGCCATTAACTCATTATGAAGGGGATGGACGGTGTCATTCAGAATTCGGTCAGCAAATTGCTCCACCGAGTTGAAGTGTCGCTGCACGATGATATCAACTAAAATATGAGTGATATGCACATGCCCACCCAGTGAGCCTTGCACGGCGAATTCCGTAAGACCCTCCTGATCAGCGACAGTCGCCTGAATTACACGCTGTTCCCACCACGCACCTCTGGTGTCTATGATGGGTGCAAAGGATATATCAGTCAGTGTTGTCCCTGCTAGAAGGGCTTACTGTGTCTAAATTCTAATTCTGATGTCGATCACAAAGGGCGACGTCCACCGCATATCTCACGGAGTGACTTGCTCCTATAGCAATAAAATTTCAGTTTCAGTTTGTATGAGGGAAACATAAGTGTTGAACTTTTGAACTCCCTATTTGTTACAAGGAAGCGAATTATATCAAAAATTCGAAAATGGAAACATTAAGCAACTACAGAAGTCTTTTACAGATTGGCAAAATTTTCGAAACCAGACAGATAAACGAATTGTTCCAAGTGTTAAAACATTAACATTACTAACTGTGCTGTACAGTAGTCTGTCTAGGGATAATTGGTGCGATCTCAGTTTCTGAGGGAGACGAATTGAATGCCAACATTCACATTCAAAAACTTGGGACAACATTAAAAACAAACGTTACTGACATACGGGCAGTAATATAATAACATTAATTAACTGTTCGAACGGAATGCTAAGACGATATCGGTCAGGTGACATTATGACGTTTAGTGGTATATTGGTCCAACTTGCGCTTAAAATCCTCGACGGAGGTGGACATTAAGATATCTGCAGGCAGAGCATTAGAAGCCTCGATCACTCTGTTTGAAAAGAAGAACTTCCGAATGTCCAGCCTGGCGCCAGTCACACGTAGTTTAAGTGGATGACCTCAGAGGTTAGTTGTGGTTGCTAACTCATAGAAATCAGCAGGTAAGAGACTGCAGTCCTGGCCGCACATTATACGGAATGTTTGTACAAGGTCGTCTCTTAGCCGTCTGTAACTCACTGGAAAAAGTCCGAGATTGGATAGCCGTGTTTCGTAGGGTAATGAACCCTGCCCACTAACGAGTTTGGTTGCCCGCCTTTGAACTTGCTCAAGACTGCTGAGGTCCTTAGAGATCCAGAGTTTCCACGCCTGAATGGGCAATTATAGCTGTGGCCATACAACTGTCGAAAGCTTTAGCGAAGCAGTTCTCATCGAAGATAGAGAAAGTTCTCTTGACATGATAAAGGACTGACATCGCGGACTTGGCTACCTTGGAGCAGTTAATACTAGTCATTCTTTCATTACACCGTTTTAATATCTTATTCAAATACAACTAATAGTTCTGTTTGACTAATGTAACTGGTTGTGGGGTCTACTTAAGTAGGTATTCTGGATAAAGAAAACGTTCCAGTGGTCTTTATAACACAAATTTGAAAAACGCCCCACCGCAAGCGAGACTATAACTTGGTAATAGTAATAGCATTAATGAGGTGTAAACGGAGAGAGTGTACTCAACAGCCTGGGCACCGTTTCAGTTTCAGCTTTAGTTTATTAAGGGAAATATAGGCGAGCGCCTTTGAACTCCCTATTGGTTACAAGTCGTCGGAGAAAAACATTGATAGTGGGAAGGAGAAAAAAGGGGTTTTGTACATAAGCGCTGACAACTAGTCAAAAAGAGTAATCAATAACGGTTACTAACAAGTTACAAGTAGTATAACCAAGTGTAAGTTGGTGCCGGTTATGTGAGTGGATGCAAGGCTGGTAACTGGGAGGCTCGATGCGCGTCAAGTCTAAACTTAAAGGAATTCACACAGGAGGAGGTTGCAACATCGGTGGGCAGGGCATTCCACGCTGCAACCACTCTGTGACTGAAAAAGAACTTTCTCCCATTGATTCTTGCTTTCCCGGCGCGTAGTTTTAGGGGATGACCGCGCAAATTGGGCGTGTTAGCTTGTGTGAAATAATCAGTGGGATCTAAACAACAGTCTAGGCCGTTGATAATGCGAAATGCAAGTATAAGGTCACCACGTAATTGCCTGTAGGAAAATGGAAACAGGTTGAGAGTTGACAGGCAAGAATGCAAGGCTAGAATGCAAGGGCAAGAATGCAAGACTACGCGCAGGCAGTGTGAATGACAGTTCGAACGTCGTTGGTGACGATGTCGTCTGTGCACCCTACGATATTGTGGGTGCCGGACGGCGACGTAGGCGTGAATCACGTTGTATTGATGGCAGACTTGCGCAGCGGCTGTGGTGCCCCCACCCCCCCTCCCCCAACCGTCCGGGCCCCGTGGCAAGACAGAATCGGCACGACCGAAGGCGGGCTCAGGCGCACTGCTTGACGGGGCTAAACAGTCTCTATGGATGGGGCACAGTGGCAGACACAGCTAGACGACCCATCTACGCGGGCCACACACGACCCGGCTCTCGCACACGTCTACCAGGATTCCACATAGAAAAAGCGGCCCGGATCCTACCTACCGCAGAGGCCACATTAAGGAGGATAGTGTGGAGGTTACTCAGACTTGTGATTTGTGGCAGTGGCTAACTCAGTGTGCAGGTCTGCTTCTAATGCGCGCAAACACACTCATCTGTGACAGTAGTTATTGGGATCGCGAGGGCGCAACGCATCCAGCTGTGGGAAGTAAATACATGTGCGAATTACAGAATTTCCGTCGACATTATGAAACCTAACCGGACATACAGAGCATGGTTCTGTTTATCTAGCTTGTTAACTGCAATGATAGGTAAACTGGCCTGATAAGATTACCCGAACCAGCCATAAGGTGGGGTGAATGAAGATGGCAGCAGATGATAGACCACCAATATATCAGTGATACATTGCCTCCAGTAATCTGCTGGCTGTTGGCGTGCCTGCTGAAGTCCGCAAGACCTCGCCTGTTCACTGCGAATATTGACTACCTGCGAACCTTACGTGCACTGCCCACATACGCTTGTCAGCATTGGCTGCCGACCGATTGTGCGTGTTCACTCAATGCAGTCTGCCCCTCTCGCTCTTTGCCTATCCGAGTTCGAAACTGGAAACGCGGTCCCAGTGCCTCCGAAATAGTAATGGGACCCTGGTGAGACTGCATGGGTCACAAAACAAATTTCACCATGCGTTGCAATGTTTATCTAATGAGAAGTCGACCACAATTAGCCTGAGCTGCCGATGGAATTCCATGCCTCATATCTAATGTGACGGTGGTATAGGAATAAGGCATATTAACCACCGAAGTTACCTACCCTACGTGGCCTCAGACATTCACGCCTTGCTGTTGCAACGACTACAACAAGTCTTGAGGCAAAATCTGCTTACATCGCTTGTAGGACTACGGTCAAACCTAATGCGTAGGCGATAGTCTGGCTTGCACGGGAGTCTGCCTGAGGAATAGTTCTTATCCTTGGGGAAATTCCAAAGATGGCACTTTTTGTTTGCCTAACTACTGATTGTCCAACGCGTCCGCAGATGGTCCTTCGTGAAGATCATACAAATAGGCAGTCCGGGATTAGCAGTGGCGCGTAATGTGCCCGAGGTTTGGTACGTCAACCGCCTTATAATTAAAAGCCTCAAAGCCCAATGGTAGCGCGGTGACGTGGCGAGTGTGAATCGTCAGCACAAATGTGTGTTTGCTGTCGCCGCCACCGCGGTTACGTGCCGGCTTCTCCTCCAAGAAGTGGTGGTCGGGGTGGGGAAAACATGCTAAGACGATCACCGGTGCGGTGTGGGCTTGGTGTCGACATTGTGTCGGGAGGTGCGAGGGCTCGAGCAGGAAAAGGGGTGACCACAATGGCGACCAGATTGAGAGGGCGCGAGGCAAATCGATTGCGACGACCGTGTACGCGTGGGCGTCAGGGGTCGGCGCCTTGGCGGGCGGATTGCACACGCCTGTCCAACCAGAAATGCTCGACCGACGAGCCACGTCAACTGCGCAGACTGCCACAAGAGGGATGGTCAAGGTCAAGCCGCTGGTTTTACATTTGATGATACTGTATGTGACCTATCTCATGAAATCTGATAACGGAAACTGATGCGAGAATTTCTGGACGTCTTTAACGTTGCGCATTTTGTTCACTCATCCACTTCCTTCAGGGAAATGTCCTTTTCTTGTGCAGAAATTGTGTTTACGTAATTATGTCAAGTAAACTATCAGTACATTTTAGCAAAAATGGACGTTTGAATATATTTGTGCCATTGTCTATGCTAATACATGTCCTAGACTCGGGCAACTTGTTAAGAAATGTTTTCTTATTAATCAAAGGCATATTCGTTGCTGGCTTTCGTTGTGGACAGCCATTTTTCTCGAAAAGGAAGTTTGATGTTTGATTGAGTCTTCACATGTGACCCAAACGACCATCTTCGTGAAAAGGAGCACCCGAACACTCACAAATTCGGTAAAGGCCTTCATGAAGGTCAGACAAATAAGCAATCGCGAACCAGCAACGGCGCGTAATACGTCCGAGGTTGGTCTTATAAAAAGCCTCAAAGCCCAATGGTGGCGCAGTGACGTGGTGAGTACGAGTCGTTAGCACAAGTGTGCGCTTGCTGTACGTAAGCATGGCCTAACTAAATATAAGTCAGAAGGCTTAACTAAATCTAATTCAGAGGGCTTGCCCAAATCTAAGTCAGAAGATATTACAAGCCAGTCGTCACCCGTTTTAACTGGTAGGCAGCTTAATCTGCCTGCACATGATAACTGCAATGATTTTATACTAACGTTTTGGCACTCTGCTCTCAATTCTTGAAAAATTATTCGACGGAAACGTCTCCTACATTCCCTCTCAAGAATGTAGACGTCTTGACTCACTTATTAACTTGATCGCCAGTGAATCTAGTGATAGACAAAAGCGTGTTTACTAAATTTTGTTGAAACATGTTCCTCGATCTGCTCGGCCAGTTGGTTTTGCGGTTGATTTCCTGTACTCCAGTGGTCTCAACTACAAAATAGCCGATTCAAAATGCCTGTCTTCCCGTAGTAAAAATCCGCCTGTCTTAGTTAAGTTGTTTTCACCAATTGAGTTCGACTCAATATTAGCCCATCGAGATCGTGTCTCTGCGTATCTGGAAAATGCAAAATGTTTCCTTTGTCATGATCTTACTCCCACGGAGCGTAAAATCGGGTCCCCCTTCTCACGTAAATCCACTGCTTCTCAGTCTAATGTTCACCAACTCGGTCATAATACAAGTGGCCTTGAGGACTCAACTGGTCCTAATCCTGCGACATCTGACTCCCTCCTCCTACATCTCCCTCTCACTCAGGCCACTTGACGCATTTGCCTGTCCCTAAGCTTGCAGCAGCCCCATTTGTCTTTCCTTATCCTCCGGATAGGCTCCTTGGACGCGCGAAAATCCGTCACAATCAGCTAGACCGATAACTTCCCCAGTTCAACAGGGTGCTGAAAGCTCTACAGTTAAGTCAACTCTGGCTTGGCATCAGAATGGTGAGACTCCAAAACTGAATCAGACTCCGGCCCAAAAGAAAGGTAGTACAGTTCCATTTAGGGGTACGCCGTCTTCTCTTAGATCTACCAAGCCTTTACAGCCCGGCTTGTTTACAAACCTCGCAGCTCCAATTATATCCCCGAATAATTCTCTGTCCTACGTATCGGATACTTACCGAAGCCCTACTATATGTCCAGTAAATAATACATATGTGAATTGCCCTAAGTCATTCATGCCCCAACCTAGTTCAGGCTTTCCGTCACTTAAGGCAAACTGTTCTCAGGTAAGTCAACCCAAATAATTTGACTTCCAACCTAGACCTGGTTTGGCACCCTTTTGTTCTTATAGCTATCTACCCTATTCCACCAGCCTCCACCTTCCTTCTAGGCGCCATCCACCTCCTCCTAACCCTCCTCCACAATTTTAGTAACAACAAGCATATGAACGTTCTAATTCCCCTAGCATCCCAATGATCGGAAATTATATCCACAGCCACTTTAGGTCTCAGGCTCAGCCTACTGTTGTTGAATAAATGTAAGCCAATAACTCTAGTTTAACTGATACTCATTCAAAAAGCATCATTAGGTCACTGATTCCATATAAACATCCAATAAAATTTAAATACTACCGACAATAGCGTTGCTGTTCGAAACACATTAGATATTATATTATTGAATACCAGGTCTGTTCTAAACAAGATGGCCCAAATCAGAGTCATTGCGCTCGAAATAACGCCTGATATTAGATGTATAACAGAATCTGGAACACATTATCTACTCCC
>CACRXP010000254.1:13597-27108 GCA_902702965.1 Spirometra erinaceieuropaei
GGGAGTAGATAATGTGTTCCAGATTCTGTTATACATCTAATATCAGGCGTTATTTCGAGCGCAATGACTCTGATTTGGGCCATCTTGTTTAGAACAGACCTGGTATTCAATAATATAATATCTAATGTGTTTCGAACAGCAATGCTATTGACGACGGTATTATTATTCTTATAAACTCTATGGAGACTACGCACTCATTAGCAATCTCATCAGGAGACTTCGGATTTGGGTAATTTTCAACGAATGCTTGTCTGAAAATGATTCTTGACTTCTTTCTTTTTTAATGCCTTTTAGTGTCACCGTTGAAGTTATCTCTTATGAAGTGCTTATCTATGATTTTTTCTGGGATGGAATTTATTGAAACCTTTTCTTCCAAATACCCCTATGTGTATATATTCTTCTTAAGGAGCGTATATCTGTGATTTGGATAAATCTCCACAGGCGGACAGAAGTTTGGCAAAATGTGACAAAATTTGTAGTTTAACCCGTTCTATTATTTGCTCTGATGAAATATCGCTATCCTCGTTCTCAACTGCAAAATATGATCAAAGAATGACATATGAGAGTTGTTGAACTAACGGGCTTTAAAGAATATATAGTAAGCTCTTGCTGTAGCTTATCTGTTAAATGGCTTGTAATCGGATCTTTGATGAAGATCTGCAGGATTTTCCAAGCAGCTGTAATGACACTTAGTGACCCCAAGTCATAAAATGATGTAGAACGATAGATCTTTGGGCGAGGTTAGGTAAGTGATTATTTCCACGAATTCAAACGTATTTGACTTCCAAATTCGAGAAAAATCATCTTGTATGAAGGTATGTATATGTTTGGAGGGTTAGAGTCAGAGCGCTTGATGACCCTATTTATGTACAGTGCTTTCGCAGATGCGTACTTAAAAATAAGACTGCAGGCATTTACAATGTGATTGGGTCACAGTTCAATCGTAATCATAAGGTAGTGCATAAGGTCACTGTAAATAATTGCAGAGGTTTTTTTTTACAAAAATGGCTGTGCATAGTCATGCTGTAAAAGCCGACTTCTGTCGAAAACTAGACGAGCAAGTTTTCTTTTAAACATACAAATTGTGCCGGCCGTCACCATCTCGCTTGGAAGCGAATTCCACGGTCGGACGACCCGCTGGCTGAATGAAAATTTTCGACGATCTAATTGCGCGCGCTCATTCGCGACTGTATAGGTACGGCCGCGTAGTTGGTTTTTACGGGCAAACTCAAAGACGTCCTCTGCTCTTAATGAGCAACCCTGTCCGCGGACTATCCGGAACGTCCAAAGTAGACTGCAGTTTATGTGTCCATAAAAAAGGGGGAATAAGCCAAGCAAATGCAGCCTCTCCTGATAAGACAAATGCTTTAGACAGTTGACCATCTTTGTCGCTCTGCGCTGCACCTGTTCGAGTAAGTCGATATCCTTCCTCATACATGGTGAAGCTGCTGGCATCCTATACTCCGGATGAGGTCTTACAAAGACACCAACGATTCTTTCGAAGAGTTCGGGAGGAAATATTTTAACTGCACGTCTGATCCAGTGTAGAGTACTAGTTGCCTTCTGGACCATCTTTCTACAGTGTTCTGATGGTGATAGATTTGTGGTCGTCCATAAACCCAGATCTCTGTGTCTTTCCACTGTTTCTAACGTCGTCCCCTCAATATAGTACTGGTGTTTGGGAGAGGCATTGCGGCCGGTGTTCAGGTGCAAGACTACACATTTGGACACGTTAAACTTCAAAAGCCATCTGTTCACACAGGAGAATCGGAAATGTCTCATTTATGTCGGCATTTAGAATATTTTCCAGGACAAATTATGGGCTCGGGCAATGGGTATGTCTAAAAGGTCCAGTGGATATTTACTTCTCAGAAGATAAAATGTGTAGTTCCAAAAACAGTTCCGGGCCAAATCTAGAGGCCTGAGGGCGGAAAGTTTTAGTTTTTCACGTAATATTTGTACAGAAGTGCACTGAAGATGTCAGTTTGCAATCTGATACGGGATTTTCGAATGCACCTAGAAGGACTGAATGTTGCATCTTTGTGCCAGGTCCTATTGTGCGAAAAAAATTTCGCGACACTTATGGAATGATTGTACGCGAATCTAACATCCCCGACAATCTCATTTTCTTCGAATATCTTCTTACCAAAGTGAATTATGTAGCTTCTTCCAGCGTGTTCATAAGCATAGACTTCGAGTTGACTCCTCAAAACTGTCGCAGAGGTGGACATATGCGCATTCTTGCAGCGAAGTTCACGCAGCACGTAGTAAATTGTTAGATTCCATTCCTTGTCTAAAGAATTATCAAGGAAATAAGTCAATCGATAACCCAGATAAGGCGAATCGTTTATCCGATTTCTTCATGTCTTTGTATACCGAAGAGCCGCCTTTTGATGAGAAAGTACGCCCGAAATCGTCCCACCTAAAAATAAAATTCACACGGTGACGTTCATAACTTAAGCTGTATGAAAAACTGTGAGGCGGCTACAGCCCATTAAATCGTCTGGTCCGGATGGTATATCCGCAAAATTTCTGAATGAACTCGCAGGTCAACTAGCCTTTCCGCTCTCCAAGATCTTCGGAAGTTCCATGGAAGCAGGGGCTCTACCTACTGACTTGGGGATAGCCAACGTAAGCCCCATGTACAGTGGAGGAGAGGGAACATCGCTAAATCGCTTTAAACCAGTGAGACTCATAAGCGTTCTTGCAAAATAGGAACAGGCGAGACATACTGAGGAGGACAATTTGTCTAGTTTGAATCAACACGAATTTAGAGGCTGTCGACCCTTCTTTACTAACCTGTTTACATCAATGGAAAGTCGGAAGAAATCCGTAGAGATGGGTTTGTAAGTGGGTGCAGTCTACGTTGACTCCAGCAAAGCCTTTGGCAGGTTACCACACAGGCGGCTGATATCTAAACGGCCCCAAATGGGTGAAAGTGGCAGCCTACTCAAGTGGGTGGCCGGCTTTCTCATAGGTCGATGTCAGCTTTGTGCATTTGTGACGCCAGCGGAGTTACTCAGGAGGGGGGGCGCCCTGGGCCCCATTCTGTTCTTGATATATATGAACAATTGTCTAGACAGCTTCACCTGCGAGAAGGTAGTGTTCGCTGAATATTAAAAGATTTTGAGTTCAAGTGAAAGATCGGACGACGCGATAAACTTGCAAAATAAGTTAGTTCTAACCACTAAAAGCTAAAGCCTTCCTCTTACTGCGTGGGTTCGAATCCCACCGAGGCGTCGAGTTTTTCACATTTGGGCCAATATGAATTATTCAAAATCTGCCAAAATATCAATGAAAATAAGTTAGATCGACTACAACAGTGATGTGATGAATGGCTTCTCAACTTCAATTTCAACAAATACTAATTCATCCGACCAAGGGCTAGTTGCAGAAGGGATTTGATATTTAAATATCAATATTGCCTCGGAAGTCACTAACTCAGTTTGTAAACGAGGTTAACAACGTAGGTGTGCGGATTACGCCCACTCTCATATCTCGTTCCATTGAGACAAGATAGCACAGAAATATATGGCCGTGGCTAATAAAGGACCAAACATGCCTCGAAAGAATACAATGTCGTGCAACAAAGCTGGCGAACGGGTTAAAAAGCCAATCCTACACAAAAAGACTGAATTGCCTTAATTTATTCCCTTTGTGTTGCAGGCAGCAAAGAGGTGATGTCATCCTGGTTTACAAGATAATACGAGGCCTTGAGCATGGAATTAGCCTTGAGGACATGTTTCAGTGGTGCATTTCACGTAATAATCGTGGTCACTCGATGAAGCTAGGGGCACAAATGTCCAGGCTGAATCTTCATTCTGAATTTTTCACACAAAGAGTAGTGGAGACATGGATCGATCTCCTTCAATCGGTCGTGGGGACGACGCCCCTGCAAGTCTTAAAGAAACGCTTTGACAATTATTTGCGTCCTTTGTTTTCCCTCGACAATCCGAACCTGAGTTAAATACACCGCGATCCCGGGAATTTTCCCCCTGAAACAATGCTACTCAAATGGCTCAAGCGCTGGTTTAATATCGACGATTTTCACTGTTCGTGTACAGTTGTATCTAACGAGCTGAAATGTAATCATAGGGTTTTCAAAGGCCTTGCCTATTATCTTTAATAAATAAACTGAAAAACTGGAACATTTATTCGGCCGACTTTGGAATATGGCATTCAGACATGGAATCCTTTGATTAAGCAAAATCACACTTTCCTGAAGAAGGTACAACGAAGGGTGACCAAGATAGTCGATGGTCTGAAGAGCCCTCCTTATGAGTAACGGCTAGGAAGGCTCAAACTTCTTCTTATCTCTTATAGGAAATACAGAAGGGACGTGAACATGGTCTTCAAACTCGTTAAAGGAATGGGCTGTGCATTTTAATTAATAATAATTGTATTAATTGCTGGTTTAGAGGCATTGTCAGGGAAGCGTTAAACACCAATCCGGCCAGTAGTGAAAAAGAACTACTGTCAAAAAGGAATAAAAATAAAGCTGATGGTGGTTTTTTATAGTTTGGAGGGTTCAGGAGATAAAAAAACTGCTGCCCACCAAATGCTGGCAGTCAAAAAGGGGAAGGGGTAGCATTGTATCCGATATTATCAGTCGCCAATTATTTTCATGAATTTGGGGCTGGTCCAAACAGAAGCGCCGAAAAACAGCTGTCAATGTTGGCTAAAAAAATTGTCCCTGATGAGAAAGGACATAGAGATCAGAGGCCAGCCATCGTTACGGTATAGTCGACCAGTGGATTGAGCGCCCAAAATTTGCGGGAGGTTTTCCAAATGCAAAAATCGAGTAATAGTTCTCTTAAACAACGGATAATTTTGAAGAGTTTTCACATGCCTGGGCAGTTTATTCCAAATAGTACTTGACTTTACAGAAAAGAACCGACTTTTGTGAACTAACACAAACGACAAATCCCCAAGGTCACCGATATGAACTGAGGATTAAGTACTCCGAACTTGAAGTACGGGTGATTGAAGATTGAGACTGAAAGTCTTCAGACATTTAAACGAAGACCTGCTAACATTTTACATGATGATCGTGTAATTACTTGATAAAAACTGATAAGATGTGGCCGTATATCTACGTAGGCACATGCAGTTTTTAAATCTATGTCTGTAACACGAGTTTTTAGAGGTCCTGCCTATCTCCTTTATATATACTGAAAATCACGAAAAATAGGTAAACTCGAGTTGGTTCATACAGCATATTCTGAGTTTACCGCAACTGAGTAATCAAGGACAACATTGAGCTAGATGCAGCACTTAAATGCTGGTAGTCAGGACATTTGATCGCACTATTTAGGAGTCCAATATACCAACTAAATTATGAAAGTGCATATGGTTAAGCACTGGAATCAGAAAGGGTTTTGGTCCTGTGATACTGTCTTCACTAACGCATGCTTTTTCCCATAGAAGAATATGTCGACATCTAGCTAATGTCATATAAAGCAAACTAATTTCCAGACAAATTAAACCACGGCTCTACCATTCTTTTGCCAGACCTGTGTTGGTTCTGACCGGCCTTTAATTCTTTGGCTTTTCTATTTGCACTACAATTGAAGTTTACGCGTTCTTTCTAAATTTTCCCTCAAAATTGGGTAAATTTGAATTGAATAAATGTTGGGCAGCTGGATGATAGCGCTGAACTATCAAGAAGCCGGTGGTTTTGAAATGCAAATATTTTGTTTTAATCATCCAAACGTATCATATGTAAAACACCACCTGCTGGCGCACTCAATGAAAATAATGAGATGGAGTTTCAGTTATCCGATTGTTTAGAAGTTTTTACTGGAGATGTTTGGATAAAAGTCCGCGCGAAATTGCTTTCTGACGTCATAATTCTTATTCCTGTTCACAACACTGAGGACGTTGCAAAGTTTTGGAATTTTTATTCACCTGACTTTGACGGTAAAAATAAAAATAAAATGATGTTGTCTGCAGTAAGTCTTAATACAGATGCCGAAGAACCAAGAATCGTCGAAATACACAAGGATAAATTCACTGGACTGGGCATAAGTATAAAAGGCGGCCGTGAAAGTGGGACTCCCATTATCATAAGCAAAATTTTTGAGGCAAGTTCGACATATTAGTACTAGTTTGACCATTAAACCCGGGGCATATCTAAACTTCAGGAATCGTCAAATCAGTTTTAGTTAAACTACTTATTATGCTTTGCATGCGAAAAATGGAATAATTATAATGTATTTTTATCGTTAAAGGGAATGACGGCCGCAAAAACCGGACAACTTCACGTTGGAAATACGATTCTATCAGTCAATGGAGAGGACATGCGAAATGCCTCGCACGATGAAGCTGTCAGAGCGCTCAAGCGGGCAGGTCAAACAATTACGTTAGAAGTGAAAAGCTTGCCGAAAGTTTCGCCATTTTTGCGGCGGTATGTTATCTGATATTAAAATCATTGCTGATTTAGTTTTACATATATACATTAACCCCATTGCGATACACTTTTTTTAACAACCGGCACCATATATGTTGACAGCATACATTTATTCATATAAACCAACTGGAAATAAAAGTCCAGAGCCTCTCGTATGAGTATTTTGACCCTATTTACGCTGTGTGTTCAAAAATTGCTCTAGTATTCAATACAGTCCACGAATCTAAAGTGTTGAAGAATTCAGAAATAGTGTATGCCGAAAAAAAGGCTTACAAAGAAAAAGACAATGTTGTTCAAAGCCCAAACATCCCTTCCTTAAGGCTTTTCTTATTATAGATATTTAACTGAAAAGTCTATTTCCTGAGATTAGGAAAGACGGAAAATAATGGCCTGTGCGGAACCGAAATCAGAATGTAGTCTTTTATTTGAGTTGATGATAGCGATCAAAGTTGTTCAAGAGTATTCCGCATAAAGGGAAAATAATGTGAAAGTCAACCTGATATTTTGACAACATTTGGAGAAGAACAACTAAATTTGAGTAAAATACTAGCAAATTTTGCTATAGTTTCAGAGCGCTTTTGTCTGAACATGAAGGCAAAATACAACTCAGAAATCTATCTCAAACTGGTCCTTTTTGCTGGTTTTTGCCCTATCTTTGCGAATTTGTGGACTCTAACAGGATCTGAATGCGGAGGTTGAGCATATTTTTATTAGAGTCCGAACGTGGATCTTCAGAACAGAGGCAAAGGACATTTGAATGTTTTCGGCTGGAGGAAATAAATGATGTTAAGTCCGGAAGTCTAAGGAAAATGTGGAAACCCAATTTCTGTCTCAAGACTTAGGGAGATTAGCAAACTTTTGCAAGTCAAAAGGCCTTTCTTTCTCAAATGAAAAAGGTTGTATCGGCGCAATTTCTTATACAATCAATAGTTTTTGCATCTTGTCTGGCCGATGAGTCATTATTTTTCTTCCAAAATCCACTGTAAAGACGCATCATATGTTTACCGATGCTTATACGGCTGAGTGGCAACAACTAGTATAATTTATGTCTATCAGTTTGACAATCTTGTTTGCGTACCGTTTTTAAAGAAATATTGAACATTTTTGACAACGAGTCAAGCTTTATGCCCATTACATACTTTCGGCCCAGTTTGGTGATACAATAAATTAGTAGCATATTGTTCCATCACTTTGAAACCGCGCAAAACTGTGAAAATGATATCTCAGAGAGCCTGACAAATTAAACATGAACAAACAATTTGTATTTCCTTCGCGTGTATTGTTGCAATGGTAACGGCCATTACTGATTACATATAAAGTGCAGGATGTAAAATTATCTCGCCTGGGAAATGGCAAGGATTATAAAAAAATTGACCGCTTAACGTAGTTGTCGGGGGTTTGAAACAAACCTGTGACTCGACAAAGTGAGGGCAATCTTCCGTTTGGAAACTATTTGATTTAACTTAGCCGCTGTTTATTCAAAGCCTGAAATGAGATGCTTCTTGAAATAACAAAAATAGCTGTTCAGGGATCAGCATCGTTTAGAATGCATCATACGACTAAAGTTTGTGAGATTAAAGATGCCTTTAACACTGTCTATCATTGTATTTGTTGTATATGGACAGAAAAACAACCAACGTGCTGCACTTGGGTTTTATTAATTAGTTCTAAAATCATTGAATTGCCGAGAGAAAGTGTAAATTTTATTATAAAAGCCCACGATTCAGGCCTCTAGCTGAAAAACCGGAGTCAATTTGTTCGAACGGGAACTTAAGTGAGATTAAATATTTTCCATGCTAAGTTAGTATAAACGTTAAAAGCGAAGGCAAATGCAAAAAATCGTTTGTTTGATAGCGTTATATTGATATCGTTATAAATTAGTAGGTCGTTTAACTCGCCTTGAACTAGTTTCCAGACAATTTCTACGGACTTTTAAGGTTCTACATAGTTTTAACAGGCATGTCGGGCTCCTACTCTAAAGTTGACAAACGTGAAATAGCGAATATTTCGTCTCCAACTAAAATTTAAACATTTATTTTAGTCACTTATGAGAAATAGCCATTAACAGAGTAACGAAGTTCATTCTTAAGAGCGGGCCTGAATCGCCGATCCCTGAAATTTCCACCAGCTGTGAGAATTATTCACAGTTTCCGTGCTTTTGACCGTTTAGGTTAACCCATTTTGAAGCTGGAAACTGTCTCTTGAGATAACAATAACGGAAATACGAGCTGGTCCTTATTTTAGCATCTCGGAAAGGCGCTTAATTTCGCAGTCTGGACCATTAGCCTGTTGGTTGAACGACGCCAATCTGAAAATCCGGAACTGGAGTTTTCAGGTTATTTACGCCCCCGACCGGAAGTGAAACGCAGAAAACTCTCCTCACAGTTTTAGCATGCAGAAAATGACTGTTGATAGGCAAACAGATAAACTTCAGATCGAAAGGCAAAATAGTCTACCATTTCCGGCTTGCACATATTCGAGCAAGCAAGCACTTAACGAGGAAAAAGCTTGTTAACTTCATTTGGAAGATTCACTCAAAAATTTGACTCATCCAATGCATGCAGAAATTTTATTTCAAAACGGCCATTCAGCACAGGCATCAAGGAATGCAATTTCAATCATAATGGACATATATGTCTGTCACTGAACCACTGATTACATTTGAAAATTACTTCCGTTGAACTTAAACTTGGGAAACAATGATCCTGATACTCATTTTTGAAAGCATTATAGAGCCGGAATATCAGGTTTGGTCAACGAAAACTAGTGATATGATGTCTGAAAGAGAGAAAACCAACTCGCATCCTACTGAATTAGTAATGAATGACAACATAACTCTAACTATTGGGCTGGCAAGATGGCGGGTCAGCTCTGGTTCCAAAATTTGAAATAGCCTCCAGCCACTTGGCCTTTTGCCAGGGACTTATTATATGTGATTATCCCCGTTCGTGACAATTTGAACATATGAATCAAGCAAAAACACTCAGCAGTAAGAGTCTCACATCAAGATAACAAGTATCGTCTTCAGGGGTGGTTTAGGCATTGACATCTGACAGATGGAAGACGTTCATCCAAGCTTGGGTTTCGGCGTCCAGTAGCAGCATTCCGATTATTTTGCAACTGGTGGCATAGGAAGACTAGTAAAACGAATCCTTTTTTGCCCCTTACATTCCCATGTCTAACAAAGCGTGTTTTTTGGGGGTAGGAGATGCTTTACTTAAAACAGTTCCTAGTGGACGGTAGAATCCTGAGACCCCCTTCAGTTCTCCGAATTCCCCTACGGCTTGTCATAAGAAGTACTGAGTCGGAATAGTGGTCAATAAATAACCTGGTTATGTGCAGCCTTTGCAAAATTTCGATCAAACGAACCCATATCAATGAGTCCATACCACAGTGGGTAAGAAGCTCATTGTCCCATCCCTCTTCAATCACTTTTTTGGAAGAGAAGACACACAGACATCCAATTGCTGTACCCATTTTGCGGGAACTGCATTTGATAACAATTTTCGTCCTAAAGCAGGTAAAATTGTGGTTTTAAAGGACAGCTTAGTTCTTCCGTATATTTTTAGGCAGGACCTGCGTCTTCACTGGTGTTGAAATTTCAGGAGAACCCTATTTGAACTTATGTTTTACATTCATCTAAGTCACAATGAAGAGCCTTTCTCGTGCTGAAAGGTTGTTTTAATAAGTGTCGACAAGTTAATACACTTAGTTCCACACAAATATCGCGTAAATTCCAATAATCGTAATCGTTAAAGGTGAATGGAACCATTCCCCCAGGCATGACATCTCGAAGAGCGGAAAATGTCTACAAGACTGGAATTATAGAGGAAACATAAACAAATCCGCGAAGTTATCGACCCTTTTTTGAAAACTACTCAAACTAAATAAGTAGCGTCATTTAGAGCGAGTGATTTACGCCAAATGCTGGGGTCTAATTCAACCAAAAGCCGGTCACTTACGGTGTATTGACTAAGTACGGGTTGTGATTCATGCTACGCAATACCACAAGACCATTTAGACAGCCAAGTTCGACGGCAAAAACGAATGGATGGAATCTTTGCACAGTTGATTCACGGGGGAAACTATTTACAAAACGGGTATCCTCGCACAGGCATGTCAGCTTTGCAGTACTAGTTTTGCACCCGTAAACGGAACAAATAGTCGAAGAAGTCACTGTGAGTCGAAAGTACATATTCCAAGATAATGACCTGATGGAGTGATTACTGTATAATTTTTATGTACGAAATGAATCACCTATAAAAAGTGACTGGCGAGGTTCGGTTCTGCAGCCCCCTTGATTGATAGCATATGGTCAACTTCGTGAAACAACTTTAGTTAACATACCTAGCTTACCGTTTCGCTGGATTAGGAAGGGAAAAAAAGCGCACGCAGAGCTGGAAACACGCATAGGGAAGCGCGTGTGAGTCGATGCTTGGTGCAAACGAAGGTGGTGTGTACACGACAGTTCGACCGTCGTTGTCGACGATGTTCACCGAGTGCTCCGCAGCAAGGTGAGAGCCGGCATGGTGAATTATGCATGATTTATTTTATAATGATAGTATACTTGCACAGCGTCTACCACACTCTCTCCTCCTCCTCCTCCTCCACCTGGATTCCGTGTCAAGACAGAGTCAAAAAGACCGGAGACAGAGGAGGGCACGGGTGGATGGCATGGCCGAGCCCGCACCTTGGTGCTCCCCTCCACACCCCCTGGTCCACACAGCAAGTGACCAGGTTTTTGACCAAGAACAACAATGGGGGTGGGGGCGCAGGGGTCCCAGTGTGCGCGACATCTGCCGACAACCGGGTCTGCCACCGCACCCTGAAATGTTGACATTTGTTATGATGCGCAAATCCGAAAACGCCTGACAGAATCCGATATGCCCCCCCCACCTGCTGGTCCAGCGCATCTACCACGTGGTCTGTTTGGGGGGGGGGGGGATGACAGTTCGACCGCCGATTTCGACGATGTCCACCGTGTGCCCCGCAGACTGCATTGTGGGAGCAGGGACGGTGACTTACGCAGGGGTTTATAGTGCCAGTAGACTTGCGTAGCATCCACCTACACTCTCTCCCCCTCCCCTGCCTGGGCCCTGTGTCAAGACAGAGTCAAGAAAGCCGGAGACGAGGGAGGCCGCAGGTGGATGGCTCGGACGGATCCTCACCTTGGCGTTCTACCACACTCCCTGGTCCACACAACAAATAACCAGGATTTCAACCAACACACGAGCACCGGTGGGTAGAGGCGTGGACTTCTAAACCAACAGGTCGCGAGTTCGAGGCTCGGGTGTTCCACACTTTGGGCTTGGGTATGGCTGGCTGACGACGGCTAATAAGCCAGAAATGACCATTCCAGTCTCCCTTGACTTTGCCGGTAATGTTATTCTGCCTATGTATCATGCGCCGCTGTGCGGCTGCTGGTTGGGCTCGAGAGAGAGCCCTTAAGGCACAACGGAACGAGAGAGTTCCGTATGAACGATCGGTGAGCGCCCCCTACCATATATATATATATATCAGCGAGGAGGGACGACAGAGAATGCGGGTAGATTGATACAGCACTGTTTCGGGCTTATTCTGCCTTCATTCAGCCAATCATAACCCTGACCACCAGCAGCTGAGACCAGAAACACAAGCATGCGCACAGACGCACCTGGCGCAGTCGGTCCACCACTGAGGCCTACCAGATGGGTCATAAGCACTTCATCGAACCGAAGTTCATCAGTGCCTAGCCACCTGTCATTCTCTGTCGCTGCAGATCGGGTATTTATTAATCAGGAATGGGCGCACACCTGATTAATAAATACCCGATCTGCAGCGACAGAGAATGACAGGTGGCTAGGCACTGATGAACTTCGGTTCGATGAAGTGCTTATGACCCATCTGGAAGGCCTCAGTGGTGGACCGACTGCGCCAGGTGCGTCTGTGCGCATGCTTGTGTTTCTGGTCTCAGCTGCTGGTGGTCAGGGTTATGATTGGCTGAATGAAGGCAGAATAAGCCCGAAACAGTGCTGTATCAATCTACCCGCATTCTCTGTCGTCCCTCCTCGCTGCTATTATGACTTGGCCGACTTCGGCCTGGTAATTGGTTGCCTGTTCGTGACCTTTGCCACACATACGGAGCTTGTTTGCTTTGTGAAGCCAATAGATCGGTGTGCGCCCATTCCTGATTGATAAATACCCGATCTGCAGCGACAGAGAATGACAGGTGGCGAGGCACTGATGAACTTCGGTTCGATGAAGTGCTTATGACCCATCTGGTAGGCCTCAGTGGTGGACCGACTGCGCCAGGTGCGTCTGTGCGCATGTTTGTGTTTCTGGTCTCAGCTGCTGGTGGTCAGGGTTATGATTGGCTGAATGAAGGCAGAATAAGCCCGAAACAGTGCTGTATCAATCTACCCGCATTCTCTGTCGTCCCTCCTCGCTGCTATTATGACTTGGCCGACTTCGGCCTGGTAATTGGTTGCCTGTTCGTGACCTTTGCCACACATACGGAGCTTGTTTGCTTTGTGAAGCCAATAGATCGGTGTGCGCCCATTCCTGATTGATAAATACCCGATCTGCAGCGACAGAGAATGACAGGTGGCGAGGCACTGATGAACTTCGGTTCGATGAAGTGCTTATGACCCATCTGGTAGGCCTCAGTGGTGGACCGACTGCGCCAGGTGCGTCTGTGCGCATGTTTGTGTTTCTGGTCTCAGCTGCTGGTGGTCAGGGTTATGATTGGCTGAATGAAGGCAGAATAAGCCCGAAACAGTGCTGTATCAATCTACCCGCATTCTCTGTCGTCCCTCCTCGCTGCTATTATGACTTGGCCGACTTCGGCCTGGTAATTGGTTGCCTGTTCGTGACCTTTGCCACACATACGGAGCTTGTTTGCTTTGTGAAGCCAATAGATCGGTGTGCGCCCATTCCTGATTGATAAATACCCGATCTGCAGCGACAGAGAATGACAGGTGGCGAGGCACTGATGAACTTCGGTTCGATGAAGTGCTTATGACCCATCTGGTAGGCCTCAGTGGTGGACCGACTGCGCCAGGTGCGTCTGTGCGCATGTTTGTGTTTCTGGTCGCAGCTGCTGGTGGTCAGGGTTATGATTGGC
>CACRXP010000254.1:27488-111254 GCA_902702965.1 Spirometra erinaceieuropaei
TTCCGAAACGTCAGCACCAATACACTGTGGTCCATGCAATCGCCCCTTTTTCTTCTTCGTCTTCTTTTGGGGATGATGAACGGGATAATTTATCAGGACCTCGAATCTTTACTCATGTTGATATATATATATATATATATATGGAAGAGGAGGATGAGGCGATCTCTGGGGAAGAAGGTTTATTCATCTGACGTTTCGTGTTCATGCTCGCCAAGTGACCTTTTTATTAGAACACTCATATCGGTTCCTACACAGTTCACATCATTAAGTGATTTTGCGCAACACATATCCCAGGGACCAGTCGATACATCTCCACTGGAAAGCGTCGTCAAAGTTTGGCCAAGCCGCCAATACCTACGCAAAGGACACGAGACACGGTTGATCACATGCGTGGGCGTTGTGTTAAGGAGCCTTGGTTCAGGGTAGGTCTTGTTGCTTGTACGAGTTTTTTCCTGAGCAGAGTTCAGGAAGGCCGATTCACCGGCTTGGCGTTTCAGCCGTCACCGAGTTATCTCACAGGAGGGCCTTCCTCTGACAGTTCAGATTCGTCGAAGCTCCCCTCAGTGACGGGTGTCGACCAAGTATTTTAGTGCGTAGCCTGAAACACGCGTTCTTTCAGTCAAAATAATCCAGCCGGTAGCTGCGCGTTGATTTTCTCGCATGGACTTAGGCCAACCCAAATAATGGTTCTCCCTCCTCGGTAGCAGGTGATGATATACACGCAGATGAAGATGGCATGGAATGGTCGCTCCTCCTTACCGCCGACTGTAGGAAGCAGATGTCTTTGTGACAGCGTTCTATGCTGTGAGATTTCAATGATACGACGGAGATATGAGCCGTCTATGCTCATTTAGCCAGAAAACTCAACTACTCCCATGTAACCTGCCTCCGGAGGCTAAGGTGGCAGGACAGGACCCCAGACACGGAATCGCGTGACCGATCTCATGGAATGTTAGCCAAAATTCTGAAATGCGTTTTCAATTAGGAAGAATGACTTAGGTAAAGTTGTAAAATTGATTAGCGTGAAGCATAATCCTATAGTATTTCGGACTCGCCGGAATGTCGGCTTTTAAATGCACTTCTTTTTGGCCTCCTGCGGAAACCACACTCGGTAAAAAATGACTACTCAAATATCATGCATTTTCCCATCGATTTTCCGGGGTCTTATACATTCAAATAAATTTTATAGAAAATATGCACACAAATATGCTTTCTTTTGCTCCTCTGGTATAAAATCCCATTATCTTTATATTTTACACCCGAAGAAAGAGTATATTTAGGTTGTGAGAAAGTTTCCCAATTCCCGAATAATTTTGAGCTCGATCTGCCATTGCATTAGCGTTTAGCGATTTCAGTCTACAAGGTGCATGCTTTCCGCGTAAGGAAAATCATACATTCCTCTATGCTTTTGAGACTTCATAAAATTTTTCACTGGGCCCGGACTGTGTTGTAAATTTCATGAGGAGCGTTGACAAACAGACATGTGTGGTCCTGCATGCATGGCCATCGCACGGTCTTAAAAATCCCATAAGTAGAAACATTTTTAAAACCTAAATGTGCACTTTCTGCTCAAGTTGTCATTTTTTGCCGAGTGCGGTTTCTACAGGAGATCGAAAATAAGTGCATTCAAAAGCCGACTATAGGATTATGCTTCATGCTAATCAGTGTGACAACTTCACCTAAGTAATCCTTCCAAGTCGAAAACGCATTTCAGAATTTCGGCTTACATTTCGTGCGATCGGTCATGCACTGTACATTTGCGGTGGAACAGACGTTTGTACAGTCTACCGAAAAATGTCCCAAGCAGTGAGAATTAAACTCCTTTACTATCTCTGCCTACAATCTGCATTCGAGCAGTTAGCTGTATTTGTCTTCATGTACGCTTTTCGCATACGTGTACATGAACTATGTAGGTATTTGTCAGTAATCGTGTTATTAAATCGCTTTCGAAAAATATTTCCATTTCGCAAAAATGGACAGTGACTACCGACACACCCTATTTAATCCCATAGAGAATTCCGTCAAGGGCCCTACGGTATAATTACAGTGAGTGACCGATCTCGTAAAATTTTGGCCAAAATTCTGAAATGCGTTTTCGATTAGAAAGAATTACTTAGGTATGGTTGTAATACAGATTGTCCTGCGGAATAATCTTATAGTATTTCGGACTCGGAAGGCTGACAGCTTTTAAATGCACTCCTTCTCAATCTCCTGTAGGAACCTAACTCGGTAAAACAGTGACTACTTATGCAGCATGCCTTTTTCATACTGATCTTCGATGGTCTTATAAATTTAAATATATTTTATAAAAATCATGGACAAAATATGCTTTCTTTCGCTCATTTGATAGAGAATCACATCAACTTTATATATTATACTGTAAGGAAATATTTTCTAATTATGAGATTTTTTAAAACCGTGCATACAGCATCATATCTTTCCGAAAAGGTTAATTAGGTATAATTGTAATATTAATCACCGGACAGCATTCCACAATAATTCAGTTACTTCAGGACGTCGCCTTCGAAATGAACTTCTTTTCAGTTGCCTGTCAAAACTTCGCTCTGTATAAAATGACTACTTATTTAGCGTAAAGTTTTCTCAATAATATTCGACGCCCTTGTGAATTCAAACATATTTCATTAAAAACTTGCATAAATTTGTGAGAAAATTACGTCTTCTTCAAAATTTATTTTTGAAGATAGGATTTAAGCTGGTTTTAAAAAAGTTTCTAATTATGAGATTTTTAAGATCATGCAGTGTCCGTTCACGAAATAATGTGTCTCTGAATTTACTAATTCTGCTTCTAAGGTATACAATACAGTTCAAATAAAATTGAAAATTTTATCGATCCTTTATAGCCCCCTCTTAATACGACATAGAAATGTATGATATTCCATACAATGAAAATAGTAAACTATTAAGTTACAAACCTGGATGCAAGTGTAACGGAAGGTTGGGTTCAAAATTATTCAGGAATTGGAAAAGTTGTTAAAACCAAAATAAAACCTTTTTTCAAGCATAAATTTTGAAGAAGACGTATGTTTCTACTAAATGAGTAAAAGAATAAATATCTTTATGCACTTTTTCTATGACATATATTTGAATTTAGAAGGGCGTCGAAAATGAATGAGAAACATTCACACTAGTTATGTAATCATTTCTTGCAGAGTATCGTTCCTACAGGCGACCGAAATTAAGTTCATTCAAAAGGTAGCATCCTGGAGTAATTGAATTACTCTGGGACTATTTTGAATGGTGACAAATATTACAGCCCTACTTAAGCAAACTTTTCGAGTCGAAAACGCATTTTAGAATTTCGTCTAAAATTTAATGAGTTGACGCACCTTCAGTATGTTGCAAGAAAAAGAACTACTTGATGGCATTACGAATATATTTTAAGACAGGTATGAAACAACTTAAACGGGCAGCATTTTTGGGACCGAAAGCGCTCCTGACTTTTTAACGACAAAGCGATTATTCACCTTCGACTGTATTGATTTACACGGAGTAGGCAGTCGATATTCCGGTAGACGAAGGCCGAGTATGGAACCTTTCTTATTTAAATTGATGCCCGCTTAAGTAGAAAGGTGCACAATAGCTCTTATCGTGGAAGCTCGACTGGGCATGAAAGCTATCGACTTTCGTCCAAAAGTATCCTTCTCTTCATTAAGAAACCAGCTTAGACAAACAACGCTTGGCTATCGAATAAATTTGTCAACGTATCTGACGCCTTTTTGATTTAACTGAACAACCGTCGCTTTCGTCACTTATCGAACTTTCCCGTAAGCGCATGGATGAAGGCGAAAATTAATTAACTAACATTTACTCCGAATCTGGATAAGTAAACATCTAACCCAGCATCGCATAATTTTGTTTTTGCTGACTTTTTGGCCCGAAAAAATTTCCCCAACACATGGAAAAAAGCGAATTTTCTCATCACGTGGACAAATTTTTTGCATGATTGTGGGTGGTTGTGTAAAACAAAATACTTTTTTGTCAAAATCAGTTTGCCATCGTCTTCCTTAGAAAATGGGGGGGGGGATTCAATAGAGTACGATGAGATTTCGCGAATACCTACACCTGAATTTCACTCTTTTGTTCCATTTGCTACTGATCATTCACATGCTTTCTATTTTCCCCTGCATAATTCACACTCCAGTATCAGCTGAGGTTTTGCAAGTTAATCCAGTTTTCACGCTTGGAAAGTTTAGCAGTAAGCTCCCCCCTATCCCAAATCCATGGAGACTGCTGAGTTTTTCGACTGGAACAGATTACCTATGGCGAAACTGACACAGACCACCTACGTGACAGAAGCCCTAAACAGGGGTGACATAACGCTGCCCCAACACCGCTTTGTACTTCCACCTTATTTTGTCTATGCAGCCGAACAGTCAGCGAGATAGACTGTTTTCCGCCGACGAGAAACGCTTACTTTAAGCGTCGCTGTTTTGAACAGGTTACTGGTCAAAAGAAGCTCTGCCGCGAATACATTTAGAATTTCCGACGGATGTAAGGCGCAATTCCTCCGTACAACTGAACCTCGAATTAAAATTTTAGTTAGAAAACTGGTGCTTCGTTAGACCAATCACTATGTGTCAAAGCTCATGAGAAAGGGACTGGAATGTTTCTGTGCATTTTTAGATGAACAAAGTAGCTTAGATATCGTTGGAAATCTAACTGACAGAGAAAACCACATTGTAGCATGCAGGCTTTTGAATAATTGTCTGTCAAACCAACAGCGCATATTACTTTATTTGACTAATTGGTCAAGTGTGGTTATGTAACCCCAACTGAAGTAAATAAACCCCAGCCACCTGTAATACGGCGCCAGCGGCAACAGGGGTTTTACGGATGGGGTCGGAGAGCGCACATGCGATGAGGTCAAGTAGTTGTATGCAAAAGAAAAACTATTGGTAATGCGCGGTTGTACTTTGAGTGGTTGAGAAACAGTTGCCCTAATCCCTAACACTAAACTGTGGCTCTAACCCCTAAACACTAACCCTAACCCCAGCCTCAACAGTATTGTGTCCATCAGGTGGGGCTACATAACCACATCTTACCACCAGGTCAATTAGTTACTCTAGAAAGTAATATGTGAACTTGGAGTGAGTATATCGACACAGACTTCCCCATTTTCGATGCGGGAGTCGATAGGTGAGCTGGGATCCGTCAGTCCCTCCGGATTAACCGCCTCATACTCCCTGCTAACAGACAGTCAGCCGTATCTAAATAATGATTGATTCATCATGCTGATAGCATCACTACTGACCAAAAAACCCAAGCACGTGTTTGCCGAATAACTCAACCTTCGCACATTAATTTTCGAGAGATTTAGTAAATTGAGATCTGCTGCCCGCTGAGCTTAAAATATCAGGTGGCATATATTTGTCCATATTGTTTTTGTCTGAGGGTGGCTCATAGTAGTCCGAAAAGACTATCTGGTAACAGGGGTTTTACGGATGGGGCCGGGGAACGTACATGCGACGAGGTCAAGTAACTGTACGTAAAAGAAAAACTTTTGGGAATGCGCGGTTGTACTTTGAGTGGTTGATAAACAGTTGCCCTAACCCTTAACCCCAACCCCGACAGTATTGTGTTCCTCAGATGTGGCCACATAATCAAACCTTACCAATTAATTTGTACCGAAGTTGCGTCGAATGATTACATCGATTCTACGTGCCCATATAATTTCAGTGGTATTTTGCACAACAATTAGTACAAATGCATATCCTCGAAGCTCGTACTCAAGAGGAGTGAGTAGTTTGGAATTTACCAGTTTTCAAACACGAAAATTTTGATACTCTCGCACGGCTAATCCACCGGCTTTGCTCCGGAAATTGCAAAAACAAGTAAAGACTATTTAAATGGTCAACTGGAGGGAAACAAAATTGTTTCCAAGGTAAACATAGAAGATGAATCCCTTTGCTAGAGACATACTATCAACAGGGAGAAAACCTCTTCGAAGTTCGAGAATTTTCGAAGCCAAATATCCACAGTGTTTGAGTGGATACATTGGAAATTCCGGGCGAGTGCACCCACAGCGGGTGACTGGGCCTGTCAAGTTTGGTTAAAGAAATTCAGTTTAAGGGTACAGGAAAGAATTTTATGCTTGCGATAAGGGAAGGCATTATGTCCACCCGCCTTGTGCCATAGGATCGAGTGAGATCCTAACCGCAACAGTGAGGGTCACACGCCTACTTGGCATGTTTATATACCTAATTTCATATGGCCTATGACGTGCTGTGTTTGGCCTGTTGCACTCTTGGTGAGATGCTTATATATACATACGTGCAATAGAATTGCCCTAACCAGCCCAGGCTTCCTTTTTCTTGAAAATATCCATTCTGGTCGACATGCGACTCCTGAAAGGGCTCTAGATCGAGCCCCAAGACGTGATCGGGCAAGCATGTCCTGTAATCGGATCGACAAACGTCTAGATCGAGCCCCAAGATGGACGTAATCGCTGTTGTGTTTACTCTGTGCTGATGAATCGGTTAATCTCATGGAGGGCATTATGTACATTAGGTGGGCTAACTCATGAAATGTTAACCGAAATTCCGAAATGCGTTTTCGTTTGCAAAAGATTAATTAAGTAGGGTTGTAAAACTAGTCAACCTGCAACTTAATTCTATAATAATTCAGTTACGCCAGGATGCCGGCTTTCGAATTAACTTCTTTCCGGTTGCAAGCAAGAACTGTACTCTGTAAAAAATGACTACGTACGTAGCATGCACTTTTCTCATTGATTTGCGATGCCCTTGGAAATTTAACTATATTTCTTGTAGAACATGCATAAAAATATTTGCCCTTTTGCTCATTCGGCAAAGAATTACGTAATCTGCCAGTTTTATACTCGAAGGAAGGATATAATTCGGTTTTCAAAAACTTTTCCAATTCGGTAGAGAATTACGTCTTTTTTTAGTTTTATGCTCAAAGAAAGGGTATAATTCGGTTTTAATAAAATTTTCTAATTGTGAGATTTTTTAACGCCGTGAAATGGCCGTTCAGAAAAAGTCATGTCTCTGCATTTACCAGTGTGGCCTGTAAAGTTAACAATATGGCTCAAATCCAATATTAAATTTTATGAACCCTATATAGTCTCCTCTTAATACCATATGCGAAAAATTTACGACTTGTAGTTTGGAAGCCCTGAATTCAAGTGTAACTGCAGGCCGGGTTCAAAATTATTCGGGAATTGGAAAAGTTTTTGAAAACCGAATTATATCCTTCCTTCGAGTATAAAACTGGAAGATTACGTAATTCTTTACCGAATGAGCAAAAGGGTAAATATTTTTATGCATGTTCTGCAAGAAATATAGTTAAATTTCCAAGGGCATCGAAAATCAATGACAAAAGTGCATGCTACGTAAGTAGTCATTTTTTACAGAGTACAGTTCTTGCATGCAACCGAAAAGAAATTCGTTCGAAAGCCAGTATCCTGATGTAACTGAATTATTATAGAATTATGCTGCACGCTGACTAGTTTTACAACCCTACTTGATTAATCTTTTCGAAACGAAAACGCATTTCGGAATTTCGATTGACATTTCATGAGTTAGCCCATCTACTGTACATACATGCAATAGAATTGCCCTAACCAGCCTAGGCTCCCTTTTCTTTGAAAATACCCATTCTGCATAATTACTGGTCAGCATGCGACTCCTGCAAGGGCTCTAGATCGAGCCACAAGACGTGATCGGGCAAACATGTCCTGTAATCGGATCGACAAACGTCCCCCTGCATTCTGTACACTACTTATACTACTTGTGGTATTGCTCGCATGAAGGTGGGACATAACGCGGTTATTTCGCAGAAGCTAACTTACCCCAACTCATGTTTTCAGTAAAATATCGGGAATTACCCAAAACAATCATGTCCCGGGCACTTACCGTCAAATCCTGCCTTGAAAAATTTCAGAAATCATTAGCTCAACATTTATCCAGAGTTCGTACGCCGGAAATCGCCATATGAAGCGCTGGGGACGTTTTGAGCAGCCGTAGGCCTCGCGATTGCGTTAAACAGAAACAGAAACATCGGAAAAACACGTGTCTGGGTTTCTGGATAGTAGCTGTGGTCGGAGCGCGGTAAAAGCTTTGTCATATATAAACATTATATTGTTGGTAGTATTAATTGCCTGTTGAATGGAGATTGTGCGTCATTTTGCAAAAAACAATATGCATGAAATGTTTTTTCCCGCACTTATTTGGTCGCAAATCAAGTCCTCGCAAAATTTTATACTCGAAGAAAAGGCATATTTCAATTTCAAAAAACTGTCGAGCATGAGATTTCTACCACCGTAAACGTTCCATTTATAGAAGTTCTTGTCTACCCGTTTATGAGTAAGGTTTATAAAGCGCATAACATGGACCCCATTCATTGAAAAATCAACTATATATATGACGTAGCGAAATGCATAATGTTCCACATGTGAAAAAGTGTGCAGCGCGTAGTTCGAAAACCCTAAATGCAAGTGTAAATGCAGGTCAGGTTTAAAATTATTCGATTAGGGAAAAAGTTTTCCAAGCCTGAAAGGTATCATTCGGTTTAGAAAAATGTGAAAATTATGAGGCTTTTATTCTTGATTCTCGATACCATTATAAATTCAAATATATTCTGTAGAAAACGCGCTCAAAATTCTTTTGTGTGAATATTTGGTAGCAAACGACGTCTGCTTCGAATTGTATGCTTGAAAAATGAATATCTTTCGGTTCTAAAAATGTTTCCAATTATGAGATTTTCCAAGACCTTGAAATGTCCATTCATACAGCTCGCATCTGTCTGTCCATTAGTGCTGCTTACGAAGTATACAACATGGCTCACGTCCAATGCAAAATGATATGGACCTTATCTTGCGTCCTCTTAATAGCGTAGACCTGCAGTATGTAGTTTGGAAACCCCGAGCACAGAGGTAACTGCAGGCCTGGCTCAAAATTGTGCAAGAATTAAAAAAATAATTTTTAAAGCTTGTAAAGTAATCGAAAGTCAATGGGAACAACTAATTCTGCCTAAGTAGTCACTTTTTCCTGAGTATGTTTCCTGCATACGGTCGGAAATAATCTCGATTAAAAACTAACATCCTTTCGTGACGGAAATATCCCAGGATTACACTTCGCGAAAATCAGCATCACTTAAGAAGTCCTTTCTGTTTGTAAACCCATTTTGAAATATCGGTTGGCATTTCAGGAAATAGGCCTCCTACTGTATATATTCAGATAGGAATAGGCGTAGATAGATTCATTGGCTTCCCGAGCCAGGCCAAGGACCGAATATGGACAGAGATCGCGAACAGAAAACTACGAATTAGACCGTAATCCTCCTGTAATATGCCTTCAAAGAGAAAATATTGCTTATCTTATGTAATAACGCTAGTGCCCAGTGATTTCCGATTTTGTCACCAGTTTTTAATGTCTAAATAGAATTTAGATGGAAATGCAGGGTAGATCCTTGGATCCCTTCTTCTTCCCCTTCCCCCTGATGAATAAGCGAAGGCTATTTTTACGCTTCCACCAGAAGGGGATCCCATTCGCTTGTTGTTTTAGGTTCTTTCGCAAACTCATTGTTAGGATAGCAACATATAAATTTGGAAAACGCACAGGTATTGCGCTATTTTTCGGATGAAGTTGCGACGCCAGTATAGGTTTCGTAGAATGAACGACTCCGTCCATTCATTACAAATGTTCGAGCTTAGTGCAACATCGATTTTTTCGCTCATTCGAGTAAGTAACCGCCTCAACTAAATTATGTTCCAAGTAATTGGCGTAGTTACTTTGGGGCACAATCTGTCCCTTCTTTTCTCCTTCTGCGAGACAAGCATCTTCCATGGCAAAGTCACAACGTTGAATAATGGAGAGAAATCGTTGCGTTTGTGGGGCGTGGAAGCATGACTCATGTGGTTCACGATTCCTATGATCGTCAGCCCTCGGTGAGATTTCGGCCATACTGAACTTGGCACTGCGGCTGGTTATCGTCAAGTGAGCTGCCAATAGGAAGTTGCCTTCATTTTGCTCCTCTGTTTACGCGGGTTCGGGTATCCGCGCCAGCGCTAATCTTCGTATTTCATGTCTAGTTTCCGCAGGCACTGGTTTATGAAATTGGGGAAGGGTTTAGATTCTCAATCCATAAGTCTGCAGGAACAGCAGCTTCAACCGTTGCAAGATCACCTTAGTTATGGGTCCGGAAATTTATCAATTCAATGGCATGCCTATTATCTGCTCTTAGGTTAATTTATCAGATGCGAGCGCCACTTTGTGAGAGAGAACTCCAGGCGTTGGCCAAATATGAGACAATAACTCGCACCGCAGTGTTTGTTTGATGCTTTCACCTTTCAGCTTATTTGAAATTAAAAATACAGAGATTCCGTACGTCAGGAGGGGTACCCTTTTAAGTTCTTTGGAATATAATGCTAAGTCACGGTGTTCACGACCTTTTTTGGCTTCCTAAAAGATCACAATCTTTGCGGCAATTGAAGATTCTCTGGAAGGTTATCCACCTGCCTTTTCCTCACCATAGTGAATCATTCGTCGGGAAAAACAGTACTGAGGTGTTCCGTAGGTGGTCGCACCTGCCCCCGTTCGACGAAGAAAAATACCATTTACATACCAAGTCGAGACTTGCAGTCTGTGCTTTCGTAAGAACAGAGATTTCAACTGCCGCATGACCGCACTATTTATGAGTCCAGAAGCTGATGCATTCACCGATATGCCCCTTCACCTACTCATAGATTATTCTGCCAGATGCGAGACTCTTTTTGAGAGACAGACCTTCATTATTTGTGGTTCTCCATACCGCGGTGATTGTTCTCAAGTAATACTTCAGCAGTCTCACCCGTCAGCTCCTAGGAAGTAAAAACAAATACTTATTTAATATCAAAATACAGTGATTTCGCTTATGGAGAGAGTGACTCCTCCAAGTTCTTTCGAAAATAGTTTTTAATTAACTGTGAGTACCCGAATCAACAGTCAACAAACTGAAAGTCGAAAACAACAACTTTGCTCCGCATAACGAGGAAGCGTTGTGTGATACGTTAAATCAGAGAATCGGACCTTCTTTGTGCACACTGGAAAAGCCGTAGAACCGGTCCGAGGCAGCTTCTTGAGTCCCCGTCATGTGTCGGTCAATCTGTGACATTTTATTTAGGTAGTGGGGTCGAGGCAGTTAACGGCTCGAATGTGGTCAATCAAGCCATGATGGCACCGAGTGCGAATACCTGGGAAGCGTAATGGAACTGCTAAATTTAGTAGGTGTGTGATTAGACAGTAGCTACATACAGTTAGCGGCCTAGCCGAAGAAAGCTCACGAAATACGCTCAAAGATCTATGGGAAGCGTAGGACACCCACCTAGGCATGGAAGCTTTACCGCGTTAAATAAACACTCTTTCTTCACAACTTATGATTCCTGATCTGAAAAGCATTTTTAAAATTAAATTCAGCAATTAAAAAACGGCTATTGAAGGTCATTTAATTAAGACCTAATAAAGTGGACAGCAACGAAGGGAAATGCAAGACGACGAAAAACAATGGAATAGTAGCAGCAAATACAAAGCAGTTATTTTTGTTTGTCCTTTTGCTTGTAGAGGTCTGGCGGACATAGAAGACACTAAGTTGTCCATGGGGCTCCAGTTTATCCAATTATTATGCGCAAAATCCAGGTTCTTCTGCATTGAAAAGTGTTTTTCTGCCTTTTAAAAGTTTCTTTTGGTTAGTGCAAAGAGACCCTCGATAGAAATAAGATCCGAGATTTTGGCAGGAATAAAAATGCTTCCTAAGCCGTTGGTCTAAAAATTAGATTATGACGATGCGCCTTATCAGGATCGTACCTCCTTTGAGTCGTGAAGAGGAGAATTATCCTGGGCATTATGGTGCAAGTTTGCCGTCGGCGATTGCCACGGTAGCCGGAGACAGTCCATGCGATGTCGACGAACACTTGGCTATTTATGGTGTCTCTGGTCGACCATTAGATTGGCCCCTCCTGAATTCAATGGCCGTTCAAACCATCAGCGCCGACGGCCTTTGAAAGTTGCTTTCGGCCACCTGGAGCGACTCTGAGGGTTGGTCTAAAAATAGGACCTAATCACTAGAGTAAGTGTTCTTCCAGAGAGGAAGTATACTCTTGTGCGAATAAAAAACGTTCTCCAACCAGTTTACGGCTTGGAAATGGCCCAGTCATTGCGTTTTAATGATGGAAGCCGATTGCCTTCGACCCCTTCGGCCCAGGGAGAACACTAGCAAATTCTCTTTGTGTATATCCCAACTGGGCAGTTTTTTGGTGTAAGACGAGTGAGTTCATCGTGCTGCCTATTTGTGGGCTGTTTTGTTTCGTCCTGCTTGTTTCTAAACACAGTTTTGTCCTTATTAATTATCCAAAGAGCGACCGGCCTAATATTCAAAATACCAACTACCAATTCACGCGGCAGCACTCTGGGTGCTAAGTTCCGTTTAGGCAATCGTCGACGGGAACCGCTGCCGCATCTTTCATTTTCAGTGTGACAGAAGAAAAAGTGGTAATATGTCGCGGGCAGTCCCATTTCTGTGTGTGCCTTTTAATCCTCAAAGCGGCAAGACAAAGTACTGTCAGGCAGGCTTATTACCGTACTTTAAGACACGAAAACGCCATGGCAAGGCACAGGAATTAATGCTCCATCGTATTGCAAGTGGCCTTGAGCTTAGTTCCAGGGTAATTAGAGTTAGGGTCAGTTCTAGGACACGAGAATAGTTGGTCCTCCGGGAATTTAGCGCGAGGCCATCTGTAATACAATGACATACTTATTCCTGCATCTAACCAACACCATTAATTTGGAATTGGAAATTTCTAAAGCTGAATCCGCCCGCCCCGTTTCCTGAGAACATTGAGATTTCTCCTACCTGACCTGTGATTTTGATGGGAGCGAAACCCGACTTCTCAGTTCTAGAAGAGACTTAGTCGGAATTATTCTTGCCTTTGTTAATGCCACTTTGCAGCTGAACGCGCAAAAACACGCGATCTTAGTCAGTAATACTCAACAGCATGGGAAAGTACTTGAGTGTCCGGAAACTTCTGATTCTGCGCAAAACTGGCCCGTTTTCCTTGGATAAAAACAGACTTGAAAAGGTCTCTTTTCCGGTAAAAGACCGCCTGCGCCCCATTTAAAGCTGATTAACAAAAATGCTAGCACCCCATGCACTCAAAATTACTGATTCAAGTTTCTGCTACGAAACTTCATGAATTTCGTCACCCACTGAACTCCTCAAGACCGAAGACCACGACCGCAGCATACAATGCTGAGTTCGGCTGTGACTTACAGTTACAGCATAGAGCCATCGCAGTCTACTGCACAAGAAAGAACAATGACTGATGAAGGGACGATGACAAGAATTAAAATTTCCTGTTTCCTCTGACTTTGGTCGGATTGTGACTGGCTGACAAGGACTGATAAATCTCTTTTTTTTCAACCGTACTCTGTCTAGACAGAGTGTTCCTGGGCAGGGATGGCAATTTCCGGCCCGTCAGCAATCGCCAGCTCGTCCCGTAACCTGATCAGCGGAAGCATCTTCTTACGATCGTGAATAATCCGCTCGCATCCGACAGGACAGCGAGCCCGTAGCTTTGACAGATCACCGAACTACCGAACGTCTGATAAACAAATTATTCGGTCTCCAACTCCAGGCCGTTTTTGACGTATATACCGGAACGCGGAGCGCGGTCCCTGAACGCCCCTCTACCAGAGTTTATCATCCGATCGCAACCGAAAGGACAATAAGTCCGTGACTCAATGGTCAGAGCGCAGAACTCCTACCTAAAAGCACATACCGTAGGTGGGCCAACTCATGAAATATCGGCCGAAATTCCGAAATTCGTTTTCGTTTCGAAAAGACTAATTAAGTAGAGTTGTAAAACTAATCATCCAGCAGCATAATTCTATAATAATCCAGTCACCACAGGTTGCAGGCTTTCGAAAGAACGTTTCTCCGACTGCATGCAAGAACTATACTTTGCAAAAAATGACTACTTAAGTAGCATGCACTTTTTTCATTGATTTTCGATGTCCCTAAAAAGTCAATTATATTTCATGCAAACCATGCATAAAAAGTTTCATTATTTTGCTCATTTGGTAGAGAATGGTGTCTTCTTCTAATCTTATACTCAAAGGAAGGGTATAATTTGGTTTTAGAAGAGTTTCTAATTGTGCGATTTTTTAATACCGTGAAATGGCCAGTCATAAAACGTCATGTCTCTGTATTTACTAATGTGGCTTGTAAAATTAACAATATGGCTCAAATCCACTGCCACATTTTATGAACCTCTTCTCTTAATACCGTAGAGAAACGTAAAGATTTCCATACGCGGGGAATATACGACTTGTAGTTTTGAAAATCTGAATGCAAGTGTAACGGCAGGTCAGGCTCAAAATTATTCGGGAAATGGAAAAGTTTTTGAAAACCGAATCATACACTTTCATAGAGTATAAAATTGGAAGAAGATGTAATTTTCCACCGGAAGAGTGAAAGAATGAATATTTTTATGCATGTTTTGCATGAAATACAATTGAATTTTTAAGGGAATCGAAAATTAATGAAAAAATTGCATGCTACTTAAGTGGTCATTTTTTGCAAAGTATAGATCTTACATGCAATCGGAGAGAAGTTCTTTCGAAAGCCGGCACCCTGAGGTAACTGGATTATTATAGAATTATGCTGCTGGATGATTAGTTTTACAAGTCTACTTAATTAATCTTTTATAAACGAAAACGAATTTCGAAATTTTGACTGACATTTCATGAGTCGGCCCACCTACTGTAGGCTTGAGCCTCGGAGATGTGTTTGGCTGGCTGACGACGACTATCAAGTCGAAAATGGCCATTCCAGCCTCCCACCTTGGTATGCGACTGTCTGCGAGAGCTAAAAATTGGACTCCAAGGCACAACGGGACGGGCCCTTACTGTAAGCGGATCGGTGAATACACCTTTTTACGACCGAGCATGTTTTGTTTTCGCCCACTATTCCCGAAGTAGGTGCCTTTCTGACCGCAGTAGAAGGCGTTCACGACTCTACCTCTGTTTAATGTTGTTGTGAAATTGGAGTATTTTTTGGAGGATTTTATTGTGCATAAACATCTAATTTGACAGACTGCTGAATTTTGACGAGATGTGCTATCTCTTGAAATGTTAACTGAAACTCTGAGATAAGTTATCTATTTAGAAAGATTACTCAAGTAGTGTTCTAATATTAACTACTGTATAGCCTGACCACAAAATATTTCAGTTATGTTAGAATGTCGGCTTTTGAATGAGCATCTTCTCAATTGCCGGTAAAAACTACACTCTGTTAACAATGACCACATAAGTAGCACGAATTTGCATTACCGATTTTCGACGACCTTATAGATTGAATTAAATTTTAAAAAGCTTACAGAGAAGCATCCGATATTGCATTCATTTGATAAAAAATTGCGCCTTTCTTAAATCTTTTGCTTCAAGAGAGAACACATTTTAGTTTTTAAAAGCATTTTTGATTCCCGTATAATTTTTTGTTTCGCCTGTTGTTACACTTGAATTTGGGGTTTCAAAGCCACATGCTATATGCATTCCGTCAAAGCAATATCGCATATTTCTCAGCAATTTTAAGAAAAAGTCATATAACGCTCATGTAATTGTGCAATGAATGCGGACCAGGCTGTATGCATGACGAGAAGTATTAATAAACGTACTTCTACCAAATTACAGGAATGGACATTCCACGGTCCTAAGAAACCTCATAATTAGAAACCCTTTTCAAACCGAAAGATACACTTTCTTTGTGTACAGAATTTAAAAGAAGACGTAATTTTCAATCAAATGGGTACAAGATAGAATGCTTTTGCGCATGTTGTCTGCGAAATCTAATTAAATTTATAAGGACATAAAAAGGAATGGAGAAAGTTCATGCCAATTAAGTAGTCATTCTTACAGTTTTTCTCGGCAGGCGAAAAGATGCTCATTCAAAAGCCGGTATCCTAGCACGACTAAAATATTTGGAGGTTTCTTTGCAGGATAGTTAATACAACGTCTCTACTTAAACAGTCTTTTCAAGCCGAAAACCCATTTCAGAATTTCGGTTAACGTTTCATGAGATAGCCCATCTACTGTAGCCCATAAAGAATATCCGTTCCACAAAATAGGGCCAAAAAACTCCCGCTGTTCTCGAATATTCTGTCTGCTAAACCAGTAGACCGTCGTTCATGGATTTTCACGGCCCGTTAGTGGGTGGTGCTGTAGTTCAGACGACTGAGGCTATTTGCGATTTACCTAGATTGCTGATGGATCGGCAAAAGAAAAAAGTCATACGATCCTGCTTTGTTCGGCTATTTTACCCACCGCTGTGCGACTACTAGCGGAGCTCGAGAGGGAGAGAAAGTCCAAAGGCACAATGCGGTGAGTGAGCTCCCCTTAATAACTGTTGATATAGACGTTCTTAACCGAGGGGACAACGAGCCCGTGACCCGATGGTTAGTATACTTCTAATCGACAGGTTGTAGGATCGAATTCCAGGGGTTGTACACCTGGGGGTTGGGTACGCCTGACTGATGACGGCTAACAAGCCAGAAACGGCCATCCCAGTCTCCCTCGTCCTCCTCTGTGGTGCTATTCTGCCCTGCTCTGTATTGTAGGATGCACGCATGCGAGGGTAAGGCAAGGCTGAATGGCAGGGAGAGGTCGACACTTTCAAAACCCGACAGTCTGCCCAACGTTGCCACGACTGCAGGCGGCATGCCGACGCAGACTCGGACCACGCGGTCCGCCTCTGTGCTTGGCCACTTCACCGTCGCCTCCCCGGTGGCCCGACAAATCCCCCTCCAGTTGGTGCACATTGAACACCCCGTCTCCACAAGGACCCGTCTCAGCCTGGGTCACAACATTTCCGCTCCCTCGACACCTATACCATCCGCATCCTCCACCACCGCTTCCCCTCCCTCCGGCATCGGCGCTGCCACCGGCGCGATAATGCGACCCGACACGAGCGCGGCCTACGACCGCTGCTTCGAGCTCTTCTCGCCTGACCTCACCCAGTCCTGTCTCCTTCGCGGCTCCAGTCGACAGCAAACCAACATCTGGGTGGCAGCCATCAGCCGTCAGATTCAAATGCTCAATCAGCTGCACCTGGATAACCTGCGGCAGATCATGCCCCAAAATCAGGCACGTCTGACCTTTCCCTTGACCTTGTTGAAGATCTTGCAAAAGGCAGGGAAGGGAGGGGAGGGAGTAGGCGTTAGTCATTCCAGATTCAGCCCGGTGCGGCTCAGGGTGGCCAGACGATAAAGTTGGACGGCGGAGCCCCGCCTGTAACATCGGCTTTCTCGGTCACAAGTTTTCGCATCTGGTTATAGTAGTCGTCAATATGTTTGGCAACCGAATCAACACGAAAAACGTTCTCAAAGGGTGGTTAGTCAGGGCTCATAATGTGTTCGAAGTGGTTTTCAGACAGATGGCCTCATTTGCTGATTTTTTGAACGATAATATTTCGGACTCACCAGGATTTCGACTTTCGAATTCACTTCTTTCCGACCTTCAGTAGACACCGCATTTGGTAAAAAATGACTACTTAAGTAGCACGCACTTTTCACATCGATTTTCGTGGTCTTCAAAATTCCAATATATTTGATAAGAAACACGCACAAAATATGCGCCTTTGGTAGAAAATCCCTTTGTCTTCACATTTTACACTCGAAGAAGGGATATCGCTCGATTTTAAAAAGTTTCTCATCATAAGATTTTTTAAGACCCTGCAATGTCCATTCATACAGCATCGTACCTGTCCGCTTATCAATGCTCCTCAGAAATGTACGGTATAGTCCGCATCCATTGCAGAACTTTATGAACTCTATATAGTATCTTCTTAGAGTCATAGAAGAGTATATGATTTTCTTTATAGGGAAGCGTGCGCCTTGTAGACTGAAATCGCTAAATGCTAGGGCAACGGCTGATCAGGCTCAAAATTATTCGAGAATTGGGAAACTTTTCAAAACCTAAATTATACCCTTCCTTCGGATATTAAATGTGAAGGCAACTGTTTTTTTCACTAAACGAGGTAAAATAGCATATTTTTGTGCATGTTTCCCATAAAATACGTCTGAATTCGTATGACCATCGAAAACCAATGTAAAAAGCATGCTACTTAAGTGGTCTTTTTTGCCGAGTGCGGTTTCTACAGGAGGTCGGAAGGAGCGCATTCAAAAGCCGAGATCCCGGAAAGTCTAAAATTCTACAGCATTATGCCGCTCGATAATCAATACTTCAATCCCACCTAAGTAGTCCTTCCTAGTCGAAAATCATTTCAGAATCTAGGCCAAGATCTCGCTATAAGTAGCAAGCATTTTATTCTTAATATTCGATGGCCTTATAGATTCAGGCATATTTTATGAAGGAACGTGCATAAAAAATTTGTAATTGTACTCATCTGGTAACGAATTACGTCTTTTCAAATGTTGTTTTTGGAGAAAGTGTATCCTTTGGTTTCAAAAGAGTTTTTAATATTTTTTGCGTCCGAGAAATGTCCATTCTGTACCTTTAGCAGTGCTGCTTCTAAAGTGGCCAACATGATCCAAATCCATTGCAAAAGTTCATGAACCCTATATGGTGTCTTTTTAATAGCCTATAGCAATGTATAATTTCTTGTCTATACGGAAAGTGTACAGTAGGTGGGCTAACGCATGAAATGTCAACCGAAATTCCGAAATAGGTTTTCGTTTCGAAAAGATTAATTAAGTAGGGTTGTAAAACTAGTCAGACTGCAAAATAATTCTACAATATTTCAGTAACCTCAGGATGCTGGCTTTTAAATGAACTTCCTTCCGGCTGCATGTAAAAACTACACGCTGTAAAAGTAACTATTTAAGTGACAGGACTTTTTCTCATTGGTTTTCGATGCCCCTAGATGTCCAATTTTATGCCATGGAACAAATACACAAAAATATTCATTCTTTTGCTCATTGGTAGATAATTACTTCTTCTTTTAATTTTATACTCGAAGGAGAGACATAATTCAGTTTTCAAAATCTTTTCCAATTCCCGAATAATTTTGAACCCTCTCTACCGTTACAATTAAATTCAGGGTTTCCAAACTACAAGCCGTATATTTTCCGCGTACGGAAAAACACACATTTATCTACGGTAATAAAGGGGACGATATGGGGTCCATAAAATTTAGCAGTCGATTTGATCCATAGTGTTAAATTTATAAGCCACATCGGTAAATGCAGAGACATGACGAGTTATGAACGGTCATTTCACGATCTTTAAGGGTCCCACAATTAGAAACTTTTTTAAAACCGAATTATGTCCCCCCTTGCGAGTATACATCTAAAAGAGGACGTTGTTATCTGCCGAATGAGCGAAATAATATTTTTATGCATGTTTTCCATGAAATATAATTGGACTTTTAGGGGCATCGTAAATCAATGAGAAAAATTCATGTCACTTAAATAGTCATTTTTTACGGAGTGTTATTTTCACATGCAGTCGGAAGGAGTTTCATTCGAAATCCGGCATCCTGAGGTAACTGAGTTATTATAGAATTATGTTGCAGGCTGACCAGTTTTACAGCCCCACTTAATTAATCTTTTCGAAACGAAAACGCATTTCGGAATTTCGGTTGACGTTTTATGAATTACTCCACCTACTGTATAGCATGTAGGTTATGGAATTTGAAGACGATATAATTTGCCGTGACATGAGTGCAAGAAAGAATATTTTGATGCCTGTTTTCTTTAGAAAAACCAATGGAATACCAAGAAAAAGAATTGATACTACTTTGGTACTCATTTTTTACGGAGTGTAGACGGCATCTTGATGTGTCTGAAACCCCTTGGAACCATGCTGCACGGTAATAAATAGTACGACCCCACTCACTTCGGATCGAACACACATTTCAGAATTTCGGATAACATTTAATGGGAAAGCACATCAATTTCCGTTTGAAAGTGTTTCAGGTCGACGAAACTATCCCATCATTGCTGAGTCTGCTATCTACTTCTGGTGGGTTGAATCTTTTAATGCAGTGGCTGTTCCGTTCTGAAAGCGGCTGTTTACGTTTTTGTGAGCAGAAATGGCGACGTCTGAGTAGTTAGCATCCTGCTGGTCTGGGCAGGGCGATTACGCGGGTCGGGCTTCCGGTTCCTCCACCCCCTCCGTAATGCCTGCAGAAGTCCGCGTACACAAGTTGTTATCACCAGATCGGAGAGATATTTTGAGATGCCGAGTGAGCTCTTAGTGTCCTGTAATGTTTTGCAGCAAGTCACTCAATCCACCTGACAGACCTGATGAACGAACCGTGTGGTAAGGCAGTGAACGCTGCCATAAAACGTTTTCCCATCTACGTTTTGGGACGCTCGAGAAAGTCACGTTTCAAGAACTTAAAAGAGGGGCATTCGTATCCTGGCAGTTAAAATCGTGGCACCGCAAAGTTTACGACAGAGTGTGTTGTCATTAGTGGAGGCATACTTGAAAACCTTCACAATCATCGTCAATTTTACGTTTCCAATAGTCAGAGGATAATGCAGTGAGAACAGACTAAGCAACTGTTCCTTCCTTTGGTCCTGGTAATAAGTCAGTTGGGCGGTAGTCTGCAAGATACTGTGTTCGGAAAAGCCATAAAAACCATGCAAGTTGGCTGATTGCTTCACCAACGCCAGAGAAAAGGCTAACCATTGTCCCATGAAGTCTACGTACTTATGATTTGCGCATAAATTTGCTCACAGTGAAGTAGACTTCCCTTGCATATACGTCACTCTCTCCTTTGCACCAAAGGCGTTCCGATGGCCAAGGAGGGACGACGTAGACTCAGCGGCTGATAAAGATAAACAACCCGTCTACGCGTATCACACACGCGCCAGGTTACGTCAAAGCGGACCGAGTCGATCGATTGACAGCACGCACAAAATGACGTGTCGTCAGCCGCCGTCCAACTGTTATCTTGCCCTCTGACGAGGGCGTAGTCCAATAGCCGGCAGTTATGCGAGCGAGGGTGCATCCCCGCTGTCTTTTACCGATTCTGAGGACGGAAGAGGGTGTTGATCATGAAAATATTGTGGTTTGTGCATGCATGCACTATAAAGTTCAGTTTCATTTTCAGCTGCTTACTCCATTGCGACCAAGCGCACCCGCCTAGGTGGCGTTATCTTTTCCTACTGGAGCACCGACGTTACCACAGAAAACCTACATGTTCGTCTTGGCATGGTGAGATAGTGTCCTTCAAGTCGTCAGAGCTTGTGACTGGCGTTTTCAAACTCAATTAGTCTTGTCCGAAATATAGTCGCCGATTTGTGATGGCAACCAATTCACGAAAGAGTCCTTCTACTCTACGGCCAGTGAACTAAAATCGTCCACAAATGACCTTTTTAAATGCAATCTCACAAGTGGGGGATATGGGCGCTGGGGATTTGTGATAGATTTCAACCCCGGAGTGGCAGCCATTGATTCGTCGCGGGTGGGGGAGGAATTGGGCGAGGGTCGATTACTGTCCTAGTCCTAAGTGCAAGCGCAATGTGGGCATTAAGAGGCGAAGCGGGATGCTGAAACCGTTAGTGGGGAAAGTAGCCGACGCTGAAACTGAAAATGTAACTTATGGCAAATCTGCTGTGGGATTGGAGGAAGCCTAGAATTCCCGTAAAAGACTTGGCTGACAGGACACGCGGACAGCAACACTCCAAACCTAAAGTTAAAACCAACCGTAACCTCAAAAGTAGACCTAAACATCAACGTAACTCTAACCCTAAACTTGGCACTAGACCTAAGTCTATACCTACCACGGACCCTGACCTTAACCTAACCCGACCCCTAATCCTAACCTTAGTCGTAACCCTAGCCCTCCCCTTAATCATAACTCTAACTCTAACCTTGACCCAACACTACGCTAAACCTGGCATTAACCCTTACCCTAACCTTAGCACGAAACGTAAACCTAAACCACAATTAAAACCTGGCTGACAGGGTGCGCGAAACAACAATACCCCAAACTGAACGGTAAAGCTAACCATAATCTCAAAAGTAAACCTAATCCTTAACGTGATAATAAACCTAACGCTAACTCTAAACTTAACACTAAACTTACCACAGACCCTTGCCCTAACTGTAAGCCTAACCCTAACCATGACTCAAATCCTAACCCTAAACTTAACCGTAATCCTAACCCTATCCTTGAACATAACTCTAACCCGAACCTTAACCGCAACCCTAAGCCCTATTTTCATCTGGAAGCATACTGACAAGTCTTCCCCAGTGCGGACAGACGCCGAGACCGTTCTGTCTTGAGGCCTCGCGTTCATAGAAGGGATGTTCTCTGAGAGTAGCCCATGCCCATCAAGTTCAGAGGTGAACTGAGGACGACTGTGTTAGCACAAAGCGAAACCCCACCCGCGACATCCGATACAAACCGCCTTTGATGTAACTGTGTTTGACCATCTTATCTAAGTCCTAGTTTAATCTGAAAGCATACTGACAAGTCTTCGCCAGTGCGGACAGACACCGAGACCGTTTTCCCTTGAGGGGGGTGAGTCCTGTAGCTGCCAATGGCTTCTTCGCGATCGAACAAGTAGGAGGGGGAGCAAACATCACTGGAATGCAAAGTGAGGGCGAGTGGAGATCTGAATGACCCCCCTACCCTCTTCCAAGCAACTAGCCCTGGTCAGCTCCTTTCCAGGCGTTTCTAACCCATTGACGACTACATCATCTGTTTACTCCCATAGCGCTGCGCATTTGTCTGCCAGACGGGGGAGGGAGAGGAGGCTGTTGAGAAGGGACTTGGCAATCGCGTGGGGTTCGCCAAACCGATTTTGACCTTTTCGGCATTATCATTAAACGCCATGCTTGTCCCTCAAGAATTCGAACAAGTCTGTCTCCTACAAAACAGACTCACCCCTCACCTGAATTTCCTCTTCTGACCCCTCTACTTACAATTTATGACAAACACTCGGTTAGACATATCTCAGTCAAAGTAGTGATCGGAACATCTTCTTTTCCATGACCCATGCTAAAAAATGTATCTGAAACGTGCAATCCATGAAGTAGCGCGCAGCCAAGCTGTGGCTTTCCTTTAGGTCGGCCGGATAACGGAGTCTGCGGTTAACCGACCTGTTCCCTTCAGCGCATTTCAATGGACTCGATAGCATACTGGAGGATAGTTAAGAAGTCAGCTTAATGTCGGGTGACAGGATAGGAGCTACTGACATAACGGACCACGACTGTCTGACTACTGCTCGCTATCAGGACGCTTTATGCTGCAAATGCTGTTCCTCACGCGAATTTTTGAGAACAAAGTCTGCTGTAGGTGACCTGTCTCACAAAATTACCAAAAATTGCCAACCAGTCAGAGACCAGTTCGAACGTATCCACCAAATCAACGATGAGTGATCTCCAGTCAACTACTGATACAAAATATTCATTAAAAATGCTATTTCAATGATTAGACAAAACGATTTTCTTTAAAAAACGTAAATGAAGAAAACGCGAAAATTCAGGTCACATCCGTAAATTCAGATTGTAGAGGAACATGGTGTTTGTCCATCCAAAAACTAACAATGTACAGTGGTATCAGTACATTAATGTCTGGTAAATTGTTTTTTACGCAAGTTTTTCATACACATCCTCCAAGAATTAGTGCTATATTTGATATGGCACAAAGTCAGCGCGTAGTATCCGGGCACGTGTTTCAAGATCTTGTCGTGCAAATTCGATGTACTTTTCAGCCTGTTGTGTTGTTCGTTATGCGGTTAATCAGAGCAAAGAGGATATCGCTTGATTTTGCGAAAATGAGACAGAGAAACGAAGGTTTCCATAAGCAGAATGGCATTACCGACGAAGACAAGGGAGACTGGAATGGCAATTTCTGGCCTATTAGCCGTCATCAGCCAGTCGTATTTAATCCCAAAGTGTGCAAAACCTGGGGCTCCATCCCGCGACATGTTTGTTAGAAGTCCAACGCCTTTAACCACTGAACCACGGGCTCGATGTCCTGCGGTTGCGATCGGGTATATACAATGGTAGGAGGGCGCTCACCGATCGTGTTACGGAACTCACTCGTCCCGTTGTGCCTTAGGGCTCTCTCTCTCGAGCCTCGCCAGCAACCGTTGACGGATGTCGAAGCACTTTAGCTGTTTACATGGTAAAGCTCGGCGAACAAATAGGCACACTGAGATGTATTTTCACTTACCTCAAGATACTAATTATTTTTCTTCCGCGAAATTAAGAGCTTCCGTCGCTATATAGCAGTTATTTTTGCTATCTTTTCATACTTTTAGGTTCCGTCCTGTGACTATAAATACGTAGAATAGTGACCATTTATATACTTGCACATTGCGCAAACTGATAATGCCTACCGATCCCATAACTAAATTACGTAAAAACAAAAAAATAGACCACACAAATCGTATCTTTCCATAGTTCAAAATCTGAAATGGCTATTCGATGATGGGCATTTCGACGGTCACTCATAAACCATTCGCAAAAATGCAAGACATCGGCACGTTTAAGCAAAGGATTGGCTGTAGGCGTTATTACCGCACTTTAGGGCACGAAATCAGACTGAGTTGGAATTGACTTTTAAAAGTTGAAAAAAATGTTTGATTTTCCGTAAAATGTTCTGCTTCCCATAGTCAAGGTTCCATGAAAATAAGTCTTCAACGTTGGCAAATTCCGCTTGGTAAGACTTTCGAAGTTAAATTTCCCTCCTCCACATTCAGTCAAAAACATCTATCAACATGGAAAGTTGCCGAAATTCGGAGTAACGTAGATTTCCGCTCCCGTTTGTGAACATGTTGCGCCATATTAAATTACTTAAAAACATCCTATACGAAAACGAAGACATCTTCCGGTAATCAGGTGATGAGTTTTCTGAAGTTAGAAGGCCTTTATTAGGGCGATTTTTTTGAAAATTGGTTTCCAATTTAATCCATCCCCACGAAAAGTTTGAGCAAACGATTAAGACTTCTAACTTGTCAAAAATATAAAACAAATCTGGGATGAACCCAAATTTTGACCCAAGAGAGTCCTCCATCGGTGACTGAAAACAGGCAATATAACTGTCGGTCTTCAACTGAACACATAGTGGAGGACATCAATAATTATATTTGAATGAAAGAATACGCTCACTTTAGCAGACATATGTGTTCGCTTATCTCTTTGATCTGATATGTAACAAGATGCCAAGTATCACCTTAAACGATTTTTTGTGGTTTTCTCTGCTTTAATCGACTGGCAATTTAATCAGGGCCTGTCAGTATTAACTGCCGGTTTTCGAAAAAATAAAGATAGCGCATAATATTCAAGCTTGAATGCTGTATACCGACTGTGCATCCATGAAATGGAACGATTTTCAAGAATAAATTACGTGGCGTTTCGCAACAGGCTATGGTAATTTAGCCCGTATGCTATTTGGCCGACACTTTATGTGTGCCAAGTTAGGGTAGTCTTTTCGGACTCCTATGAGCCACCCTCCAACAAAACCAATATGGACGAATTTACGTCACCTGATATTTTAAGCTGAGCAGGCCACAGATCTAACTCTCTCGAAAATTAATGTGCGAAATTTGAGTTATTCGGCAAAACACGTGCCTGAGGTTTTTGGTTAGTAGTAATGCTGTCAGTATGATGAATCAATCACTATTTAGATATTACTGACTGTCTGTTAGCAGGGAGTGAGTGTGAAGCGGTTAGCGCGGAGGGAATGACGGATCCCAACTCAGCTCTCCATGTCGACTCTCGCATCGAAATTGGGGAAGTCTGTGTCGATATACTCACTCCAAGTTCACATATCACTTTCTACTTACTTACTTACTAAAAGATCTGGAGGTATGATGTGGTTATCTAGCCCCGCCTAATGGACACAATACTGTTTAGGTTGGGGTTATGGTTAGTGTCTAGGGGTTAGAGCCAGATTTAAGGGTTAGGGTTAGAGGCTGGGGCTGGGGTTAGTACAACCGAGCATTCCCAGTAGTTTTTCTTTTGCATACAGTTGCTTGACCTCGTCGCCTGTGCGTTCCCCGGCCCGACCTGTAAAACCTCCTATGACCACCGGTCCCGTATTACCGATGGCGGGGCTTTGTTTACTTCATGTGGGGCCACATAACCACATCTGACCGGCCTTGGCATTTCAAAATGAAGTATTTACCAGAAAGCACAAAGAGGGCGTTAGGTGACCCAAAGATGAGCCAAATCACTAGCAGCTGTATCACGCGACAGAACAACATCGTGAAACACGCGCTTGAGCTTTTATTTTTCTTCCAGTCCTTCGCATGCCGAAGGAGCATGCTAGAACAAGTACACCGTCTGTCTGACAAACAAGACGGATTGATTCACTGCCAAGACACTGGAAGAGCGGAACAAGCATAGATCGGCCGACCTTCACCCAACTCATCGGCCTCATATAATGCCGTCTTTGATGTTTTGACCGGCTGGCGTGGCTTATTATTTATGACGCTCTGACGACGCATTCCTGGCAGCGCAGTGGAGGATAAATTTGTCGGCGTGCCGGGTAGACGCAGTTGTGTAGGGGCATAATCGACCCTTCTGCTCTTCACCGCTAATGTCGCTAAATTCCAAGGCGTTTGAATCGCTTCCGTTTCTGGCCCATCTACTCTGTCTAGCAGTGAAATACTGGGTAGGCATGGGGGGGGGGGTCGATGTGTCAAGCTACCAGCCACCAACATAGTTTGACATCGCAAACCAACGGTCCTTGACGTACAGTCTATTCTGTTTACTATGCACTTTCGCTGGGGGTTTTAAGTTTTTGAAAAAACTCCAAAAACAAACATCCCTTACACTGCACACCTCGAGGACGTCGCAATCATTTCAGAATGAAATTGGAAATAGGCAAAAACCAGTCACTTTCAGGATAGACAGTATCTTTTGTCCCGCCTACTGACCGATGCTGGGACATCAGTTCAGAAAAATAGTCTCTCTGGAGGAAATGTTTTTAGCAAGTATGAAAGTAGACCCTCTTCACAAACGAGGAAATTCTGCCGACCTCGCTGTCATACATTCGGTAGTATGAAGGGCGAGTTGCAAGAGTGCGTTTTCCTCTCCCATCATGCATTAAAAATCAAATAGACTTGGAGGAAACATAATGCGCACTGCGGCCGATCTCTGCTCACCTGTTCGGTCAGTGCATGCATAAGTAGTTTAGTAAAACATAAAGGTAACTGTCCCTTATTTCGGACAGATTGCAAGAGGACGGGACCAGCAAAAGTTTCTCGAACTCTTCCAACTTTCTCATTGACGTCCTCCTTCAGTCAGCCAGAAAGTTGACTAAAATAATACTTTTACTTTGTTCTAGCATCTTAAAATTAAGGAATTTTCATTCTAAAAATAATTTGGCATGTCCAAATCCCAAAATCTGAATCGACCGATTTAATGTCGCAATTAATAAATTCCAGCAACCATTCAGATGAAAACAAAACATATGTAAGTATGGTGCTGTTATATGTTGGTATAATAAAACGGGAAGATTGACTAAATTCGAGTCGTAGGGATTGCAGTCAGTATGAAGCGAATTCGTGGCTTAATTCATCAACTCGAATGTTCTACAATAAAATGTGCCAATGGAGTGTAAGTCTTAGGCTTCAAGTCGAGATAAGGCTCATAGTTAACGTTAAGACAGAAGGTACTACTTAAAGTTCCCTCGTTGCTGCATTAAGTTCCCCCCAGTCATTTGTTAATTTATTTTGGCCGCGGTTAATATTCTCAAAGTGGAGAGCTGATTTATACCTGAAACCACACAGGAACCCCACTGTGGAGCCGAGTCGCCGTCAGGTCTGACATACAAAGGTCGAAAAATCGGGTGGAACAAACTGTCGTGTTTTCGCTTCACACCATTCGTCGCAGCTCCCCTTCCGTTTTCGAAAGTTGGGCAGCTGGTCGGTCATGTTAAGTGAAATTCACTCACCTTTAGAAAAGAAATAAGAAAGTCCCGGAGGTTAATATTTGCGTTTTCCCCGTAAAATTTGGCACATCCAAATCCCTAGCCCTAAAGCGACCGGTTTGTTTTCCAAACCAAGAAACCGGAAGAAACATTCGAATAGAGAGAAAAGTTAATGAGACAAAATTATTATTTAGAATTAATAATGAAATCAACACAGCATCATTTGTCTGATCGTCCAGCGCAGTTGTCGGGATGTACAGCCGTCTTTTCCCGCCCAATTTTATGTTTTTTCGACCCTTGTTTGCTAAAAGCACGTTTCTTTAGCGACCGAAAATTTTCCCATAATTGGTTTTGCTGTGTTTACGATAAATGACCCGGTGAAAATTTGATGCATTCTTAAAGGATACAAAATGCATCTGTTACATGCCGGCCCATATGGCGAGAAAATTGTTCCGTTTTACCGAGCCAGCGCTGTTAACTTTAAAAAGCCAAAATTACTGCGACTGTCTAAACGGTTAGGAGGAAAAGCATCTGTCGGTTGTGGAGAGCGTAAATACGCCAACCAGCGCACGTTATCATGTTCCCGACAAAGGCAGAAACGTGTTCTGCTGCCCTGGGAAACCGTGGATCAGCGCAGTCTAACAAAGCATCAATTCAGGTAGATGCCTACAAGTTTTTTATTCACTCATATTGGAGATAATGGCGAACTTTTTGCCGTTTCCTACGGGATTATGTGCTCTGAACTGTGTCTCTTACGCTGTTTGTTGGAGTATATGATTAGCTAAAAACAACAAATTATATCCTAGTTTAATTTAAACCGATAAGCAACACAGAGGATTTATTCTGTCCAGGAGTGAACGCTTTTGTCGATTACCTCCTCAGTAATCGAATTCAAAACTGGACATTTTAAAATCATTCCTAGTGATGCAAACTTTTCTACAAGTGCGGGGCATGCCGCTGGCTACCCGTGAATGTCTTATTATGTTTTTGGATCGGAAACTTAAAGGTGGACCTCTGGTTGCCCTCTGAAAAGTCGCAGGGGACACCTATTTCCATGATCTAATTTTAACCCTAACCTTATCCCCTCCTAACCCTAGCCCTGACACTAACCCCCACCGCCCTAAAGGCAACCTAACCTCTATCTTAACTCTTCAATCTGTAGTCTTTCAATTCCATTGTTTTCTGTTCGAAAACAGAAGTCGAACTCAGGCGATCGCTTTCAAATCTCGACAGTTCAACCGTCATCACTGTGTGCTCCATAGGAGGGTGAAAACAGGCACAGCAACATGCGAGTGAATTAGTTTATAGTAGGAGTAGACTTGCGCAGCGTCTAACGCACTCTCTCTTCCTCCTGCTCCCTGGGCCTGATGTCCAGACATAGTCAAGAAGACCGGGGGCAGGGGAGGGCGCAAGTGGCTAGCACGGTGGGGCTCGCACCCAGGCGTGCCGCCACACCACCTGATTCCCAGGGAACGCTTCACCGGGTTTTCAGCAAACAAGAAAATAGACGGGTCAGAAAGTCTAGGATGACTGGGCAACCATGGGCACGACCTGCATACCCAGTCGGAGCACAAGCGTATTTGCCGGCAGAGAACCAGGTGCCGAATAGTTTGGAGCCTTATCATTCGTTGCATTAGCGCTTAGTGATTTCAGTCTACAAGATGCATGCGTTCCGCGTAAAGAAAATCACATATTTTTCTACGTCTTTAAAAAGATATAATACAGAGCCCATAAAGTTTTGCAATGGATGCGGACTATGTTGTACGTTTCATGGGGAGCTGTGGTAAACGGCCAGGTACGATGCTATGTGAATGGCCAATGCGTGGTCTTAAAAAATCTCATAATTAGAAACTTTTTTAAAACCTAATTATACTCCTTCCTTGAGTATAAAATATAAAGAAGACGTGATCCTCTATTAATTGACTGAAATAAAGAATATATTTTTTATGGTTTCTATAATATATAATCGAATTTGCAAGACCATCGAAAATCAATGGGAAAAATGCATGTTACTTACGTAGTCATTTTTTACCGAGTACGGTTTCTATAGGAGATTGAAAAGCAGTGTATTCAAAAGCTGACATCCTACCGAGTCCGAAATGTTATAGGATTATGCCCCAAGATATGCACTATTACAACCGCGCCCAAGTAATCCTTCCTAATCGAAAACGCATTTCAGAATTTCAGCCAACATTTCATGAGATCGGTCACACATTGTAAGTGTACAATAGTTCTGCTAACTCATGAAATGTTAATCGAAATTCTGAAGTGCGTTTTCGACTCAAAAAGATTTCTTAAATTGGCTTGCAAGATTAATCATCATGCAGTACAATCCCATACTAATTCAGTTATTTCAAGATGTCAGCTTTCGGAGGAACGTTTTTTCGACCGCCTGCAAAAGCTACACTCTGCAAAAAATGGCCACTTAAGTAGCATGAATTTCTCTCACTGATCTTCGACGCCCTTAGGAATTAAATTATATTTCATAAAAACATGCATAAAAATATTCATTCGTTTACTCATTTGAAAGAGAATTGCGTCTTCTTGAAATTTTGTACTTGAAGGAAGGGTATAATTTGATTCTAACAGAGTTTATAATTATGAGATTAATTAAAACCGTGAAATACCCGCCCATAAAGCATCGTGTCCCTGCATTTACGAATGTGACTTTTAAAGTTTACTGTATGGCTCAAATCCGCTGCCACATTTCATGAACCCCACATGATTTCCTTTTAGTCCCGTAAAATAATACATGTTTTTTCGTACGCGGAAAATATACGGCTTGTAGTTTCGAAACCCTGAATCAATTTGTAACGGCAGAGCGAGTTCAAAATTATTCGGAAACTGGAAAAGTTTTTTAAAATTTAATTAAACCCTTCCTTCAAGTACAAAATTTTAAGAAGACGTAATTCTCTATCAAATGAGTAAATGAATGAATGTTTTTATTCATGTTTTTGATGAAATATATTCGAATTTATAAGGACATCGAAGATCAGTGAGAGAGATGCATGCTACTTAAGTAGTCATTTTTACAAAGTGTAGCTTTTGTAGGCGGCCGAAGAGACGTTCATTCGGAAGCCGGCATCCCGAAATAATTAAATTATTATGAAATTATATCGCATGTGGATAAATATTGCGACCCCATTTGAGAAATCTTTTCGAGACGAAAACGCACTTCCGAGTTTCGATTAACATTTCATGAGTTAGCACATCTACTGTATATAAACGCACACCTCTTCTCAATTATTTTATGATGGTAAAGACTTATGAGAAGGTCGTCGTGACTTCCCCTGTAGGTAAACGTTATTTTTGTGACAGCATTTAAATATCAAACAGTAAAGCGCAGGTTGGGTCATAGGACTCCGACAGTACAACCAGTTTAAAGCAAGCCCAGCGGCAGTAAAATCTATCGCCATTAAAGGGATCTCCGAAGCCGTGGCTAGATACCTCGCGCCACTCGGAATAGGTGTTGCCCACAGGCCTGACTCAACAATCCGTCGGCAAGTGATGCGGCCAAAAGATCCCATCCTTAATCAGGAGATGTTGGCCGTTTTTTACCGACTTTAGTGCAGCTGTGGGATGTGCAACTACGTTGGGTAAACCGGCCGACGGCCGCAAGCGCGAATGCATGAGCAGCAGTTGGCCTTGCGAAGGTCGGGCCCAAAGTCGGACACATCTTCAACTTTGATGGCGTTGAGATTGCGGGCCGGGGCGGTGATCATACAGCAAGGCAAGTGCAAGAAGCCTAGATGTCCACCGACCGCTCTGTCAACCGCCACATCAATTTGCTTCCCCCCTATCTGACTTTACGAACCTTCTTAGCGGGGGACAGTCACGGCGCGGGACAATCGGGGCCGTCAGTCATCTCCGCGGCCGACGGGGGCGATTCAGGTCACGGTGACATGCGGGGTTGGATGCAGCCACACAGGCGACATTGCTGGGTCACGCATTGAACAAAGTGCGCCATCTAAGGGGAGCTGTGCGCAGGACTTTCCAGTCTCTGAAGATGGGTAGACGAGTCGATTACTCGAAACGTTGGACCTCCAGTAAGCCCCTCCCAGTGAACGCCTCTTCTTCCTTTGATATGCCACCTGAGAATCGCATTTTCACTACTATTGACTATCGCTAGTGTTCGTCAACTTCTTCCTGTCGCCTCGCAAGCGGCCTAAAGAGACACAAATACGCTACAGGGTAAACTTGTTCAAAAAGTTAATGTGAAAACAGCAAGTTCATAATTTGGAGCATGCGATCTCATCGACAAGAAGTGGTCACTTAAAAACTGTCTGGAAATAGAATATAAGGGCTGTGTGAATTAAAACACTGGGGGTTACCATCAAAGGATCGGATTTGCTACGGGTTAGATTCCCCCTTACGTATGTGACGTAATTTAGGAGCTTTTTACGCTGTCACAAGTATTGGGAAGACTGTGTTTTGGAGTGTTTAGTGAGGAAAAACCAGAGGGCTTTGCTTTCTGACTTTAAATGCCATTCAGGCAAGTGCCGAACTAAACTGGCTGGTTGCACTTATTTTGCGGTGCCGTGCCATTAAAAGGCTTGCTTTTTTCCTTCGTAGGACTGGGTTGCATTGTAAATCTTTTCTGTGGTACATCGCAATTGTTGCTTAATGCTTTCTGGAACACTTTCACCTTAAAAAAGACCTGTTCGCAACCGACTGTTTCATCGATGTTGGCGGCAAAGGTTGCTGTACATTTCAATGAAACGTCCTAGATAACCATATTTAATTAGAATTGTATTAAAACTGTCAAATCCTGAGTCCATCATTTCACTAGAGCAGGTGTTTTCTGGATCTTATGAAGAGAGTATGGACGAGGTTGAGTTTTCATTGTACCGGCACAAAATCCGTGAAATGCGCAGTTAGTTACGTAATTCATGCAATATGCCTGAATTGCCGAAAAACGTCGTATAAATCGCATACCGGTTCCATCGGCAAGTCAACTTGGCCACTCACTGGATTAGGATAATAAAGAAGGCGCAAGCAGGGCTTGAATCACGCGGAGGGAAGCGTGTGTGAACTGATACCTGAAGTAACCGAGGCTGGCGTGTAAACACTCCTCCCCCGTGGCTCAGTCACTCGCTGGATTAAAATGGTAAGGAAGATGCAAATACGTGATATTTGTAAAGTCGGCGTATTCACATCTACCAAAACTTTTTTAGAAAGCCAGCCATATGATATCACTCAAGTGAGGCTGCAGAACCAAACTTTGTCGATTTTGTTTAAGTTCGGTTTTAGGAGCGTAACAGGAATTAATTTCCCATCGAAGGTCTCATGCTTTCCGGCCGGCGAGTGAGGAAGAACTTGGAATAGAATGGACAGATGCGATCGTAAGCATAAAATTTTCTGCCTATTAAAGATATATTTTCAGGAAAATTAGTGTGATGGGTTACGCCGAGTTACAGAATGTTCTTAAAATACCAGTAAATAACTTGTGGTTTTCGGTGTTCTCAAATCAAGGCCTAAAAATCAGTCCTCTAGTTTATGTTCATCAAAATCCACAAAAAGGTATTTCGTAACAGCCTTTACTGAAGCAGTAGGAGTTGGTGCGTTCTTTTTGTGATGGCGACCTGTTGGATAACATTTTTAGACTCACTCAAACAGGGAACCCCAAATAAACGTTCACAACAAATGTCTGAGATGAATATGTTATTGATAAGTGAAGAAAACATTTTCTGGAACCTTGCCTCTTCATAGTGTTTTTATGCGTATCTCATCAGCATACGTCGACGTGCTTGGAATTTTTCTGAAGAAAAGTCAGAGAATAAATGGAGGCGTTTCTCCCACTTTTTCCTTTCCAAAATTTTTTGAAAATACTTCTGCCTTGGACAAAAAAGATTAACTTTTCTCCAAGTAAAGAAGATTGGTCGAGCATCAGAACAGCCCTCTTATAATTCTGAGCTTCCGAACTCGTGCAGGAATCCATCGTCAGAGATAATAGCAACATCGGAACAAGCGACGTTTATGGACATGCTAACCAATCATCGATCGATGGCCTAAAACTATAGATGAATGCGCAGGGCTTTGCTCTTCGGTGAAAGATCGATAAATCCATTGACTTTCCTCTTTATATTGAAGAGCTGTCGGTCATCTGTGTTTACTTTAGGGTCTCTGTCTACAATCATAACTGCCCCACGGAGTGGTTACATAATGATGGACATATGGCTCGAATTGCTGATGTCCGCTCCGTTCCGTTCCTTATTTGCGTATTAGCATAAATTAGACGCCACAAAACTGTTTTATAATATGCTTAAAAGTTAAAATGACTATTTTTTGATGGGCATTTTCACGGTTACCGATGGAATATTCGCGAACGCCAGGGAATTACGGGTACGTTAGTAGGGGACACTTGTTGTAGGCGTTAGCATGTTTTTTAGAGTATAAAATCACAAAGGTGGATTTTTAAAATCGACAAAACCTGTAAATTTCCAAAAATAACGTGCTTTTTCACATCCCGCTTCATCTGAGGGACAAAAAAATCAATTTTTGAGTGCCCCGAAACTCGTCTGGTAAAACTCTCCGGTTTCGATTACTACTTCCTAGCACCCAAACACGCGCTGATGCATAGATTTATTGTACGACAGTCATTAACACATAAGAAAGTTTTTTAAGAACAGGTTAAGCGGATAAATAAAATGTACAACGTTTGAAATGCCCCAAAATGATCATCCACATCTCCTTCCTCACGTTTCGGGAGTTATGTCACCGGCTGTTGATAATGAACTTTTCAAATATTATTGCTGATAACTGGTCTACGTATTGATTTGCCTCCCCATGTACACAAAAAACCTTCAGAGACGACAGCCTGATGTTTTTGACGTGCATACTGTTCATAGTGACAAGTAGGTCTGTGTTTGCCGAGTCATGATCTTGCTGATTTTATATTCCTTTTCTAAGCAGACTCAAATTATGCTGTATTCATTTACTCAGTAGACCAAACAGGGGGGAAACGGTTTACAAACCGTCTCGTAATTTTTCCTACTGATAAATCCTAAGATTTATGCTTGTCCTCAAGTCGTGCCGGAAGCAAAGGGCTTCAATTATAGCAACTTTATCAGATTCTTCTAGTAGAAACGAAATAAGCGTACAAAATTTGCGATCTCGTTGTTTTAAGAGTTTTGTGAGAGCACATTTCAACAGACACACACATATTTTTTAATCAGTTCCCATCAGGATGGTGTACCAAAGCGTGTAGGATGCGAAAATCTTGTTGTCTGATTTGAGGAAATGCTGAGAAGACGTGAGTTTTGGGGGACCACAGAAAAGGGTGAGAGTCAGGAGATGTGGAAATTATCAGGCTTCAACAAAAGAGATGACAGGAGAGGTGGCATAATTTGGGTGATGGACATTTGCTCCTTATTAGCCCCCTATCTGCAGAGTAACTGGTCGTGGGTCATGGGAACTGTATGAAGTAGATGAATTCCAGGTGTATGTGTTGTAAGGAAGAAAAATGGCCACACAATGGAATCATTTATTTTTTTTTCTTGACTTTCTAACACGTGCAGGAGTCCGTCGTCAAAGCTAGTAACCGCAACAGAGCAAGGGACAGTTGGAAGTGATATTGACCAATCAACGATCAGTGGTGCAGATGCGGAGGTGGCTATCCAGGGATCCTGTATGCTAAGGGTGAATCGATACACCGACTGACTCAGTTCTCATTCAGCTTCCAGGCGTAAACCAATCATCGAATTGTCTTGCCTCTGGCATGGGTGATTATCTTGGTGGCTGCGAAGTTATACTTTTCACTCGTTGAGAAATTGTGGGCAGCCCCTTGTGAAAATTCGTTGTCTTGTAGCACAGCCAGCCCATGTTCGTTTATGCACGATCCAAGCATGCGTTCAGTCCGACCTGTGTAATTACAAGGCCAGTCTAAGCATGAGATATAATATACAACACTCGACTGCTCTCTGGGATTTAATCGGTCTCTGATGTTCCCTTATCCTGCTACGCATGGCAACTCTCGCCCCGTGTGCAATTCCAACACCTGGCGCCACAGCAATGCGCTCTGTCTTTCCTGAGACGACCTAAATGCATGGTAGGGCAAGCATATCGTTGGTGATGTTGCGTTTTCGATCCTACCGGGGAATGAGAATCGTAGGTAACAGAGACTTAAAAACGTCATCAAATGGCCATTCCGTATAAATTGGCCTCTTGGATTATCGGGTTTGGCATACATTTTCTTCGGTTTAGTTGTGGTGGGTCTTGACCCGTTTAAAGGGCGTTCTCACACAGTTTCGTTTATAATAGCTGTGCGGTGTTAGTCGCCTTCTGTTTCGCCGTAGGGATTTCTCCTGACGAGCCAATCAAAGTGGGGCAGCTGCTGCTCCTTCTCTTCTTCCCTCGCGACCTTGCTCGTGATTGGCTAATACGCCCCTATAAATCGCCATTAGGCTCCTCTCTGGATGATTATGCGCCATGCAAAGGGTAAGAAGGGTACTTGTACGTCCATAGTACCGGTTTGTATGGCCTGCTTATCATCAGCACCGCCACCCCCGCTGATGCAAGTGGGTGTTTTTTTAATGTCTTCAGTTTTTTGTTTTCGCCGGCACTGGAAACGCCTTTTTGGCACCCCACTTAGTTACCACCAGATGCACAACAATGCTGCTATTCATTGTTCCCGTTTCATCTTTTCTCAGCCAAGCTGGCCCATGTTGCATCACTCATGTTTACGCGCGCGCGTCTACTTCGTCGACCAATGCTGTTTGCTGTAAAGGCGCATTGGAGGGGTCTGCGGTGGCAAACTTGTGTCTGCCTTGGGCGAGATTTGGCCATCTCCCCGGTAGATCTGTTATTGCGCTTGCCAAAGCCGCCTGACATGTATTGGAAGCGTCTCCTGTACCACTGAAAGAACGGACACTTGAGTCTGAGACTAGTGGCTTATAAAAACACAAGGAGGATTACAGTGAGACCAGACTGAAAGATGTTGGCCACGCTTGCAACAATTATAAGGGCACTTATGCTGGCAGACTATTGCATACCCATCAGTCGTTACCCTCCTACGCTATGTGACAGGCAAAAATCACCCTGTTACTGCAAATCAGGGAACAACCTTGTCATTTTACTGAGGAGTTCCACTCCTGAAGAAGGAGACACGATCGCTGGGCAAAGAGCTTCATTAGCCTGACGTTTCAGATTCCTGCTCGAACCCAGCATTAGAGACAACAGCAGATAGAGGTCTCTGATGATGAGTTCGATGAGGAATCCGAAGCGTCAGGCTAATAAAGCTCTTGGCGCAGCGATCATGTCTCCTTCTTCAAGACTACTTCCTAAGACTAGTCTCTTCGCTTCTATTGACTTCCACTCCAGCTGTCAACCCGTATTTGCGCGCAGTTGTGTTTAAAAACTACCAAATTTGCAGCAGAAATTCGCTCAAAGCCGGTAACTTTTCCAGTGATGCACTTGACTGGGGCCAGATCAAGATCTCCGTAATTTGACTGACAGAAAAAATGCAAAGAGCTTCCTCATTTGCGGACGGCCAATGATAGACTGAGTTCGGCAGAAGAGCTTGGAGACAATTGTTTTGGAAATCCACTAGGAATAATCGGTCATTTTTTTATTCTCGAATATGCCCCAATATCTCATGAGGAAAACAAAAGGCTTGAATTCAACATTTGCTGCATTTACAAAAAAGCCGAAGCGGACAGTGAGATATTTCTACATCGACGGGCATTCCCGACAAGTATTGTCGATCAAAGTTTTCGGCCGGTTGAGAAATTTGGGTCAGACAGGTCTGGAAAACCAAGAATTCTGTTGACACGTATACGCGTAAAACGCAGCGACTTTATTTTTCCAATGAACGCAAGACTTGAATAAAAAAGAAGCAGCACAGGAAATCCGAAAACTATTCAAACTACCGGCCATTTCCTGATGAGTAAACAGCATCGATTATGCTCTCATTCCTTCTGCGAGTTTCTTTCCTTCCCCGAAGCATAAATAGATTCTGCTGAATAAGCCTATGTCTTCTGTCCGGCCGCCATATTTAGTAACCCCTGGCTACTGACTAGTGTTGGAAGGGAGACTGGTTAGACCACTCGGCGCCTTTGCCCCCTCCTCCTCCTCTTCCTTCCCTTCCCCTCGTCTTCTCTCTCTCCCTCATAAAATTTGTGGGATTTCTGCGACAGAATATTTTTCCATCATTTAAAAACATTTCGAGACCGCAATTTTAATGAAGGAAAGCCTGTCCGATCATCGCAGACCTGGGCACATTTTTTAACATTTCGAACTCATGACAGAGTTTATAGTCAGGGAAAGACTTTTTTCAAAATAATCGACCTGTCTTGACGGATCTGATCATTAGCTGGTCCGTCGTCTGCCTGGGATGTAAATCTTTACTACCCGAGGTGTCAGATAATGTCAGGCTGATTATAAGTGTCGTTTGTAAAATCCTTCACAGGAGTTTCCTGTTAATAAGAGATCATTCAAGGCACACCGACTTTGGTCTGAAATTCGACAACAAAAACATCCACATTGACCCAACTGTGAAAACCTCGGCGCCTCGGTGGGATTCGAACCCACGCAGTCGGGGGAAGGCTTTAGTACAGCCAACGCTCTAACCACTTGAGCTACGAGACCCGGCCGGACGACGCGAGTTTAAACACATTTGGGTCAGTAGGTTGACTGCCCAAGCAGGATTTCCTAAGTAATTCACCTAGAATTCACCAGATGACTAGCAGGCTCACGTAATTCATAGATATTTTGGCAGATTTTGAATAATTCTTATTGACCCAAATGCGTGGGTTCAAATCTCACCGAGTCGCCGAGTTTTTCACTGTTGGGTCAATAGAAATTATTCAAAATCTGCCAAAATATCTATGAATAAAAACGTCATTATCTTTTTGTGGCGGGTATTAAAACTGGACGTTAAAACACTCCTATGTGTTCGAAACTTAAAGCTTCCATTTAATTTTACACACCGCTTACCTTTGTCCGCTGCCTTCAACAGCTGAGACGCATTGGTTGGATGATGGAGCTCGTCTGCTCCACCCAGCCCTCCGACTCGCCGAAGGCTCCTACCAACTCCACCGCCGATGCCTCTCACAGCTGGTCCAATCACAGCCAACGTGGCACCAGCAGCTCCCCCATCGCACCCAATGACGCCACGGCAGGCACCGCAAACGTCACCTGGAAACCCGTCTTCCTGGCCGTCTCTGAGGACAACCTCCTGCTCTATCATCACGCGCCGCTGCGGCTGGAGGAATGGCAGCGTCCCGCGCACTCCAACGCTCTCATTGCCACACGCGTGGTGGATGTCCCCCCGCTGGGCGTCGCAGGCAGCCTCCGCGTACCGCCGCTCAACTCCCGACTGACCGCGCAGACCCGCCTGCTGGATATGCTCGTATTCACTGTTCGTACAGGCAAGTGAAATTCGGTCAGGTAGTCATTACAGAGGGCTATCCCAGTATCACTTGATTGATGAGATGCAAGACTGACACTGGGGGAATCCATCCTCATGCCACCTGAGCGTATTTCTCACTATAGTGCATCTTATGTGCCTGTACCTATTACGGCGAGCCAAGAGTCGTGGCTTGGGACGCTGCCAGCTGACATGATAACTTACCTACCGAGGGAGTATTTTGAAGTGGCTGGGCGATTGCGAGTCAGGCTGTCATGATTCTTTTTGTATGTGGCCTCTCACGCAGGCGAGATCCTACCCGTCCTTGAAGAAGTACTATTGAAGTGAAATCTGGACATATAGTCATTTAAGTGGGCCATCGCAACACCACCTGATTGATGAGATTCAAAGCTGACATTGGGGGACTCCATCCTCACGCCATCTGAGCGTAATCCTCACTATAGTGCACCTTATGAGTTACTAGCTATTACGGCGAGCCGAGAAACATGGCTAGGAACGCTGCTGGCTAACATGATAACTTGGTTACCACGAGAGTACTTTGAAGTGTCTGAGTTCTGCGAAAATTCTCACATTACGACTGGAAAGTCAGTTGGAAAATATATATTTTTAGTAATTCATCGTCAGACCATGGATACCAGACTTGTGAGTCATTGACAAGATTTATATGTGTCCCAGGGGGCAGGGTTAGCCAGATTCCTTGTTCTCACTCCGTCCGCATGAAGGAGCCGGCGTTTTGAGGACGGTGGATTTGGGGTGATGGAGGCGGGGAGAAGGGGAGGGGTTCGGGTTAGGCTCTGAGCGCTGTCTGTGTGTCAAACACGCGGACTGCGTATGACTGTTCTTAGGGCGTCTGGTCGCCTTACGGTCAACAGAGCGCTGGATTCGCTGATCGAATGGCCACTTCCTCGGCGGCTGTTGCTAGCACCCATTTGCCGGTCAAGCTGCCATGACTCTTCCTCCCACGCAGGTGAGATCCCACTCGCCCTCGAAGAAAGACTAGTACATGCAGTTTTGACCAAACAGTGTGTGTGGCACGCACAGATGGGCAGTGTAGTTTTTCAGCCCCTGCGTCGATGTCCAATTCCGGCTGTCTTGATATAGTCCTGCCACAGGAGCAAGGCGGGTAAGAAAGGAGCGGGTGCGGCAGATGCGGTGCAAATCCGCATCACAAAAAACTAATCCGTGCACAATTAAACGTCCGGAGCCTACTCCATGGGACACACGATGGACGGCGTTGTTCACGCCATCGGAACTAGGCGGGTGAGGAAGAAGGGAATGTGGTAGATACTCTGCGCGTCTGCCTCGCCACATACCCATTCACGCTAACGCCAAGGACGCTGCGGTGGACGTCATCGTTTGCGAGGGTCGGGCCGTCACATACGACGGCCTAATATCGTTCAAGTGGAGAGTTCTAGACGTGAAGGAGACACGATACCTGGGACGAGAGCTTTACTAGCCTGACATTTCAGGCTTCAGCGCTTCCGTATGTCAAGAACGTTTCGGAAGCTGTCGGCCGCCTTCTCGCACCACTTGGGGTTGGAATTGCACCCAGACCGGAGGCGACCATCGGGCGTCAGATAATGAAACCGAAAGACCCGCTGTCACGGCAACAAATGTCGGCAGTCGTTTATCGGATCTGGTGCGGTTACGGACAAAGCAACTACGTCGGAGAAACCGGAAGACAGCTCCGAAAGCGAATGACCGAACACGCTGCAGCAGGGCGGAGAAATGACGCCAGCTCTCAGGTTGCGGCGCATTCGACGAGATCCAGCCACACATTCAAATTCGACGAGGCCAAAATTCCCGCTAGAGATGACGACCGCGTGAGTCGGGAGCTGCTTGAGTCATAGTTTACTGGTCCCCAGTCCATCAACAAGAGCAACGACCTTCCTCTTCCATATTCCGTGCTGAGACTTCGCCTAGGCGGGGTAATTAGCCACGCGGGGATCGTACAGGTGAGCACTGTTTCCAACACCAGGGTTGGTGGGTCAGGTGGTCGAGCAATCACCACATTAACATCCGACGCACGTGATGAAATTGCTACAATTGACGACGCTAATGTCGGCCATCAGGTAGTCAGCACACCAGAGGGGGAACTGTGAACATTCATAGGTATGCGGTAGCATGGTGACTGCATCTTATAAATACTGCAGCCCCTTGTGCATGAACCACCCGTATGTGCTTTTGTCTCTGATGATGGGTTCGAGCAGGAATCCGAAACGTCAGACTAATAAAGCTCTTGTTCCAGCGATCGGGTCTCCTTCTTCAAGACTACTTCCTGGAACTCTTCTCTTCGCTTCTATTGAAGTTTTAGACGTTTTGACGTCAGCAAAAGCCATCCCCTAGGGACAACGGCAAGTGACTGCGAATGTTCAAGACCGGAGGACCTGAAAAATGCATGACAAACGCAGGATCCTGTTCACTAATTGCATACAACGGCAACTAGTTGCAGGAACGGCGAACATGCGAATCAGGTAAGCAATAAAGGACTCTACCCCTCCATGGACTTTATTGCGACGTAGTGCTCGTATTGTTGCGTAGGGGTAGACTTCGTGGACGCAGAACGGTGCGTAGAAATAAGTGAGAGCTGGATGAAACCCATAAACAGAACGTCAGAGGGGATTTTTCTATAACGATATGATGTGGTTAGCAACGAACAATTCATATAAGCAGTTCCCAATTAGTTTCCACTGGGTATCCAGTCCTCAGAGATGATTTCGACCTCAAAAAATCGGACCGAATATTTATAAGCCAACTTATGAGCATTTCAAAAGTTTGGAAGGCGGGTAGCACGTTTTAGAGACGAATTTTTGGTCGCAAACTTCTTATAGTCGTCGTGTAGAAAATTAGAGTTAAGTATCATCTAGGAGATAAAAAGAGCAATTACTTTGTTTAAAAACTTTGAACTGAAATAAAGTTTGGGGCGTTTGCTTGTGTATGACAGCAGGCCTTAATCCATAGGCTTCCTCCGCCTGCTATTAACATGCAAACCCACTTCAAGAGGTACTCTCCTATTGAGAATTTATGGTTTATTCCATCCCAACAATCTAAGACAAACAGTGAAAACGCGCCTCTGATGTTGGGAAATGCAAGTTGTTACATATGCAGAAATAAGAAAACAAAAGTGCCTTAAGCACAGAATCTGAAGAAATCGCGAATTAGTACAAAAAACTGATGGACAAACAAACCCCAAACACACACGACCAGCCAAAGTTGTCTGTCTTACGGGAAAGGTAGTAAAAGGGGGTTTTACGGACGGGGTCCGTGTATGCATAGAGGAAATGGAAAAATTAGCATAAATAATTGGTTAATTCGTTTTCGGGCGGAAAAGTTTTAATGAGTTGACATATAGTGGCCGAAATTAAGCAGGACAATTAAAAAATAAACATTAGGTGTCCACAGTTATCGTTTCTCAGCTTTCTCAGCTGAGGTCATTGTATAAGTATAGTTGGTAGTCTTTGTAGGCCACAGGTGCTTGGGGCAGGCACCTTTGGCTGGTCGTGTGTGTTTGAGGTCCCTCACCCGATCGTTGCCCAGTTAGGCCTTGAAAGTAAATTTAGTTGTTAGAGGCCAGGGGTGGGACGTGTGCGGTCAGCAATTGCTTAAACTGGCTTCTAGTGTTTTTTTAACAGTCCACATTTAACGCCTACATACCTGACAACGTGGGTGCGTAGTCGCTTTAGGGGCGTATTGGCTTAAAGTCGGAAGATCCGTTACACGCGGTCAGTTTCACCGAGATCTCAGATACGTGAGAAGTGTTATCGACGCGGACAAGAAGGCTTGATAGTCAACTTCTGGCGTGACCATCCAGACACCCCAGCAAGTTGAAGTCGGGCCACCTGCGATTCGAGCCCTACGTAGACGGTTGATAGGCGTTAAAACCAGATGCCCTGACACTCGAAACAGAGGTTCACATCCTATCAGAGCGAGACTGAGTGATCTGTCTTGAATGCAGGGCGAAATACTTGGGATTCTGGGCTGCTTTAAAATCCCAGTCTTGGGCCCTCGCAGTGGGCCATAGCTCTTCTTCAAAGGCTTCAGATATGCTTTGACTGATCTCCTAGGCACCGATAACCTGCATCGGGCTTCCAATTTAGACTGTAGAAATGATAGTTCGGCTGTCACATCCGACGATGTCCACCGTTGGTTCCACAGCAAGGTGAAGCAGGAACGGTGACTGGCACGAGAATTGGTCTATAGGGAGGGCAGGCTTGCTTAGCGTCTGCCGCACGCCCTCCTCTTCCCCGCCTGAGCCCAGGGTCAAGACATGGTCAGGGAGACCGGAGGCGGGGAGGGCGCAGGTGGATGGCGTGACTGAATCCACATCTGGATGCTCCACTTTACACCTTCTGGTCCACGACAAACACTTAGCCAGGATTTTGATCAACAACAACAACAAAAAAAGAAAAGACATGGATGACTGAACAGCCACGCATACAACCTGTTTACCCACCGGGAACGCAAGTGCATCTACCGCCAGAGAATCAGGTATAGAAGAGCTGCCAGCGCACACCAGGCTGCGAGGACCATAGTTTGCTGATTCTGGCATAGCAGATGCTTACAGACCCTTGGGTTAAAGTTTGACTTACGTTTGAGTTTTACTTAAGTGTTTACTGGTTAAGGGTGAGGGTTGCACATTGGTGGTTCAATCGTTGTGCCGGATGATGTTCACCGTGTGCTCCACAGCGAGGTGGAACAGGCACGGTGACGAATTAGTCTAAAATGGGAACAGACTTACGCAGTATCTACCGTGCTCTCTTCTGTTCTTCACCTGAACCCTGATTCAAGACAGAGTCAAGAAGACCGGAGGTGAAGGAGAGCGCAGATGGCTGGCACGGTTGGGCCCACACCTAGGCGTGCCACCACACCCCCTGGTCCACAATAGACACTTGATCAGAATTTTGACCAACAACATTACCACAATGGGTAAAAAACGATGAGGATGACTGGGCACCCATGCCCACGACCTGTATACGCAGTGAGAGCGCCAGAGCATCTTCCGGCGGGGAATTAGGTATAGAAGAGCTGCCGGCGCACACCAGGCTGCGAGGGCCATAGTTTGCTGATCCTGGCATAGCAGACGCCTACATTCCTTGAGGCTCAGGGGGGTGAACTCAACCCTGCACTGGCCTGGACCATCACCCTTCAAAGATTGGTCTACCACTCAGTCAGGGACTGAAAGGCACACTCCTCACATGCCAGCTGTGCACGTATTGAGTAAGCATTTCATGGCCTTTCTTCAAATCGGAGTTCCGCCGTCGGAAAGGGGAACGTCTGTCATATGCGGCACCGGTGATTCTTTCGTCCACTGGGTTCTGATGACAAAAGAACGTGGAGATGACCGGAGTTGAGTGTGGCCGAAAAATTTGCACGGCCCGTCTACTCGTTCAACGCACGAACTGATCTCCATTACATTTGCGAGACTGCCGTAAGGGTTGCATGGGTCTCACATTAGTGAATGCTATAAAAGTTACATAAAGAAGGAGCCATTGCAACCTGATTCTCAGTCCTCCACTTAGTCACTCCACATAAACGCAAGACTTACCACAAGGAACGAGGGCAACGGTATAGAGAAGGACCCCACTGAATTGTCAGTAGACTGTGGATTGTGTCATATGGGGTTTTATCTTGACATACATTTGCAGGTTGTTGCATAAATTACACTGTCCAGAACGATTACTTCCCACAACCTCACATCTTAGCTCAAAATCCTTTATTTTGTGAAAGTTACATTTTATTTATTGTTTAGTTACTACTCTCATTTCCGTTGTCCCACAATAGCGTGGGATACGGCTTTCGGCATAAATTCAGACAATTTTTGTGCTTTCTTTCATTTTGTCAGCTTACTGTCTAGCGTGCTGCCCCACCCTTAGAAATCCCTTTACCACAAATCACGAATGGCACGATCCACAGTCAACTGACAGTTAAATGGGGTCCTTCTGTATACCGTCGCTGGAACGAGTTATGCCGTTAGTTGGCAACCTTCAAAATCACGACTCTTAGTGCCTCGGAAAGATTAAAGCGCGTCAGTAAAGAATGAGTTGATGTGCCGTAGGGATGGATTCCCCAGCGTCGGCCTTATTTGCTTTTCCATCTGCAAACCACCGGCCGACTGTTTGAGCCTGTCATTCCATCCTTCTTCCAATGCCATAGTCCCGATACTGCATTCTTTGAAAGCATAAGCGTTCTTTGACTGTTATTGCGAAATGAACAGCAGTGAGTTTATGATGTAAATAGCTGCTTATTTACTAAGCACATGATTTTTGTACGCCCATCCCTCATAACTTTTACCACCGGAAGCTCTTATTACAGGAAATCACGATATTTTCAGACGTTGTTTGCCATTTGCCGAATCGTTCTCATTCACGAGTTTAAGTCCTTCATCCTGGCGCAGTTATATTTTGCCCGTTCGGAATTCAAACAAACTGGAGCTAGGGAATGGCTTATAGGAAGGATTCCCTGTTAAGCCGATAATTCTGCTGTAAAATGACGGTTGTTTCTGAATACTGTCATCTTGAAGATCAACATTCTAACTAACTTTCACTTAACTGCGGAATAAACAACGACCAGAACTGGGCAGAATGGAGAAGTTGTTATCGATTTTTAAACTTTAATCGTTACCTAATCGGAATTCCTTCAAGCCAAGTCAAAATTGTGGACGGTAGTTTCAATTTGGAGACGAATTTGACTGTTTTGAGTCGATATTTCGGAAACCACAGATGAGAAGATCCGCCTGTGCCTTCTCCCAAGGTAAGTGTGGCTCTGACATGAGCGGTATTTTGCTTAAAGTGAGGCCGACTATCACTACACCTACTTCATCGTCTTGTCCTACACCGGTCATGTTCCTCTGATGAAACAAAGTCACTTTGACCGGAGCTGTGAGTGGACGCAGCACATTCGCGTCTACGCGTGCCACACACAATCTGACCGCTGGCTCTGAATCAAAAGCTTCGTTCGGAAGGTTTTGTATCACACACATGTTAGGGAATCATGACGGCCACTTTAAAAAGAAGCCATCGCGTCCTTACTCTCAGTCCTGAGTATGAGCGAGGTATCACCTCGGGTGAAAGCCCTCCAAATCACGCCCTAATACTATCGAGGAGCACTTGGTTTTCTTGAGGAATCGTGCACTGTATGCGGACGGGCTAGACCTCACTTTCGATATGGTGCAGTAAGTCAGCTGTCAGTAGTGCGCAGTGACTGACATGACGCGGTCTATCTCTCTCGTATTACCAAAGCCGATTTGGGGGAAAGACACTACGTAGCGCAAGCTAGTGAAATGTAAACTTGGTCGAGATGACTCGATTCCTCCGACTGGAATGCACTTTTTTGTTGTCTAAGATCTATCCGCTGCGTATGAGCATATTGTTTTAGTAATGGAATTCGTAGAGTAGTGCCCAAGGACAGTTGATAAAATATCAATCTCAGAAAACGGGACCCTACAGTTTCACAATTAGTTCAGGCCACCCATCTCTCTGTTTTGCCTAACAACAACTATCTCCAAGTAGGTGGTGGTACATTGCCTGTCGACTGGGAAGTAAATTAGCAAGTCATTTGTTATACAATTTGAAAGGTTTTTTTCCAATCATCCAGAAGACAATCGTAATCCCGGAACGAAAACCCAAGGGAATAGGCAAGAAGGGATATTACGCCACAGTCCTTTTCTGCATTCAGCTTAGGTCACCTAATTTGCACGCAGAAGACGCACTTCCGGATGGGGGGCGTATCTCTGCCAAAAAAATTGTCTAGTACATGATGAGCTGGAATCACTCACTTGTTGCAGAGAAGAAGGCTATGTTAACAAATAATGGGTCTACGGATGCGTTCGTCACAGAAATTAAGCAGCAACGCACTGCACTTTTGAATATCTGGCAGACAAGCCCTGAATTTAATTCTGCTAAAATGTTTAGCCTGAACTTCACAATGCGGTTTGTTAAGAATTTAGAATTTATGCCGCTGCACCTGAAATCTGAAATACTTCGGCCATGAGGATAGGCTGGGTGCCATTTGTTGACGTCCACCATATCTAAAAGTCTTGAGGACATCAACCTTTTTCTCTACTTATTTATTCCTCTCAACTGCTGTTGAGCTGTTTACAATGCGGTTAGTCTCTTCCCGTCAATTCACAACGCATGGAAGGACTAGAAAATGTGGGCTTTGTCTCCAGCTGTTTTCGGCGCAATAAAAGTTACGGGATATAAAAGAAGCCACTCACCGCCGCCCATGTTATCAGCAAGCGCACGTATTAAAACCGCAGGGCGGTCGTTTAACTCCGCCGCCCTCTTGCCCATTCCCACATGCTAATCGGCTACGCACAGACAGTTGCTGATTTCTGATCACGCGCAGTAAATTAAATATAGTCCAGTTGCTCGCTGCGAGGTTATGCCCAGATGCAACAAGGATATGTTGATGCTATAATGAGCCGTCTTTCCAGAATCCTGTGTTTTGGGTAGAATAACACAACTGCTCAAGATTCAAAGGATCAACTAGCAGAAATTCACGAACATTCAGCCACCCGTAGTTCGAGGAACCATGGGATTTCGAACGTCAGTGAGCTGTTAGTAGTTTTTGACGTTGTGCTCTTAGCAGTTTTCCCGTTGAAACCAGTAGAAGCTTCCGATGACTCATGTTAAAGAATAAGCTTTGAAGGTTGAGTGCAAATACACAACAGTGTTTCATTTATGATCAGTTTGTCATTCATTCAAACAGTGGTCAAGTTTAAGTATAAAGGTGTAACAAGAGTAAATGCGGATTATAAGCGAACAGTAGTCGACATCCACCTCTGTCCTAATCTTCACACAAATACCCAGATTGATTAAATGCAGAATAAACATAGACTGTACTTATGAAAAATGACTTAATTTGGCACTCGTGCAACAATGACTTGTAATGGAGCCACATCATTTGGAATGTATGATGCTAGGACAGAAGAGGTGGGTAAGACGAACACCGGGAAATCTGTCACCACGACACATCCGCACATTATTCACTGAAATAGATATGGCAGACCTGGATTTACCTTGACGCGCTAAGTGGCATGGTTTGGAAGGCTGCCAACTGATGGCATGGTATGGTCAGAGAGTCAGGCTGCAATATTATCCTCTTAATGTGGGCTTTATGACAATCCCATTTATGCGAGGTAAATGTCATCCTCGCCAAAGCTCGCCACACGTCGTTGGGACCAGGACGTGCGTGGCACGCGTAGAGTAGTTGTTCGGCTTTTTCAGTCACTGTGTCGACACCTGTGTTCGGTCGTCTTGACTTCAACAAGGTGGGTGAGGGATGAGAGAGCGTCGGTAGGTACTGTGTAAGTCTGTCTAGCTACAAAGTCATTCCCGTGCGAGGTAGCGGTGTTGCGATGGACGCCATAGCCTCTAAATTTGAAGATGAAAAACCTGGATATTTCGTCATTTATCGCCTACTTATCCGAACTGAAATTTCCATGATTTATTTGCTTGACACGTGCACTAAAACGCACGACTTCTGAAACCCTGACCTAAGTGATCAAGTGGGCTGTCGTTTAGAAAGAACTACTGATGAGTCCAGCTACAGCCTCGAGCTGTAACTTAAATCGCAGAAAACCTTCACACCCATTTAAAAATGGTTTTCATTATTACTTGATACCCAGTTAGGTTTTGTATGAAAAAACCGGTACTTGATCCCATACCGTGATCCTTTTGAGAGGTATGCGCTTAAAAGTAAAAGATTATTTACATGTTAGAGCGGACAGCGTTCGAAAATGGCATAAAAATAAGCGAAAAGTTATTGAATAGGATGATAGGTTTATAAGGAAAATCAAGACATTACGTAATGTTTGGATTATCGTTTTGTCTCAAAACGCAAAAGGCTAATATGCAGTTTTCGAATAACAGGCACAAATGTCATGGAATTTTAATAAATTTGCAACCAGTGGCAATTTTCTTATCAAGGGCAAAATCGTTCAGCTAAGTGGTCAACACTTTTGGCACGACCTGACTGGTTTTTTAGAAAAAAAAAACAAACATTGGCGTTTTATTTATTTAAATGAATAACTTCTTCGGGAAAGCCATAAAACGTATTTGGCAAATTTTTGACGCAGACATACAGCTAACCTTCAAACTTATCCGTAAACGGATGATTTTGAGGGATAATTGTGTTGTCTGTTGAATTCCGATATCTAGAACCGGCATCGGAGACATACGGAACAAAGTTTATCTAATTCCTGAGCGATTCATCTTCGAGTCGTCGTTCGATATTTATGCACAGCCAGTGACCGATCTCGTAAACTCTTATCCGAGATAATGAAGTGCGTACTCAACTGGGAAAGATTACTTAAGTAGGGTTGTTATAATGATTGTATTGCGGCAAAATGACGCAATAATGCAGACTCGCCAGAATGTTGGCACTTAGATGCACTTCTTTTCGACCGCCCGCAATAACCGCACTCGGAAAAAATGACTACTTAGGTTGTGTGCATTTTGTTTCTATTGATTTTCGATGCCCTTTACAAATTCAAATATATCTTGCAGACGACAGGTATAAAAAGAAATTTTTTTGCATTTGTTTCGTAGCAAATCAGTTCTTCAATTTTTTTACTCCAAGAAAAAATATCTTTCGGCCTTCAAAAAGGTTTTCGAATCCGGGACAAGTTTGAGCTCGATCTGCCGTTCCAGTTACATTTAGGGTGTTAAGTCTACTAGCTGTAAGCTTTCCATTTAAAGAAAAAACATGTTTGTATATTTGGAAGGCAGGCAGACTGAGAAATATAATTAGGAGTCGAATAATCCCCTGGAAAAGGTCGGAAACTTTATTGGGTTAATTTTCGAAGCCTGTTCTCCAGGTGATTTTCAGACACCGAGTAATTGTGCTAAAAACATTTAACATTTGAATCCTGCTCAAAAAATCGATGCCTGCCTGGTGTTTACGACAGTAAGGGACCACCGTGTGCGCCATTAGGTATCACTTGTTTTTCATCTCTCTAAGGTTTCCTTGAAATTTCTGAACATGGCATCTTACTTAATATGCCAACTCATGCATGACTCATCTGGGTCCATGGCTTGGAGGACTTCGCGGCCTTTTTTGATTGGACAGATGCCGGCGATGCGAGTTTAGTCCCAGGCGAAGATGTGCCCGGCATCTAAGTCATACGTGGTCATTTAGACAGATGGCCTCGCCCCTTACCGGCTAGTTGATGTTCGCGGATGCGTATGGAGGCGGATCTTCCCGTTTGCCATTCAGCTGGTACACTGTGAAGATAAGATTGGCACTGGGTCTAACACGAGGTCTGTCTGGCTCACCGTGCGCGTTTTTCAGGCGGCGCAGAATCCGCGCGGGTCGGTGAATACTGACGTAAATGCTCGTGGTGGACGCAGACCATCAGGCCGCATGAGCCATTTCACCTGATCTCATCACCCGTTGGCTGACACACTCGGACAGCCGAATGGCGCATGGGAGACGGAACAGGGGGACGAGGCCGACATTGATGAATCCATCCCCACAGCATACCAGCGCGTTCCTTGTTCTAGCAAATCTAACGCATCATAGGTTGGGACTTGGAAAGTTTTCAGCTGGTGGGATAATTCGATCCATTTGAGGACTAAGAGTCAGGTTGCAGTGCCTTCATCCTAATGCAACTCTAATGCGCCCCCCGTTCATGGGGGATCCGAGCCGAGTGGCCTGGCACATACTGTTCGTGATCTATCTGATGAAATGCTACGAGCTGTGAACTTTGATCGATGTAGCGCACAAAAAGCCCACCCCGCATCCACAACAGTCATACTGCGTTAAAGATACGACCGAGCTTCAAAATAAGAAACACTTTGTTTGAGAAAGTATTATTTATTGACCAAGAAATAATTTATTTTACGAAAAACTGCCAAATCAAAAAAGGATTCTATGATTGATCAACTAGTCAAGGCCTAAAATAACTACCAGCAGAGAAGGGGAGCGTCATAAAACGACAAAATTATGTAAAATAGTAAAAACTACAACGTATCAGTACTTTGTCAATTGTCCTTTAGCTTTCAAAGTTGCCGTAAGGCGAGAGGGCATAGAGACTACCAAGTTGTCTAAGGTGATTTGGTCTATGCAATTAGTAAGCAAAAATTCCAACTTTTGCTCCGTAGGAAGATGTTTTCTTGTCTTGTCCCAATTTGTTTGATAAGTGCAAAGAGATTTTCGGTGGGACTTAGGTCCGGGCTGTTGGCGGGAATAAAAGTGATTTGAAGGCCTCAGGAGGAGAGGCTCGTTGTGGTCTAGAATATTAGATTAAAGTTGTAAGCTGAGATGGACTCATACCTCCTTTGCGCAGTGGACGGGGGCATCATTCTGCAACATAACGGTGTCCATTCGACGTCGATGAACGCCGTTGTAACCGAAGGCATCCTTCACTACGTCGATGAACACCTTGCTGTTTATCGTCTCCGCTATTGAACGCCAGACCGGTCGCTCTCCGAATTTGATGGCCATTCAAACCATCAAACGTCGACAGTTATTGAATGTTGGTGTAGCCATAGTGTATTCTCGTGGAAAGTTCTTCCCAAATATAACCATCTAGAGCGACTTCGGAGCCTTGGCCAAAAATAAGACCTCATCACAGAAGTAAATGCTTTTCCAGGAGGAAAGTCAGTGATCAGTATATTTTGAGTAAACAAAAACGTTCTCTAATACGTTTTCTGCTAAGGAATGGACGCACAACGATCTACTGGTCTCCCGAATCAAGTAGCAGAAGTCATGTACATGCAACCACCTATCAAACCGAAGTCGGTCGAAGTAGACGAAGAATTCAAATCATGGCATTCCAATAACACAAAAAATGTCATCTGCCTACTTTGATATTTTTCTTTGTTATACGAAAGTTCCTTTTAAACGCTACGCGTGCAAATAAGAGATTTTAATAGGGGATACTTATTAGAATAGGACATTAAGTGGATATCCGGAGACGTAAAAGTGTGCCTAATTGTGGTCCGTTTTCCCTCAATAAAACTGAACTAGTATGACCTTTTCTTTAGAAAAGGACATTTTGGGATTTTAATCAATTCTAAAGACAAGAAAAACCACACAAAATATATACCGTCTCACCAAATCAAATACCAATCTCGTGTGTGGCCCGCGCAGACGAGCCGTTTAACCCTGCCAGTCACTGCGCCCGCGCCCATTTCCTGTCATCCTGACTTTTTCTTGCCACTACTGCAAAGTGGGTGGGGAAGAGAGAGCGAGAAAGAGTACAGAGTAGATGCTGTGCACGTCCGTCTGGCTAAAAACCACTTCACGCGCAAGTCAACGACGCTGCGCCCAATCCGATTTCATACGCGGTGGTCATCGTTGCTTGTGGCAGTCAAAACGCCATCGTAAAAAAATGAATTTTACAAATTTTTGCAATTGCTTCTTAATTCGAGCACTCCGGAATTACCACAAAACGTCTGCCGTATGGTGTGAGGGAAGTAGGGACAGGCGGGTCCAGAACTTTGTCAAAAATTAAGATGTCTATGGCCCCTTTTGAGCCGAGAAAATTTTCTAGCTAATATAGTTGAGGAGGGTCGACTCTTGCGTTTGCTTTCTCCCACAGACTTTTTGGTCGAAAAATTAAAAGTTGACTGGTGAACCACTGACCCTTTCAGTACGAAGCCCCAAGATAGCTAAAGGTATATGATATCGGTGTCAACAAAAAGGAGCTGTCAAAGAAACACGAATAACAATAAATATATTTTGTGTAGCACTTTTTATCCGAAAATCAAACATTTCTCTGCATGACCTTAACAAACTTGGCTTCTTTCGACGCCGACTTTGATTTTTGGGTAAAAAATCAAATTGTTTCTTAGCGCGGTTGGGTAGCTAACACCGCAGTACTAACAACCGAAAGTGTGAAATACCTGAATCTATGGCCGCAGGATTTTTGTTTCCTACTATTCCACAAACGTTCGCTCATGAAACTCCGAAGTTTCGAGATTCGCACTTTCTAGTCTTTACGAAGTCTCTGCCTGGAAAAAATGCGAAAGCTGAGGGCTATTTTACTGTCAGGATCGCTTTCAAAATGACTTTTTCTGTCAACATCCAACGAGAGGCACGCTATTCTTTTTATTATCCCCCGAGGGTTTAGCCTTAAAGTCCCAAATTAACTGAATGTCGTTCTGAACTCTAAATGAATGTAGAAGCATTAAGGCGTTGATGGAACAAAATGAGTATGTAAAAACGCCCAGGCATTTTTTCGACTAGAAAAGTCTTTTGGTTAAGGGCCACCAAGTAGATTGCAAACTAGTAGTAAAGAGACCCCGGTTTTAGTTGCCAAACTATCACCGCAGGCATGCATAGATTGTCAGTAATAGCACTTACTGGGCCAAACGCTGATTGGTTCTGTCATCTTTGAGAGTCCGCTAAGTAGGCCTGCACTTATAAGCTTGTTGTCCACTTAATGTCTACTTTGATTAAGAGTTGTTATATATGCAATTAATTTGGTAACGCCTAAATCGGCCGAAATTTACGAAACATTGTTAATTACTTACGAAATGGTATAACGAAGTGGACCAAAACTCCGAAGCAATAATTAACGACTTTAAGTGAATAGACGCACAACGATCTACTGGTCTGCCGAATCAAGTAGCAGAAGTCATGTACATGCAACCACCTACCAAACCGAAGTCGGTTGAAGAAGACGAAGTATTCAAACCATGGCGTTCGAACAACATGAAAAATGTCATCTGATAATCGAACAGCGTTCGTTCGCGCTGTCGAAAACAAGCATAGTTACCATCAAATGAGTTCTCCTTGAGTTTCCCTGAGAACACGAGCATCCTTGGAAAATCCAGTTCAATTGGTGCACCGCGCTAATTAAACCTAATTCCAATTAAGTTTGATTAAAAAGAAGATGCGATCTCTGTAACAAGAAATCTGTTTGCCTAAAGCTTCGGATTCTTACTCAAAACCATCTACAGGGACAATGACAGATGCGGGTACTGGACCCGCAGGGATCCAGGACGTGGTTGCCACGTAACCACATACCTGCCATGATACGTAGCTGCGGTGCTCATCGCCGGAGATCATACTTAGTGTCCCGATTGATTCTTAATCCGAAACTTTGTCGCTAATAGCCATGATGCAGTTATCGTTGTTTATTTGTGCAGTGACGATTACTCGGCCATTTGACTCCTTGATACCGCCACTGAAATTAATTTTCGTTCGCGTGGCCAGCCACTCTGCCCAGGAGAATTCTCGTCACATAATTCCGAGGGGGAGGCCGTTGCGCCGGTCAAAGTACCTTGACTCGAGCAGTTTGCGGCTCAAATGGTTATAGCCTCTCGCGGGGGTTTCAGCCTCGTCGTACCTGAGTGTGTGGCCAGCTTCTGATGAATGACCGGCGACCTAAGAGCTGGCATCACTCCATCCCACTGTTGCTGCTTGTTCTGTCATTTGCGTCCTGAGAAATCTTTTACTTTTCCAAGGTAATCTTTCCATCCAGAACTGCGATAGATACAGTAAACGACCCCAGACGTTTCTTATCATGGATTTTGATCCTACAAACTACCTGACTGTCCATCCATCTTGTGTTTAATTATTTACCACCGGAGTTGTAATCAAAAATGTGTAGGAAGGAACCACTTAGTCATTTCTGCGAAAACATCTGAAGGAAGAATCAAACAGATAATCTTATAGAACAATTTGAGCGCTACATGGTAGGGTCAGAGATCTAGGAGGCGTCGTTCTCATTCTGCTCAATGGTTATCTACCTATTACGTTAGCTACATTACGTTTTACAATTTTCGCTATCTCCTGACCGCCACATATGCGCTTGCTTTGATATTATTGGGTCCATTCAGTACCGTACTGGATATTGTACAATTTTGACATAGAAGGCATTCACAGCCAAATTCATACCAGTGACCAATGCTTGTTGTATGTAATTACTTACCTACTTTTTTTCACACTTGCCTTACACATTGTTTTTTTATGACGTTATTGTAACCAAAAGGGAGTTCAAAGGCGCTCGCCCACTTTTCCCTCAATAAATCTGATCTGATCTGATCTGATCTATAGTTGATTCTTACGACTTACTTCTCTTTCGTTCTGCCTCTCACACAATTAAAGAAAACGCGCCATCGGAAATGACGATTTCTTGGATGTAAACCCGAACCAGACGATATCATTCTGCGCTCAAACCGCGAGCGCGCGCGATTGCTTTCTGTCCATCTCTGAAGAAGCGCATTGGAACTAATATATTTTGTTATTGCTGTCATCAACTGGGCATCAAATTTTCGGACACTTGAGCTTTGTTTACGTCCTAAGTTACCTAACACTCATCAGTCCACTCCGATATCCCCTGTGGGAGCAGTTATAAAAAGCAATTACACAGGAGTGGTTTTTGAAATTATCTGCATCCACGCACTGCCCAGCAACTAGGCTGATTTGGCAGACTATGAGTGTGTTATTCTTGTGCTTTGTTAATGAACTGCCCGGTTGACCAATTGTCCAAAAACACTTGGACTCTACGGTAGATGACGAAATTCTGGAAATGTGCATAAACTAAAGGCAGATATCTAGGTAATCAGAATTTGGCTCATATGTTTCGTTGTAAAGATGAAAATGCAAAAATTCATCTCGATTAAATGGAATCTATTTTCAAAAGTGCATAGTTTGTTCTATTAAAGAATAAGTTAATTAAACAACATAAAAATAACAGCGTCTAAAAATTTCATTTGTCATTTGTATTAAAAATTCCTCCAAAATCAGTTTGCCGCGCGGTACATCAGTTATTTGACTGACTTATGTTTTATGTTCCGAAATAGTTAAAACAGATTTCGAATTTCTCTTTTTTTCGCAGCCTAAAACGCGGTTAATTAGGATAATCTTTAAAAGGGTAAAGGTCGTTGTAGTACACTTTCTTCGTTTCGATTAAAACAACAAAAACTGATGAAAGTCTTAACGTAGACAATTGCTTGGAAATAAGGTAAAAGTCGGTTAATCAAAAGCAATTAACTGGAAATATATTCCGAATGCGAAGAGAGTTTTTTTGGATGACTAGTAATCGGAATGTAAAACACAACAGGTACATTGAAATGATTCTACATATTTCTGTCACCGCGTTTCATCAGTTATATAACATAGTGCATATATATGCATATATTGCGTGGTAGGGTCAATCAGCGCTTAATTTACAGGATGCAGCATGACTTTACGTTATAACTTGGGACTCGGACTTCAGAACTCGAACCTAGTGGTCTCAGTCCACGGAACGACAAGACAGATATATTCGCACTGTAGACAGATCAATGAATATTCCTCACAGACAAATATGGATATTTATATTTACGAAGAAATAAGTTCTTCGGGAAACGTAAACAAGTTTTATTGTAAATTTTTGACTTTGGTGTCCCAAGTCGTCCTCAGACGTGAAGTAAATATGCAAAACAGTTAACATTTAAACATGCTTAGGATTTTACCCTGTCACTCCTGCTGGTGTACAGTTCTGATTGACCAATGCCTTTTCCATTTTTCCTTGAGGTTATTTTATGCAGCATCCAATTCTACGGGTCGGTTGATGCATGAGTTATCAGAATGGATGGCCTCTAAAAATTTGCGGCCTTTCTTAGATGAGCAGACATCTACAGCGCGAGTCTAGTCCCAGGCAAATTTGTGTCCTGTTTCCAGCGTATGCAAGGCAACTAGGGGCAAGTGGTCTCGCCTTTTTACGGCCAGTTGATGTTCGTGTATTCGTGTAGAGACCGATTTCCCAGTTTGACCACAGTAAACCGCATTACAGGTGTTGCAGGGCATCTTATAGACGAATTCTTTCCTATCTGACCAGCCAACCCTATCTTTAGGGTGTACGAGTTGGTTAAGAAGTGTAGTCGCCTGTTTGTGCGACACGTGTATTTGGTGCTTCCTCAAGTGTCTTTCAACTACCTCGGACACATTCTTAACGTATGGAAGTGTTCGCCAGTTTTTTTGTTTAGGCGCCAGATCGGAACAGTCTAGTTCCTTGTTTTTCTTAACTCCTGTCGTCCCATACATCGGTGTATAAAATATCTAGGATACCCATTCTGCAAAAACAGATTGAACAAATAATTCAGTCCTGTTTGATAGGTCTCGTTATCAGAGCAGTGACTTCTTGCTCGGTTAAGAAGGCTGTTCACGACACTCCGTTTGCGAGAAACCGGGTGAATGTTCTCATAATGTAAATAATTTCCGCGTAGGTTTCCTTACGGTAAACCGAAATGTTAAATGTCCCGTCAGGCTTTCTCTATACTTTCCACTGTACATTGTCTTGCTAAATTCAGTGGTATGGAGGTAAATAGAGAGACGACATCAAAGGATACCATTGGCTCGTCTGCTACGATTATCAGTCCTTGTAATTTTTCCAGAAACTCTAAGGGATTATTTATTGATGTTTCACAATCCTTTGTCAACGGATAGAGTTTGCAGAATAGCCATTTAGAAATCTTATAATTCGGTTCACCGATCAACGATACTATCGGTCGCAGTGTTACTTCAGGTTTGTGAACCTTAGGTAGTCCATAGATCTTAGCAATGGCTGAATTAGTTTGTCATAAAGATTTGGCAAGATCTCTTGATACTTGCAGCAGATGAAATAATGGTATCCTTTGATGTGGTCTCTCTATTTACCTTCAAAGCCACTGGATTTAGCAAGACAATGTACAGTGGAACGTCTCCAGTACTACGGCCTGAATATCCCTGCATCTGCTTTGTTAGAACTCTTATACCCATAGGGCTCTCTTAGAGGTCATCCATTCTGATACGTCATGCATCAGTCGACACGTGAATTGGACACGGTGTACAACAGCCTCAAGGAAAAGTGGAAAATGCATTGGCCAATCAGAACATTACGCCATCAGGAGAGACAGGGCAAAATCGATTTTTAGGCATGTTTAAATGTTAACTGTTTTGCACACTTACTCCAAGTCTGAGGACGACTTGGGAACCAAAGTCGAAAAACTACAATTAAATTTTTTTATCTTTCCCAAAGAACTTATTTCTTCTGTATTACGATTCTTGGGATGCCTGTTTTCGAATTCATACTTATGGATATGTATATGCATGTATCAGAAGGTAGGGATGACAGAATCTGTGGGGAGGTTGATTGGTACAATACAGTTTCGGGCATATTTTGCTTTCATTCAGCCAGTCGTAACCATGATCGATAGGACCAGAATCACATATATGCGCACAGACGCACTTGGCACATTTGGTCCACCACTGGGGTCTAAAAGCTGGGTCATAAGCACTTCATCGAAACGAAATTAATCAGTGCCTCACCACCTGTCCTTTTCTGTCGCTGCAGATGGGGTATTTATTCTATCCGGAATAGGCACATATTGATCTGTTAGCTTCCCCTCTGCTATTGTAATTTGGCTGACTTTGGTTTGGCAGGTGACTATCTCCTCATGACCTTCGCCACCCATACGGGGTTTGTGTGCTTTGGAAAGTCAACAGATCGGTGTGGACCCTCTTCTGATTGGATATATCTAGATATATGACGGATGGACACTCACCGGTCCGGTTACGGAAGGTGCTTGTTCCGTTTTCATAATTGATATTATAGATCAAAACCGACAGTACAACGAGCCCGTTACTCACTGATAGAATGTCAAACTCCATGACCAAAGATCCTGGGTCCGAATCCCAAGCAATCCACACTTGGGGTTGTGTATGACTGCCTGATGACGGTTAATAAGCCAGAAATAACCTTTCCGCTCTCCCTTGTCTTTGTCAGTACCATCTCATATATATATCTACCGCATAAATGAAGCAGTGGGCATTCATTGACGATAAAATTGAGATAGAGAATGCTGTTAGAAAAGACGGAGTTTCACCTGTGAATTTTATGCTTAGTGACGACACCACGTGTTCAAACGAAAATAATAATGAGATATAGAATTATCGCGTTAGAGCATTAAGGTAGCATGCAGGTCGCATCATTGGGTAGAGTTCTGTGGGATCAGAGGGGATGAAGACGGTCAGTGAGTTGTTTGCGCAGACATTCTACATGGAGATCGATATTACCTATGTTAAGGAACCAGGTCTAGAGGAATTCTCACGTCCGCTGTGCGTTGGTCATTTGGACCACTGCGGTATTCGCCCAGTCGAAACGGTGGTCACGTTCAATCACTGCGTCTGTGATATTTGTTAACTTTTGTAGAGTTAATATATTTTAGTAAGGTACTGCGGTTTTCCAAACTGTTGTAGCTCTTTTTACTAGAAAGCACAGCTGGGTAGAATTTCACATGAACGCACCTTTAGTATGATGAAATAGACAGAAATTTCTCAACGGTGGGTTGAAGGATTTCGGCTAACTTAGTCTTTTCGATTCCCGCCTAAACGGAAATCACTGTTTACAAACGCGATTTCATACCAGTTAGGTAACAAAAAATTAAACTTTAGGATGATCGAGTTGTGTTGGAGTCTGTTAAGCCTGTACACAACTTGGTTGCATTTTAGCATAACACCCAATGCCCTGTTTTTTAGGCACTGTGTTTACTATGTCTGCACAAATTTAGGAAAAAGGAAAACCCTGGGGATTTTTCTAAACTTGTAAAATAGTTACCATCCATTTTGTTACCTTGTTTTGACAGCAACAAATGTCGACACTGCTGGTTTTTTTATGTGTCACTGACTGGTTTTCGAAAAAAAGTTGAAAGTGCCTAGCAGTATTACAAATATACAAAACTCATTGCAGGTGCGAATTGTCACATAGTTAGAAAGTAGAAGGGTAAAGAGTCCACAGGAAAAATGTCCTCAAATTCCATTCGAATCAGGAAGGTCTTTGAGTGATTAATGCGCCAATCTGGTACACTGAATTTGCTTCGAGCCGAGTGAACAATTTGCGGTTTGGCTAACTCCCGTCATTGGCCACCTGTCGTCAAATTGACAGGCTGCCTGTTGAGCAGGAGAAAACGGTTAGATAGAAGGAAGTTACGAGGAATTTGACTTTACCGAGGACCGAGCTCAATCATCAGCTAACGGACAACGACATAAAACGGAGCATAGTCCTATACTGTCAACCAAATTTTACGGAACTAGCAAATTTGCGTAGATTTTTTTGGGTAGGAGTCGATTATGATGTCTGAGTCCCAAGTATAGGCCCAATGTGGACATTGAAGGTAAAGTGAACCCAAGGAGACTGCTAAAATTGCTAGCAGAGGGTAAGGGAGAAAGGCTGCCTGATGTTTCGGTCTAGTGGTTGGGTTTTGAGAGTTTAGGTTTAGGGTTTGTGTTAAGTTTAAGGGTTCCGGTTAGGGTAAGGGTTTACTTTGCGGTTTAGGTTTACGCCTAGTTTTAAGGTTGGGTTAGGGTTGGTGTTCGGGTTACGGTTAAGGTCAGGATTTGATTCAGGGTTAAGGTTGGGCTCAGGGTTAGGGTTAAGATTTGTCGTAGATTTGGAATTAGGTTTAGTGTCAAGTTTAGGGTTGGGCGCTAGGTTCATAATTACGTTAAGGATAAGGTTTTCTTTTGAGGCTATAATTAGGTCTGTTGTCTGTCATTCAGATCTTTTTCGAGGATTCTAGACTTCCCTCAATCTCGCTGCAGATTTGTCATACATCAGGTTGCCTTTTCCACTCCAGCCTCGGCTACTTTCCCCACTACCAAGTTCGGCATCCCACTTCGGCCTTCTTTCTTTTTAATGCCACATTGCGCTTAAACTTGGGACCCGGACAACGTAATGGATCCTTGCCACTTTAAGCATAAGGTGAAATGATTATAAAGGAGCGGGAAGATGAATTACAAAACTAGCTTCTTTGAAAGCGTGCGTAAATGTAACCCCCTACATGCAGTAATGATCCCCACAACAGGCTGTGTTAAAAATACGCTTAGTGGTAGAGGGGCGCTCACCGATCCTTCTTACGGAACTCACTCGTCCCGTTGTGCCTTACGGGCTCTCTCTCGAGCCCAACCAGCAGCCGCATAGCCGCATATGATATAGGCAGAACGTTATTACCGACAAAGACAAGGAAGACTGGAATGCCCATATCAGGCTTATTAGCCGTCGTCAGCCAGTCATACCCAAGCCCGTAGTGTGCAACCCCTGGAGCTCGATCCCGCGACCTGTTAGTTAGAAGTCTAACGCCTCTAACCACTGAGCCACGGGCAAGTTTTCCTGTCGGTGATCGGTGAGCATCCCCCTACCACTGTACATTCCCGATAGAAACCGACGTAAAAACTAGCCCGTAGCTCACTGGTTAGAGGTGTTGGAATTCTAACTAACAGGTCGCGGGATCGAGCGGCAGGCGTTCCACACTTCGGGGTTGGGTATGGCTGGCTGACGACAGCTAATAGGTCGGAAATGGCCATTCTAGACTCCTTCGTCTTTGTCGGTGATAGCATTCTGCCAAATACATTGAACCAAACGCGGGGTCAGGCTGGCTCACGAGACGCGTTTATCGGGCAGCGCAGATTGCGCGCGGGCTTGTATGCAAGTGGTTGTGTGAATCAGACGTGGACATTCGAGTCGCGTCAGTCACTGTACCCATCACCAACTTTTGACAGGCTCGGGTAATCGATTGGTGCTAGGAGAGAGAGGAAGGGACAGCGGGGCTGACATTGGAGAATCCATCCCCACGGTATATCAACACATTCCTCAATGTAATATGTTTGATGCCCATTCATTTGGGGTTTGAAAAATTTCCGACTGGTGGAATAACTCAACTCCGAGCCAGAACGTGAGGTCTCCTTCTTAATGCGACCTTAATTATCCTCCCAATCATGAGTGATGTGAGTCACCATTACGGCAACTTTGTACGTGACATGGGGACCAGGTCGTGTGTCGCACGCGTAGACGGGCTGCATAACCTGATCCGTCACTGCGCCCGCGCCTCCCTTCGATCTCACCACCGGACCCAGGTGGGTGAGGGAGGAAAGGGTGCGGCAGACATTAGGCATGCGTAAGACACGAAGGCCGCGCCCACTCCGTTTCGACGGGCGGTGAGTGTCGTCGAGGTGGATGCAGTTAACTGTTTAGTAGGTGGCAGTGCGCGCTCCACGGAAGATGTCGATTTGTTCATCTCAATAGTAATGAAAGTGTGATTCACAGGTAACAGTTCAAAAGCAGACGAGACTTTCACCGGGAGAAGATAATTTGTGGTTTGACGTTTCGAGTAATGATTTAGTGTACCAATCTCTCAGCTCTTTGCAGAGGCGGTTCTGAAATGAGTTCGAGAGGCGGCTGTTCGAGAAGTGCAAGTCCAAGTTTTGGGCTTGATATGCTGACGAAGCCTTCGTCTTCATTGACCCGGACAGGATTAAGTACTACAAAGAACGACTGAAGACCATCATCCCTGATCTTCAATTCACGATGGAAGAAGGAGTGGAGGACAGACTTCCGTTCCTGGATGGTCACGTTTGCCACAGTAAAGAAGTGATGATAATCTGCAGGAAATCGACGAACACGTTTCAAATCCTGAGGCTCAACAGCAACGAGGTTGCGTACGAATGCTAAAACGACGGGTGCTAACTTACTGCCACAGACCCGCTGCATAATGGGGCTAGTCGGGCTGTCTTTGAGAACTCTTCAGTGCAAGCTGCTATCCTCGAGCTCTCGTTAGGAAGATTCAAAGCCTAAAAGAGAAGTAGAACAAGGCATGCAGTCAGTCGAAATTATGCGGCGCATTCTACATATAAAGGGCGTTCTGAGTCCGTTGTCTGATTCCTTGGGCCACTCGGAACAGGAGTTGCTCCCAGACCTGACTCGACAATCCGTCAACAATTGATGCACCACAGTAGGCCTCATTTCTAAACAGGCGAATTCGGCAGCTACCTACCAGTGCAGCTGCTGGGTTTGCAATTACGTTGGAAAAACCGACCGACGACAGCAAACGCGAAAACACGAGCACCAGTTGTCCGCGCAAAGGTTAGACCCGAAGTCGGAGGTAGTAACCCATGCCGCACCAGACAGGTAACAACATCAACTTTGGCGCCATTGTGATTATGAACGGAGGCGATGATCACACGTCAAGGTAAGTGAAAGAAGCCCGGATGTCCACCGATCGCTCAGTCAACCCCCAAGTCAATTCGCCCTCCACCCTAACTGATTTTTGCAATCCCCTTTGACAGGAGACAGCGACGGCGTGCAACAGTCGCGACTGCCAATCATTGTTGCGGTTAACGAGGGTGGGGGGACATAGCTGGCGATCCGATGCAGTTCCTAAGTCGGCATTAGCGGTCAACGCACCAAGAAGCATTTTCCATTAAGTAACGAGTGTTGTTTGTAAAAAACCTTCGGTCCCTGAGGATGGGTAATCGGAATCACTACTAATAGAAGCGAAGTCTGAAGTTTCGGACTCTCGCTCGAGTTCAGCATCAGAGACAAAGTCAGACAGGGATAGTGGATTTTCGAGGTGTTGTAGTAGCCATAGGATGTCTACTAGATGTGCTAACTTATGAAATGCTGATCAAAATTCTGGAATGCGTTTTCGAATCGAAAGGATTACTTTAGTAAGGTTGTTATCCCAAGATATTTCAGCCAGTTTAAGTTACCGGCTTTTGAAAAAATTTTTTACGGACGCCTGCAAAACCCGCAGTCTGTATGAAATGACAGCAAAGGAAGTAAGAATTTTCCTCACTGATTTTATATGTTGTATATTTCATAGAAAAGATGCATAAAAGTAATTACTCTTTTATCTATTTGGTATAAAATTACGACTTCTTTAAATTATATGCTTGAACAAGGGGTATAATGCGGCTTTAAAAACCTTTCCAGTTTCCGAATAATTTTGAATCCGACATGCTCATACACTTGCACTTGGGGTTTAAAAACTGCAGGCTGTACATTTTCCGTGTACGGAAGATTAGACATTTCTGCACGCTGTAAAGAGAAGACCATATGATTTTCATAAAATTTAGCGGTGTATTTGAGTCATTATAAGCTTTGCAAGGAACATTGGTTTCGTGAACGATCATTTCACGATCTTGAAACATCTCACAGTTAGAAACTTTTTAAAGACCGAAATATGCCCTTTCTTCAATCGTAACATTTGAAGAAAGCGTGAATTTCCATCTAAGGATTGAAGCAATGAATATTTTTCTAAATATTTTCCATCAAATGTATTTCAACTTATAAGGATATCGAAAATCGATGAGAAGAATTAATAGTATTTAGGCATTTTTTTCCAGACTGTAGTTTTTGCAGGTGGCCGAAAAAAGTTCTTTCAAAAGCCGATATCTTAAAGTAAATGAAATATATAGATGTTTTGGCAAGATATTTCAGTTAATTCATATTGACCCAACTGTGAAAAACTCGGCGCCTCGGTGGATTTCGAATCCATGCAGTAAGGGAAAGGCTTTAGTACAGCCAACTCTCTAACCACTTCGGCGGGGCCTCGTAGCTCAAGTGGTTATAGCGTTGGCTGTACTAAAGCCTTTCCCTTACTGCATGGATTCGACTCCCACTGAGGCGCTGGGATTTTCACAGTTAGGTCAATATGAATTAATTGAAATATCCTGGGATAATGCTGCACGGTAATCGTTTCAAGTCAAAAACGCATTTTGGAATTTCAATTAATATTTCATGAGTTAGCACATCCACTGTAATTGTTAGGCTACTACAAGCCTATCACAATTGGCAGTTCCCGAGTGCATCACGGTTCGACTGGGCCGGCGTTGCAGTATGCACTTGCTATCCGCCTGTGTGCCGGACCTCTCCAGTCGAGCCGTGATGCACTCGGGAACCGCCAACTGTGATAGGCTTGTAGTAGCCTAGCAACTGCATTCTAAGAGTACTCTAGCAACTGGGAAATCCACCACCCCATCCGGCGCTATACCTGATGATGGATTCGAGTGAAAATTCGAAACGTCAGGCTAATAAAGCTCTTTTTCCAGCAATGGTGTCTCCTTCCTCAGGAAATCACTATCCGAGGCGTCAGACCTCAGATTTTACTCTGGCGTCTCTCTAATCCTTATACGACTGCCTACACAGTGCCACCGTCTATTGCCGTCCTGTGCATTTCTCACCGAAACAGACCAGAGGCAAGTCAAGCAAGTTCCAGGAGGCAGTTAAGAAACCGGAGACGCGAGCAAGGATGTTCCTCACCTAACGCTTCGGATTCACGCTTGAACTCATCATCCGAGACCACAATGGATAGGGAGTAATGTATGCTGAAATTTTGTCCGGGCAGAGTAATCATTCACGCGGGAAGCGCGAAGAGCAAACACTGACAGTGTCAGTCAGTCAGATTTTCGAAGGATTATCACACCAATAAACGACACCAATAATGCAGACGATCAAGCTCGACACGGCTATTGGTGATGAATGCGGTAGTCGTTAATTAGGATAGGTGTGTGTGTGCGTGTGGTCAAAAGGTCTAAAAGAGTGTGCTATGGCCAGGGTATGGCCAGGGTTGAATGCCGGGCTATGTGTCGCCCTTCTAGGCCTCAAGGTATGTTAGCAACTGCTATGCCATAATCGGCAAACCATGGCCCTTGTAGCCTGACATGCGCTAGCAGTTCTCCGACACCTGGTTCCCTGCCGGTAGATGAGCTTGCGTTCCTGCTGGCTATGCAGGTGACGGGCATGGCTGCCCAGTCATCCTTGTCGTCTGTTTGACCTGTTGTAGCGCTACTGCTGTTGGTGAAAAACCTGGTCATTTGCTTTGTGGACCAGGGAGTGTGGAGTGGGCCGCCAAGGTGCGGACTCGACGTGCCAGCCGCCTACGCCTTTCCTCCCCCCTCCGGTTTTCTTGACCCTGTCTTGACACAGGATCTAGGTGGGGTGGAGGAGAGGGTGCGGTAGTTGCTGTGCAAGTCCACCATCACTATAAACTGATTCACGCACAAGTCACCGTCCCTGTTCCACTTCGCTGTAGAGCACACGGTGGATATATTCGGCAACGACGGTCGAACTGTCGTCGTGTGGTTGCGCGTGCCCTTACAACAGGGCAATTGGTATGTGCGCTGTACCATCGCAGGGTAAGCGTCATCGGCAATGCGCACTTGGGGTGTGGCGGCCGGTTCACGTCACGCCCAACCATCTGGTGTCTGCTGTGGACCAGGGCGTTTTGTGATACGCCTAGGTGCGGAATTTCTTCGTGCCGGCCATCTGCACTCTGTCCGGCCTCCGGTCTTCTCGAATCTGTCTTGACACCGGGTGCTAGTGGGAAAGGAGGAGAGTGCAGTGGATGCTGCGCAAGTCTACTATCACCCACGCGCATGTGACCGTCCCTCGTTTCATCCAATTTTGGACTTCGTCAATCACGACGGTCGAATTGTCCTGTGTCTGAGCACCGAATGCGCCCTAAAAACACGTCATCCGTTTGCGCCCCTAAACTTTATTTCCCGCTGTTTCTGGCAATGGATTCGAATGGAAATGTGAAAAGTTGACCTTCTGTATGCTTTCTCGTTCTTTCCGGTAATACATCCTGATAGCACTTGATCCAATTTCGGCCTGCGCGGAATGAGTTTTTCTGGTGCTTTCTGATCTAAACCTGCACAATACCAATGGGCGTTCAAACGAGAATTTCTGAAGATAAATATAAAGAATAAGTGAGAATCGCCAGGGAAAGATTTCGGTTTCAGTAAAAGTTTCTAAACGAGGTGGTTCAAGACAAACAAAAAATTCTTAAATCACTGCCGTTTAACTGTGAACATAGTAGGCGGAGCCATTAGTTGGCACTAATTAACAAAGACGTAAGGCCAAATTAAGTGAAGTAAATCCTTGCCTGCAGCTTTAATTTAAAAGAATGTCCAAAGTTGCGTGAGAAAGTAAAGAAAATGTGCATCGAATTCGGAAGGATCGCAGAAGTCGTAAGTTTGATTTTTTGAAGTTCTGAAGACAAACAGATTTCTATCTTCGGGAGCTGCAGCGATACTGCATGCCGCAGTTACTTGCTCGTTAAAGCTCCTCCGTTGACTGTGATAGCGCCTTCGGCCGTGACCTGTGCGCTGAGGATATGGGCACCTGTCGAAATTTGTAGTTGAGGTTTAATCAAATAGCTTTGTAAGCTGGGGGACGGACAACACCGACAGGCCTCAATCGTCTCTTCGGCTCTGTGGTCCTTTTCCCGACCCGTGATTGCGGTATTGTAGAAGACGAACGTACAGTATGTGGGCTGATTAATGAAATGTCAACAGAAGTTCCAAAATGCGTTTTCGTTTCGGAAAGATTAATTAAGTAGGGCCGTAAAAATAATAATTATGCAGCACAATTCTATATTGATCTAGGTGCAGGCTTTTGAATGAACTTATTTCCGACTGAATGAAAGAACTTTACTCTGAAAAAATGACTACTTAGATAGCATGCGATTTTCTTATTGGTTTTCGATGCCATTGAAAATTCAATTATATTTCATGGAAAACATACATAAATATATTCATTCTTTTACCTATTTGGTAGAAACTCACATCTTCTTTCCGTTTTATACCCGAAAGAAGAGTATAATTCGGTTTTAAAAAACCTTTCTAATTCCCGAATAATTCTGAACACGCCCTGCTGTTACACTTGCATTCAGGGTTTCAAAACTACATGCCGTATATTTTCCGTGTACGGTAACCCATGCATTTCTCTACGGTATAAATTGAGGACATATGGGATTCATAAAATTAAGCAGTGGATTTGAGCAATATTGTTAACTTTACAAGCCACATTCGTAAATGCAGATACATGACGTTTCATGAACGGCCATTTAACGGTATTAAAAAATCTCACAATTAAAAACTTTTTAAAATCCGAATTATACTCTTCTTACGAGTAAAAAAACTGGACGAAGACGTGATTTTCTACCAAAGAAGGAAAATAATGGATATTTTTATGCATATTTTCCACGAAATATAGTTGAATTTTCAAGGGCATCGAAAATCAATGAGAAAATTACATGCTACTGTAGTAATCATTTTTTGCAGAATATAGTTCTTGCATGCAGTCGGAAATAAGTTCATTCGAAATCCAGCATCCCGAGATAATTGAATTATCATAAAGTTATGCTGCGTGATGATCAGTTTTACAACGCATTTCAAAATTTCGGTTGACATTTCATGAGTTAGCCCACCAACTGTAGGCTTGATCATGACGATTTGAGCGTGCTTGTTCATGCCCGGTTATGGTCGCATGCAACGTCTTTGGCTCCACGTGAAGTACATTAGACTCAATAAAGAAGTGCTGTACTAAGGTTTTGGGACGCTAACTGACACTTATTTACAACGACTGCGGAAGACGAGCAATAACCTCAAAGATTTTCACTGTGCTTGGTGGCGTTCGTCAGAATCCTTCCATCTGTCGGTGGGTTTTCTGTGTACCCCCGGGCCTCCGTTTCTTTCCACGTATATTTTTGACAACATGTTTCCCCTGGAGGAACAACAAAGATTTTCGTTACCCCCATAAATTTAAATATATTTTATGGTGGACGTGCAAAAATATGTTCTTCTGCGCTCATTTGGTAGCAGATTGCGGCTACTTGAAATTAAGTGTCGAAATAAACGATACGTTTCAGTTCCAAGAATATTTCTATTTATAAGACTTTTTGAGACTGTGAAGTGTCCATCGTATCAGTGCGTTCATCAGTGTTACTTATGTAGTATACAACCTGCTCCACATATATTATACAAATTTATGATTGCTACATGACTTCTTCTTAAGGGCGTAAATAAATGCGTGATATTTCTTTGATGTAGTGCATGCAGCATTTAGTTTGTAAACTTCGAACTTGAGTGTAATGGCAGGCGCGAGCAAAAATTATTCGGAGATTGAAAAAGTTTTTAAAAACCGAAAGCTGCTCCTTTCTTAAGTAAAAATCGTGAAGAAGACGTAGTTTCCGCCCAATGAGCACAGTGGAGAAGATCATCGTGGAGATTCCGCATAAAATATAATTTAACTTGTAAGAGTATCCAAAGTCAATGAGAAAATATAGTGCTACTCTGGTAGGCATTTTGACGGGGTGTGGTTTTTCAGACGGCCAATAAAAAGCTCCTTCAAAAGCAGACATTCTGGTGTGACCGAAATTCCTTGAGGTTATGCTGTACGAAAATTAGTACTACAACCCTATTTGAGTAACCTTTACGGATCAAAAGCACATTTCAGAATTTCGGCTACAATTTCATGAGATAGCACACCTACCGAGTCCACCATAGTGCCATTTTTTAAAGAGCTAACTGAGTTTCCTTTTGTGAATTTTCTTGGATTTCGACGAACAACGAAAAATATAACTATCAGCGTGTTCGGAAACTAATTGCGTTTTACCATTAAATTACAAAAACGCAGGTGAACAGCACTTATCAGATTGCTGTTTCTGATGACAGCAGGCCGACGGGAGGATAATTCCATGATGCTACTTTCGTAGAAGTCTAACTCATTCAGGAAAATCACTGAAAGACTTTCAACTTCCTCTCTGTTTTAAAATGTTTTGCCTCCTATAAAGAGTTCTAGTGTTTGAAGTCGGGTTTGGCCGGGTGAATTATGGAATGTGGAGGAGCCCTCCATAATAACGATCTTATCTTTTCCTGAGTTCGCTTTTTGGCGTGTGGCTTTGCGATGTCACGCTGAAAAATAGCGCCTTTAAGTGCAAATTTTCGTGCTCCCCATCCAGCTGTTTGTAGTATACATCTGCACCGAACCCATTTTCACGTTCCACTAGCTGATACCTTTCATCTTCCACTAAAACCAGAGCAGGGATTTCTGTGGATGAAGTTCTGATCTTGGAGTTGACACTGGCTTTTCTTGACGTTGTAGCCATTGTCTTTCTAGTTTCCTGTTGTAATAGACAAACTAATTTTTTTCTCAAATACATTAATGCGATGGAGGAATGGCTGGCTATTATTCCTGGTTAGAAAACTGCTGCAGATGGTGGGGTGTTATGTTTGAAGCTAGATTATGCACCGTCCAAATCCACCTCTGCATGTTTTCCAATTCGCTCGAGATGTTCGCGGGTAGTTGAACAGGGTGTAGTAAGTGGACGCTCTCATAAAATGTTGGCGGAAATTCTGAAATGCGTTTTCGATGGGGAAGGTTTACTTAGGTGACGTTATAATACATTTTCGTGCGCATAATCCTATAGTATTTTGGACTCGCCAGGATGTCAGCTTCTGAATACACTCCTTCTTGACCTCCTGCAGACAGCACACTCGACAAAAAATGGCCACTAATATGGCATGCTTTTTGGATTGATTTTAGGCGATCTTATAAATTTAAATATAGTTTATAAAAAACATACAAAAAGAATATGTCTTTCACTCCTTTGGTAAGAAAACTCGTTGTCTTCACATTTTATAACCGAAGGAGGTGCATATTTAGGTTTTTAAAAAGTTTCTCAATGCCCGAATACTCTTGAGCCTGATCAGCCGTTGCATTAGCGCTTAGCAATCTCAGTCTGCAAGGTGCATGCTTTCCGTGCAAAACAATCATATATTCCTCTATGCATCTAAGATATCATAAAGAGTTCATAAAATTTTGCAATGGATGCGGACGTATTAGTAAACGGACATGTTGGATGTTAAGTGTATATACATCGCACCTCTTAAAAATCTCCCAATTAGAAACCCTTTTAAAACCGAAAGATAACTTTCTTCGAGGATAAAATGTAAAGGCAACGTAATTTTCCAACAAACAAATAAACGAAGGCATACTTTTATGCATATTTCATTAAAAATATATTTGAATTTATAGGACCATCGAAAATTAATATGAGAAATGCATGCTACTTAGGTGGCCATTTTTACTATGTGTGCTTTCTGTAGGACGAGAAAAAGAAAGGCATTCAAAAGCCGACATCCCGACGAGTCCGAAATACTGTCATAACCCTGTCTAAGTAATCCTTCCTAATCGAAAAAGCATTTCAGAATTTCGGCCAACATTTCGTGACATCGGTCACTCCCTGTGCACTAAATGTTCGTGAAAAAATCTCTGGCGATTTGGCTCAGATGAGTAATGCGGTGATGGGTGGTAAAACAAAAATAGTTATCAGTGATACAACAATTGGGTGGATCATTTTTGATAGTGTAAAAATGCACTCTTATTCCGAAACCCCTAATTCTTTCAATCTCCCAGTAATGTCCACTCTAGTCCGGTTCGGTTAACCCTTAACCAAATGATAATCTGAGGAAGTGAGCTCAGGAAAATAATGTGGATACAGCAGTTTCATACCAACAGATCTGATGACTTTCGCGATGTGTGGACGGACGTTACAATGCTGGAAGAGGATTTGCTTCCTTCGAACTAAGAACGGGCTGTTCTCAAACGGTGACGTTGTGGGCAATACTTGTCAGCGTTAAGTGTCTGCTTATTCTCCCATAGTTCATAACAGACGATCCCACTGGTATCCCATCACACAAGCAACGTGAATGTTTAGGGTTCCTTGATCGGCCTGTCTTCATGACGGATCCACTGACGATCACGCGCATAGTGCTATAATAAATTAGTTATTTTTCGTAACTACACACATTTTCATTCAAAAGTGGATCTTAAAGTTGTCAGGTAAGCAAAGACCCACAGCAAATGACACATTGTTTTCGAGTCTCTTCAGAGGGTTTTCCCGAACCTGACCGCGAGAATCGAGCCGCGTTGTGATAGTTGCAAAACGCGTCAGGTTTAGTATGGTAAGAAATACGCTGATGTGCAGAAACAGCGATCGTAGGATCTACTTTTCAGCGCTTAGAACGTCCTTGTAAAGACTCAACATCTGTCTTGAACCAGGCCCTCATGATTCACCGTTCGTGATAACAGCTTCAACGTGCAACTGAAGTGGTCGATTCCTACGGCTGCCCTGCGTTTAGGTGGGGGATCCACCTCTCCTCACCAAGGACCAGCCCGTTCAAAAAGAAATCTTGAGAGTGTCATCTAGGCAAGTGCTGAAACCACCTAACAATGTTTGTCGGTGATTCGCTTCAGACAGATCATGCGAAACTGAATTTCCAGACGGTGAAATTTCCTAAATCGTTTTCGATTCATTTACACTGATGAAATGGCTAGCACTAAAATGTCCCCAGTTTTCGTATTCGTAACCAAATGACTAATTCCAGCCCCCTCGATTTCCTTTAGATTGATTCCTCTTGGTCGTCTATTTTTTGGCTCGTACTGTAAACTGAATTCTTCACTTTTAAAGCGGCAATGTCGCTTTCTACACGTTCTTTAAGTCCAGGTATCAAGACTGTATGTACTCCGAGCAAGCGGCTTTCACATAGACTGTACTTCACAAACAATTCTCACAACCAATTTGGAATAAATATATGATGTGGATAGGAGATCATTAGAAAGCAATCGAAAGTCGGGGGAATCTTCGATACAGCTAATATATCCGCCTCGTGCGCCAGTCGCTACTGAAAAACAAACCAGTAGTGGAAGACGATATCAGAAACTTTAACAACTACCCTTGTAAACTATGACCAAACAGCCATTATATGAAAGTCCAAATTAATTCATCACGCCTATTTACTTTGCAACCATCCTTTCTATTGTTTGTCTACCTATCGTGAGACACTAGAAGGCCGATTCCACATATCTTTAAAGCGTCTTCTCACTCCGCCTTTTTACTGCGGTGGCGAGAATTGCACTGAAGCCGTAGTTTTAAGCAAATTCCTGCTTGAAAACCTTTCGCCTTGTCGTTCAAATTTACTCATAGTGTCTGGAGCGCCATTAATGTCAGCAACTACCACTGTATGCTTTTTGAGTTTTATTCCGTCCCAGTGTCATTTCAGACAACGAAGAGCGGATCCCCCTAAATCCTGTTGCGTATCGATCGCACGTTAATTTGTTTACAATGTGGCAGATTTGGGCAGTATTTGCAGCAATTTCCCTATTCCACGCTCAGTCCAATCCACCGACAAGACAAAACCATGAAGACCGGAGGTGGGCGCGAGCAAGCTACAGAAACCCACCTACATGCACCGCGCACGAACTTGCTCCTAACTGGATACCTAGCCGGCCTCACTAAGGGGTTTCGTATCTTAACTGCACAAGAGATGGTCGGATCCTCTTTCACAGCCGTACCTGCAGTAGAAAAGCCCCAAACTTACCACAAATCCTGAATCCTAACTCCTAACCCTAGCCCCTAACCCCGAACCCTGAACCCTAGCCCCTAACCCTGACCCCTAACTCCTAACCTCAACGCCTAACTCCTAACCCTAACACCTAACTCCTGACATCAACCCCTAACTTCTAACCCTAGCCCTAAACCCTAACTTGAACTCCTGACCCCTAACTCTAAATCCTAACCTTAATCCCTAACGCCTAACCCTAGCCCTAAATCCTAACTTGAACTCCTGACCCCTAACTCTAACTCCTAACCTCAAGCCCTAACGCCTAACTCTAGCCCTAAACCCTAACTTGAACACCTAACCCCTAATCCTAACTCCTAACCTCAACCCCTAACTCCTAACCCTAGCTCCTAACTCCTAATCCTAACCCCTAACAGGTACGGCTGCGAAATGGGATCTTGCCCAAGAGTGTTATGGAGGCCACACTGGAAGGAGACGTTGCAGGTTCGCCTTCAGTTTTGGACACGACTGGGCTACCTCATCAGTCTGTGCCATAAGCTCTTTATGATGGATTAAACTTCGTCTTGTCATCGGAACCTGGAGGAGAGAGTGCGGCAGGTGCTGGGTAAGTCTGCATCACTATCAACTAATTCACATCCACTCCGTAGGGCCCGCGATAGACATTCGTATCTAGCGACAGTCGAACAGTCAGTTTGGAGTGCACTGAACTGGACGGGCGTCTCGGTATGGACCTCGGTCTCACTTCTCCATCTCTCTCTCTCTCTCTCCTATGCATCAGTTGCCTGTTCAAGTAAAAGCGACTGGTGATGCCATTAGGCACAGTGCTTGGCAAAGTCCCCAACCTACCACGTGAAACGCGCGCGCCGGCGCGCTGGCGCGTACGCACGCACCCAGTGATAGTTCACGCGTCCTTGCCCACATTAGCGAACTTCGCAGTAGGCTAGCTCATTTTCGTCGTCGGTTTTGATGTCACCCCGATATGAGAAGTGGGGGAAGGCGAAGGATACTTAGAGCCAGCTCGGTTTAGGTGTAGTCGAGAGTTTTGGCGCCGGTTAGAGCACTCCGGCGGTTTTGGGCGTGTTGTTAGTGAGTTCGGCGTTGCGTCATCCGGAAGTGAATGCTTTTATTTCTCCGGTCATACTGTTCAGTACTCGGTCGTCGGTAAAGTGCGGGGCGCACATTTCGCTCTAGGAGGTCTGAATATGGCGTGCCTTGAGTAGTTTTCAGTCGGCTCGGCTGATCGTTTTTTTAATTCTACCGGTGGGCGTCCAGAACCAATAAAATTCCTTTTGTGGCATGTGGTTGAACAGGTATTCAATGGTATGGAAGCGGTCCTACTTTACTCACTTTGTCGCTGATATTTATCCATTCTTTTGCGCCGCCCACTGACTCATTATGGAGCTGCTTCGCCATCAGAATGAAGCGCTCAGAACATCCGAGTTGCCAATTACTTTCCAGACGCCGTATAAAGGGGGTAAAGTAGAGACTGTCAGTCATGAGATAAGAGCGGATGTTTTATGTTCACACCCCAGACGCATCACCTATAGCTGTCTCTGATGAGGAGATGGAGCTTGAACCGTAAAATTCCAGTTCCGGCGGTCGCGTCTCCTTTCTCACAACTGCCTATTCACCTGAAATCCACTCTGCAACTTCCGAGCTGTGAAGATTACATCGGTGGTTCCACGGCTGTCCCCCATTCCGCAGTGACCTGCGGGAGAAGTCACTCCTTCAGCCATAAATCCAGATGAACGTGTTTTTATTCTGAAAAGCAGTTAGGGGGCACTTCCGAGAAGGGAAGTCGCTGGTGATTGCCTCAGTTTCCTTTGCTCTTTTGTGCAAGCAGGTCTCCCCAAGTACGACTGCTTAGACCACGCAGTCAGCGGGCTTATTCGAAATACCAGTCGATATAGCCCGACAGGTTGGTAGACAGGGTTGACTAGGTACAAGATCTGCTCTATGTAAACAACAGCGTGTCAAGTTCACTTCTAATGACTACAGTAGATTTCATAACAAATAAAACGTTAACCGAAATTCTAAAATGCGTTTTCGACTCAAAAAAATTACGTGAGAAGTGTTGTACTGTTAATCAACATGCAGCCTAATCCAATGATAATTCAGTTCCTTCAGGATGCCAGCTTTTGAACAGACTTCTTGCCGGCCACCTACAGAAACTAAACTCTGTAAACGTGACTACTAAGTAGTATTCATTATTCTCCGTGATCATATGTTCAAGTATATTTCACAGAACACACGCAAAAATGTTTATTCCTCGACTAGTTTGGAAGAAAATTACAGCTTCATTAGATTCTATAGTTTGAGGAAGGGTTTCATTCGGTTTCCGAATAATTTTGATTTTGACATGCAGGTGCATCTGCATTCAGGGCTACAAACTATTAGTTGTATATTTCCTGAGTACGGAAAATCATACATTACTGTGCCCTATTAAAAGAGGACCATATTGGGTCCACAAAATTCGGCAGCGGATTTCAGCCATATTGTAAGTTCTATAAGTAACTTTAGTAAATGCGGAAACACACGGGCATTTGACAATCTTAAAAATGTTATATTTAGAAACTTTGTACGACCGAATTATACTCCTCCTTCAAGTATTAAATTTGAAAGAGACGTATGTTTCTGTCAAATGAGCAAGGTAATGAATACTTTGGCGCATGCTTCCTACGAAGTATACCTGAATATGCAAAGCCATCGAAAATCAATGAGAAAAAACCATACTCACTGTTACGGGATGTAGTATTTGCGGGTGGCTGGAACATGGTTCACTTAAAATCAGGCATCCCGAAGTAACTATACTATATTGTAATTATGCCGTACAATAATGAATATTCCGAACAAACCTTGATAATCTTTTTGATTCGAAAACTCGTGTCAGAATTTCCGTTTACCAATCACGAATTAGCTAACTCATGAAATGTCAACCGAAATTCCGAAATGCGCTTTTGTTTCGAAAAGAATTAATTAAGTAGTGTTGTAAAACTGGTCATCCTGCAACATAATTCTATAATATTTCAGTTACCTCAGGATGCCGGCTTTTGAACGAACGTTTTTCCGGTTGCATGCAAAAACTACACTCTGTAAAAGATGACAACTTAACTGGCGTGCCTTTTCCTCATTGACTTTCTCATTGATTTTCGATGTCATTGAAAATGCAATTATATTTCATGGAAAACATGAATAACAATATTCGTTCGTTCGCTAAGTCAGTAGAAAATTACGTCTTCTAATTTTATGCTCGAAGGAAGGGCATAATCCGGTTTAGAAAGAGTTTCTGTTTGTGGGACTTTTAAATACCGTGAAGTGGCCGTTCATAAATCGTCATGTCTCTGCATTTACCAATGTGGCTTGTGAAGTTAGCAACATGGATCAAATCCACTATTAAGTTCTATGAATCCTATATGATCTCCCCTCAATACCGCAGAGGAATGTGTGGTTTTTCGTATGCGGAAAATATACGGCCTGTGGTTTGGAAACCCTGATTGCAAGTGAAGAGGCAGGCCGGGTTTAAAATTATTCGGGAATTGGAAAAGTTTTATAAAACCAAATTATACCCTTTCTTCGAGTATAAAATTGAAAGAAGACGTGATTTTCTACCGAATAAGTAAAAGAATGAATATTTTTATGCATGTTTTCAATGAAATATAATTGGACGTTTAGAGGCATCGGAAATCAATGATAAAATTGCATGCCACTTAAATAGACATTTTTCGCAGAGTATAGTTTTGCATTCAGTCGGAAATAAATCCATTCGAAAGCCGAAACCCTGAGGTAATTGGATCATTATAGAATTATGCTGCATGATGATCAATTTTGCAGCTCTGCGTAACTAATCTTTTCGAAACAAAAATGCATTTCGAAATTTCTGTTGACAGTGTATGAGTTAACCCACCTGTAAGTGAGAGTGTCACAGAGGTCACATTCAGACACAGCCATTGAGGCCACGCTTTCATTCCACCAGTCTGCCACTCCACACAAACACACACTGAGCTGACTGCAAAGTTATCTTGTCATCTGGCGGCAACCTTCCAGTACACGGCTTTTCACACACCACAAATAACCTCAGGCACGTCAGAGTGTTTACAGTGAGGGATGTGGCTGAGTCGTCGACATTGCCCACCCCATTTCCAAGGTTTCACTGTCCGAGGCGGTCAGTTGCCTGGTGTGAGCGCAGTGGTTGACATATCTGCTGGCGTCGTCTGCGCGCGCCACATACACGACCTGGTCCTCCGCACAAAAACACGCAACTAGACCGACTGCATGGGCTACGTTGAGGCGTCAGTTGGTAGTCCTCCAAGGCACGGCGCTCAGCGCTCTGTGATATTGCGTCAAGTGGCCGTTGAGTCACGTGCTCCTTCAACTGAGCCATTGGCTCCCGTCCTGTCTGCGACAATCGGGAACAGCATTGGGAAAAGCGGAGCTTCCGTAATCCTTCTGACAATGGCAGGCCGGTGACTGGTAACTCCATGTTACTGTCAACACTTTGTATCGAAGATGGCATAAAGTGACCGAGCGTCGCAATCGCGAGAACCGACTGAACCTGTTGTGACCATAAGTGGGTGGTCTGTGCGCTACCGTCACCAGGTCAGATCCCAAGTTGTAGGGAGAGAGTCATAAGGCACCAGTATGTGGGGTTTAATGTATGCAAAACCCAGAGTTGTCCTCTCAGGCGGCAGTGCCCACTGGCGAAGCCAGGGCTTGTGTTCATTGCGTACAGTCATGCCTGAGAGTCCTTGGGACAGTGGTGACAGTGACAGTCGTGACAGTGGGACAGTGGTGACAGCCGCTTTTTTAGGCTCGCGGGCTAAGCTCAAGTGGTGGCCAGTCAGCGTGCGTGTTGCATTTGCCGAGGGGTGGAGTCGCAGTGGCTTGTTTTGCTGGTTGCAGGGGGTGGCGCGTTCAAGTGGCGCATGGGTAACTGCGGCTGTGCGGACGCTGGTATGCCTGAGCTGTGGGTCGTGTGACTTCAGGCCAGCTTTTCTGGGACGGCTCGCTGCAAGGGTCGAATGACCTTGAGACAGCGAGGTCTCGAACAATGACTCCAGACCGGTCGTGATGACTGGCAGCCAGAAACCTGCGTTTGAATCACTGCACTGCGTGTTCTGGAGGTGTTCCCGACTGGCTGGCTGTTGACGATGAAAAAAGTCAGAAAAAATCATTAAAGTCCCTTTCCCTATCACTCGTATCTTTATATGCAAGGCACCAGAGCTACTGACCGCCTGCCACCACCTTACTGCTCTTAACACCTCTCAAGTAAATCTTTCAAACGAGCTGCGCAGACACCTTCCCCAACCTGCAGTCGCCTGCATCCTGTCCCATAACCGTGATACGTCTGTATAGCAGGGGGTGCGTGCTGGAGCGATATATAATCGACAAATATGTAGCATATGCTAGCCCCAGTATTGTCACGAATCAGTCCTGTTACGATTCAGACGTTGTAAATCACTCCGACCGTAGCTCTGAAGGAGATAATTAATTATAAGATTAGTTCTTGAACGGTCTTCAACACCGCCCGTGGAAGCAGGCCAGCTCACTGGTAGACATGTGTGCCGCAGTCCGTCATAGTTGACGCAAACATGGAACTATTTTCAGAAGAGAATAGGTTGTTTACTGGCCCTGCACGGAAGCCGGGCAACATGATTATACACGCTGGGACGCCGAATTTAAATTTGCCTCACATCTGCCGGTGAGGCCTCATAGCTGAGACGGCTAGTGCATTGGCTGTACTCAAACCTTCCCCTTGCTCTCGTGAGTTCGAATCCCACTGAGGCACCGACTTTTTCCCAGTTGGGTCAATATGAGCCACCTCAAAATCTGCCAAAAACACATATTAATTACGTGAGCCCGGTGGCCATCTGGTGGATTGTAGGTGGATAACTTAGGAAATCCTGCTTGGGCAGTCGGGTTACCGTATCAGATTTGGTGGATACCAAACGTTGCAGTAGGTTAAGCGGGTAACTTGACCCAAATGTGATTAAACTCGAGTTGTCCGGCGGGGCCTCGTAGCTCAGGTGGCTAGAACGTCCCCCTTCCCTAAATCAGGTCGAAAATTTCCGCAGTAAATAAAGTATAAAAGTTCCAATCTCTTTCGAATCATGCAATAAACGTTATGCTAATTTCGCGGGTTATAAAACGCTGTTTTCCGCCACGTCATTCCGCCTGAGCTTTGTTTGTCCTTTTTTAAATAGCATTCGAACAGCACGAGCTTATGTAGAATCTCTAAGCTAGAAACTACTCACGCTACTTTGCGTGTTTTTAACCGGAAACTGCTTATCGTCCTACAATTGTCGCGCGAAAAACCCGACACTTTTGGCAGGCAAAACATATCTAACCCTGTCGCTTTCCTGAACGTTCGGCTTATCCCATTGTAAGCACCCATTTAGATATTTTTTATTCGTGCGCTGACAGAACGCATTATTCATGAGCTCTGCAAACCTGTCGTGACTACCAGACGGAATACGTGCTCTCCTTTTTATCTCAGTTTCATGGCAAGTACGTTAGGACTGGCCATTTCATTCCGTCGTGTACTGTTTGGTAGAATGTTGTCCCGTGATAACGGTCATCAAAATTTATTTTAGAAGGCGAGTAAAGATCCACTAAGGTTTTCGTTTTGTGCGGTGGAAAATATAACCAGTGAAAATGCGGAAGCAGTATCACTTTTGTTCAACTACTTGCCTCCCTCAGCCGAGCCACTTTAAAGTATGTTCAAAATTTTGTACAACCTTTTTGACAAAGCGTTACACCGCATCTTAGCAAGTTAGAGCCTACGAAGGGGCCTCTTTTAAATTCGAAATCCTAAAATGTTCTCTGATTTGAAAAAAGTGGACGGCGTTAAATGAAGCTGGCCCTTCCGCCTAGATGAGCGAGTGTTTGTCAAGGGATCTCCGGCGTCTTATGCATAATCTTGTAACACGACATTTCAAACTCACTTCCTCGTGGATTTTATAAACATGCATCCATTTATATAAAACATTTTATTGGGAAATTTGGTAAACTTTACTCAGTAAGAAGGGTATGACCTGTAAGTAAAACCGTTGGCCTGGCAGGCGTCCGTGACCTTGTGCTAGATGAAGAAAAAATATCTTCCGAATTTTGACCTAGTTGAAAGACAAAGCTTTCGTTATGAATAGTTATTAAAATATGTCGTACATGTAATCTGACAACCAGCAAAATGAAGTTGCTTTCTTTTATTTCTAATATGCACACAGTCGATTGCTTTTAAGGAAACCCTTACTTCGTTACTTAGTTTTAATAAACCGGCTATCACCACAATTTTGAGGAGGCAGTAGTATGCGACAGAGGGAGATAGAGTCTGCAGGAAAACTGATGAATCCTTGACAGACATTGTTTGTTAACTTTTAAATGGAATAATTAACATTTAGAATGAGAAATTTAAATAGGTAAGCTTGTCGAATTGGTCAGCAATGTACACTGCACCTGCTTTACATTGAGCGTAGCAGTAATAACCTTCTGTCGAACTACCTTTGTGAAGTATATTATGAAAATAATCAATAACTACCGTTCACTATGCCATTAATTTAATGACCTCTGAGCTCCTCATCGATTTTCCCTCAGAAACCGGTCTTTAAATAAATGTGCGTTAAGACGACTAGTCTGGGTCGCCTGAAATTTAGACTGGGGATTTTTAAAACTGGACATTGTTTAGCAACTTCAGTCGTAATGAAATCCCTGTCATCTGAAGTTCGCGAAATAGAGCTTCAAGGCATTACTATTCAGGTGTAGAATTCTGCATTAGCCTTGAGAAGTACGCAGAGTTTATCCCTATCAGAACGCCTGTCCGCTTATTTCCTTTGGCACCATCAAGTTGTTTTTCAGAGAGGTGCACATTTCCTTCTGTGGTACAAGAATATGTCTATCGGGCATTTGGACACGACACGCTGCTTTTGGGTGAAATTTGGGTCAGATGTGGTTAGGCAGCCCCACCTGCAGTAAACAAATCCCTAGCTGCCTGTAATACGGGATCGGTTGTAATAGGGTTTTTACACGTGGAACTGGGGAAGGCACGGGCGACGAAGTCAAGTAGTTGTATGCAAAAGAAAAGCTATTGGGAATGTGCAGTTGTGCCTTGAGTGGTGGAGAAGTAGTTGTCCTAAGCCCTAAACCCTAACCCTAACCCTTAACCATAGTCCCTGACCCTGACTTCTAACCCCAACCCCAACACTAGTGCGTCTGTCAGGTGGGGCTACACAACCATATCATATTGGGATTTTTATATGAAATTAAAACAAACGGTAATAGCGGCACTTAGTGCTGCCAAGCAATTAGACGACTGCTTATCAGCTGCTTCTTGTCACATCGTAACATGGTTAGGGAGCAACGAATGCACAGTAATTTGATTTTTGGTGAAATCAATATGTACACCGCACGTTTCTGATTTACTGCATACAGACACACTAAAAAAGCCTCCGGCGCTCGGCCCTCGGTAATCACACCTACTAGAAACCTTCCAAGCCCCGACTTCTACAGCATCACGATGGTTTTGAGCGCTTTGGTTATTGCTAGTGCACGTTATGATGTGAGTAGCATAAAGCCCATCGTCTGTGACCTCTACATACCTGCAGTTCCTTGTACAGTGAATCGGTGAAGTATAGTAGCTGGCCTATCTCATGATGTCTTAACTGGAATTCCGAAAGGCGTTTTCGGTTAGAAGGGATTACTTAAGTGGGACAACAAGTTTGATTATCGTGCAGCATAATTCCAAGATGCTTCATTCTCGCCAGAATGCCGGTTCTTGAATAGGTTTCCTGCTTAAGTAGTATGGTTTCTCCCGTTGGCCTCCGATTTCATAATAAATCCATCTTCAAATTCAATGTATGCAATACACAGTCTGGAAACCCCTAGGTGCAAGCATAATTACTAGACGAGTTTAAAATTTCACGGAAATCGGAAAAGTTTTCCTCAGACCAAAAACGGTACTATTTAGAGTAAAAATATAGAAAAGACGTAATTTGATACCAGATCGGTACAAGAAGAAAAGGTTTTTGCATGTTTTCTATAAAATATATTTGGATATTTAATACTGACCCAGCTGTGAAAAACTCGGCGCCTCGGTGGAATTCGAACCTACGCAGTAAGGGGAAGGCTTTAGTACAGCCAACGCTCTAACCACAGTTGGGTCAATATGAATTATTCAAAATCTGCCAAAATATCTATGAATTACGTGAGCCTGGTAGTCATCTGGTGGATTCTAGGTGGATTTCCTAGGAAATCCTGCCTGAGCAGTCAGCTTACTGTTACAGATTTGGTGGATTCCAGACGTTGCAGTAGGTTGGGCGGGTAAATTGACCCAAATGTGATTAAACTCGCGTCGTCCGACCGGGCCTCGTAACTCAAGTGGTTAGAGCGTTGGCTGTACTAAAACCCTCCCCTTACTGCGTGGGTTCGAATCCCACTGAGGCGCCGAGTTTTTCACAGTTGGGTCAATATGAATTATTCAAAATCTGCCAAAATATCTATGAATATTTGGATATGTCGCGACACCGAAAATCAATGAGAATAAGCAGCCATCTCTGCCAAGTGTGTCTTATATGGGCGGTCGACAATAACCTTATTTAAAGGTCCGCATCCTGTTGTGATTAACATGTCCTGAAATCAGGCTGTGTGATGATTAATACTAAAGCCCCATCTAAGTAATCCTTTTTAATAAAAAACACATTTTAAAATTTCAGCTAACATTTCATGAAAAAGGCTAACGAATGCCGTTTGACGACCCAGTGGCTTTTTAAATTTGCCAAAAATGCGTTTAATTTAAAATATGCTACACGCTTCACCCCACAACTAATACAAAAGAAAACAGGAGACAATTTTTGAGTTTTCCAGATTCACAATGCTCTGTAGACTCATCCCGACATTGTGGAGTTGTTTGCTTATTAGGATGTAACTCGCCCATAAAATATGCACTTTATATCAATCTTCACTACCGAGTCCTGAGGCGGCGTTAAATATTCTGTGGTTGTTCAGATGCTAGCGAAGTTAGTCCAACAACACAGCCTTTATTGTCTCAAAAAATAGTAGAAAGAGGGGTACGTCTGTAATTGGCTCTCGCAGTTTTTCGTGAGTTACATTTCCTTACTGACTCATAGAACTGCTAGTATCGACTTTGGTTTCCCAAAAATGATAAATTAGAAGTTGAACAGAGTTGCATATCTACTCGATATGAATTACTTTTTCATCTGTGGGGGTACGGCTGCAGCAAAAATAGACGTTTTCGGTAATAAAAACTAAAAAAGATATCGATAAAAATGAAAAGGTGAGTCCCAGGAAGCAATTGAGAAGAAGAGGCAGATGCTTCTGATGATGAACTCGAATTTGAATACGAAACGTCGGACGAAGCAACTTCTTGTTTCAGCGACCATGCTGAGACTAACTGCAGACTATCTGGACAGCCCGCAACCGACTGTGCTACCCATGGATAGTGATGCTTTCGAGTTCCACTTTTCAGAAATTCATTACTCGCAACAGGAATCAATTCGAAACCGACTTCTCCAAGAGGAGAACTTTAGGAAGACTTCTGCAAGTCACCACTGACTGTAGCGGACGCCAAATAACTGTGCGATAGCAGATCCTAGCAGCACCCTGCCTCCTTAGTCATTCCTTTGATCCTTCTC
>CACRXP010000254.1:114350-148812 GCA_902702965.1 Spirometra erinaceieuropaei
ACTCTACTGCTCAGCGTGCCGGGTGTTTCTAAAGCGACATTTGTTGTGACGATTCACAAAAGTGACTCTGCTGCCGATACACTTGAAAGGACGAGTGCGAGAAGTAGATGATGATGAAGAAATGAGAGAAGGCAACTCCAGAGCTGAGACGAGAGTCCTTGTCGCCTGGTGTCTCAGATCTGCTCGCGAGCAAGACAACAGAGACAGCGGAGGCGCTGATCGGAGGTGGGGGGGAGGGGTAGGGTGGGCGGGTACGTATTTATAACGTAGTCGCATACATGCTAAAATAAGCAGCCATCATAACTGCGTTCGCCGTCTCTCTCTCTCTATCTCCCCTGAGCCCCACATACACCCGCGTTAACTGCCAGCACTGTCTAGGCACATTAGACCACCGCATGGGCGCTCTTAGTCACATGTACCTCCATTAAAATCTGCTGTACACAGCCGCAGACCAAATCCCATCACCAGATATATCCCTGCAAACACGTTTACACCATATGAATTAAAAAATGGGCATCCCAAGAAATTGTATTGGAAAAGTGAAATTCTTTTGGAAACTGCAACTTTTATTGTGTAAATTTTCGAAAGGCAGATTAAAAACCCCAGATATACGTAGCACACTAGCCGGCAACTACCTTACGCATACTGCTCGCACATCCTAGGTGCTGGGTTAACTACCTAGATAGAAAAAGGTGTTTTCTACAAAATCCTATGTTCCAGTTGTGGTACCGTCTATTGTGGCCAAACTGGGAAATCTGTCTCAACACGTAAACATAAACATCAGTTAGAGGTGAAGAAACGCGACGATCTATCCCAAGTGGCCGTGAACACATTGGACATTGGGCATAAATTTGCATGGGAAAACCCTTGCATGGTTGGCGCCTGCCCAATAACAAAGGGTCGCGAATTCCTGGAGGCAATGCTCTCGGATGAGGCATGCATCAATCGGCATATCGATTTAGATGACACATACAAACTCGTTAGGGAAAAATCGAACTTGTGCAACAAATCCTGAAGAGCAGAAGAAATGCAATTAACGCGTATTGACACAGACGTTGACCAATCGAAGAACCCTTTTTAGACACATTTGGGAATTTAAACGTTTCTGTACACCCAAAGTTTAAAGACGGTCTGGGGGACCAGTGTCAAAAATTTACACATTAGAAGTTACAGTCTCTCAGAGAATCTCATCATTCTAATATTCACCATTTATATGTATACCATATAGGGGTAGGGGGCGCAAAAGTTCGAGCCTCGGGTGTTTCACATTTCGGAGTTGGGTCTGACTGGCTGACGACGGCTAATAAGCCAGAAATGGCTATTCCAGTACCCCTTGTCTTTGTCGATAATAACATACTGCATATATATATATATATACACCGAGGAGGAACGACAGAGCATGCGGGTAGATTGACACAATACTGTTTTGAGCATAGTGTGCCTTCATTCAGCCAATCATAACCCTGACCAGCAGCTGAGACCAGAAACGAGAGTTCGACAGTCGATTTCGACGATGTCCACCGTGTGCTACACAGCAAGGTGAAGTAGGGACTGTGACTTGCGCGTGAATTAGTCTAAAATGATATTAGACTTTCGAAGCATCTATCGCCCCCCTTCTTCCCACTCCCCACCTGGACCCAGTGTCAAGACACAGTCAAGACGATCGGAGTTGGGGTGAGGGTGCAGGTGACTGGCACGGCTGGGGATGCACCTAGGTGTGCCACCACACTCCCTGGTCCAAACAGCAAATAACCAGGATTTCTCGCCAGCAACAACAATAACACCCCAACAGGGGCCAGAGCGACGAGGATGACTGGACAGCCATGCCCACCACCTATGTACCCAGCGGGAGCGCAAGCGCATCTACCGGCGGGGAACCAGGTGTGGGGGAACTGCTAGCACAAACCAGGCTGCGATGGCCATTGTTTGCTGGTACTGGCATAGCACACGCTTATAGCCCTCTTGACGTGACCGGAAACACAAGCATACGCTCAGACACGCCTGGCGCAGCTGGTCCACCACTGGGGTCATATGCACTTCATTGAACCGAAGTTCATCAGTGCCTCGCCATCTGCCATTTTCTGTCGCTAAACATGGGGTATTAATTCAATCAGGAATGGGCGCCCATCGATCTTTTGGCCTCCCGAAGCAAACAACCTTTGCATGGGTGATAGGCGAGTCACGAACGGGCAACCAACTACCAGACCGAAGTCGATCAAGTCATGATAGCTACGAGGAGGGAAGACAGAGAATGCGAGTATCAATCTACCTACCGCATTTTCTGTCGTCCCTCCTCGCGGCCAGTAGGTTTGTTTCACTCTTCACGGGACGAAATTTAAATTAAAACAGAACAAGAAGGGTGAATCAAACAGACGAGTAAAAGAGTGTTCGTGTGAAAATACAGTCTTGGATTAAGGTCGCAAAATAAGGTATCTTTGATTCGCCAATTCGCCGATATTTCTGCCATTTTATAGGATAAAGATTTGGTCTAAATCAAGCTGTTAAACCTCAATGACAAGATAAAAGTGTCAACCAAAAGAGATTAATTTGCCTTTTGACGTTTCACGGAGCTTGTTTGTCTCAAAATTAACTAGGTGTCAAGGGCACAAATTTGGACAGAAATACAAAGGCTCCGCCGAGCTGCTTGACCCTGAGCTGATCGATTTTTTTCGTTTTTCAGTTCGTCTGTAATTTTACAAACTGTCTGTTTCGCTAGTCATCACCTCGACGGAGGATGGCTGAGCATCTGCGGAAGATGGTTGAACGATTGACTCATGTATTAGCTGAAAGCCCAGACACGCGTGTTTGGCCGATCTTATGCCGCTGCCTGACGCAGCTGCGAGGGGTTCGGCTTGTCAATGGGTCCCAGCTTTCCCTGTGTGTTTGGTTACGCTTAACTCATGAGTTTCTTCCTCAAGCGTAACCATCTTAATCTGAGGCGGCCTGAAGTTAGAATGCCTCACAACTGACTCGTCGTTTCCAGGTGTCGATCCAACCGATGGGCATATTGACCTTTCCCCGGCTTACAAGACTCTGCGGAACTACCCACATCGAAATCATAACCAAACGGTCACAGTGGACTTATGAAGACTATGTTGACTTTTTCGATATCGAACCCATCCGACGAGGCTGGGAAATCGAGTCACCAAATAGGGCAACGCTTTCAGAGTCTTAGCCATCCTCCACCGAGGTGATGACCAACGCAAGAAGACGTTAAAGCCTTCAGCTATTTTTCAAAGTGTCGGAACGTCGGAAGAGGAAGACATCTGATCATCTCAAGACAGATAAATTCGGCGATTAATTTGAATTTTTGTTCTATTTTGTCCATCCAGCTATTAGACAACGCTCAGCCCGCCAAAGTTCCCCGAACTTTCAGCAATCGAGTAAATCTGATCCGGCGAGGCAATACATCCTCTCAAATTATCACGCCAGAATTCCCAACTTTGCTAATATAAGTTGTGGTGTCTGATTGCTGATACTCGGAACAAAGTAGCTTTGTTGCCTGTTTGGGAATACACCGTGTTACTGACTCCATGCGTTTCGTTTTCCCCAACAAGGTAAAAAACTGGGCGTTGAGTCACACACATTTGCTGTCATGACAGCCTCTGATCTGGAGACCTGGTTGCGGGAGATTGTGAATGGCGCCCAGAAACTCCTCACTTCCACTTCTCATCTGTCAATCGCGTGCCGTTGGCGCGGCCTGGAGGCGAGACTGCTGCTGCATCAGGACTACGGCCTAACCCTTGTACCGGCGGCTGGGGTGTTCACGCCCGAGGCCCACACAGTAGACCATTGGACCTTCAGTCAGCTGACAAACCATTCGCCTTCGACGGTCTTCTGGTCCTTTCCCTTCGAACGCCTACGTTCCACTGCGGATGACGGCTGTTCAATCCTCTGGCTGAACTTTGGCAAAGACGGTGAACAGGTAGCTTATTTGAATTCAGTAGTATGTGGTCAAAATTGCATCGTTCGTTTTTTCGCCCTCCCCCTGTACTACTTCTTGGCTTTCGCTAGGAACTCGATCTTCCGGGAGGAGCTAAACCTGTTGTGTTCGTCCTCTTGAATATGCTCTCCACAAAACTCCTGCGTCGAAAAGCCAACACCTACCTAAACGTTGACATTCCACCTTGACGAATGTTTTCATTCCAGGAAAAGCCATTTGTGATAATTTTGTTCTTTTACTACTGGAGGCGCTTCCTATTGCTCAGTCAATTTCTCCCCAGATCCGTCTCGTCCACGCGCTTTTTTTCTTGTGGCGGTGTATACTACTTTCTTCAGATAAAGTCACTTCCTATATTCATGTCTTTTTCAGCGGCTGGCCAATTACAACTGTTTGACCATATCATCCTTTCGGCTGTTCGAGTGAGATATATATGTAAGTGAAGTGAAGAAGAAGGATGGCCGAGAACTGGAACATTTTGCTTATTGTTCTGAGTTTCCGAGTTCGTGCAGGAGTCCATCGTCAGAGGTAGTAGCAGCAACAGAGCCAGGGACAGTTATGAGGTGTGTAAGCTACTTATCGGCCGACGGTGCAAGACTGAAGTTGACTGCGCAGGGGTCTGTATGTCGGAGCCAACGATATGGAATTTTGTGCCATACATCAAGGACGTTTCAGAAGCAACCGAGCGCGTTACTGCGGAGCTAGGTGTTGGAATTGGACACCGCCCATAAGCCATAATGCGCAGAAAGGTCATGAACATTAAAGACCGGTTAAAGCCTGAAGAGCAATCCGGAGTAGTGTATCGCATCCCGTGTCAAAACTGCCGCTGTAAATACACAGGCCAGACTGGACGCAAGCTCGTATCGCGCATACAAGAACAAAAGTTGGCTGTGCGACGAGGCGACACATTATCACAGGTGGCCGCCCACACCTACGAAATGGGTCACGATCTTAAGTTTGCAGCCACCAAAATAGTCGCCCACGCCGGAAACGAAACAAGCCGAGAGTTGATTGAGGCCTGGGGCTTGGATGAGAACCCAGTCAATCGATTTATCGATCTGGCGTCGACGTACAGAACCCTGCGTAGTCACCTCCAGTTTTGCGCTGTCGGTCGATGAGTGGCCTACATGCCCTATAACTGTCCCTTGTTCTGTTGCTGCCACTACCTCTAACGATGAACTCCTGCACGAGTATGAAATCTCAGGACAATAATCAAAATGTTCCGGTGCTCGACCATCCTTCGTCTTCACTTTTACGTACACCTGGAACTCGAACATTTGCCTTCAATCATGTAGGTAAGGCTAACAGTGGTGAACCCATGCCCGCGACACACCAGTGCTTTTCTCACTTTATCAGATCTGACACGCTCGAATCTATCAAGGGATCCTAAGATTCGTGGTTTGGACGGTTGTCAACTGACGGACTACCTCGATTTGCATAGGAGCATTTTAAAATGGCTGCAGGATTGCATCGGCCCCTCCTTAATGTGGGCCTAACGGGGACTTTCACTTATGTGGAGTCCAAGCGGCTCTCAGATCAGCATGGGAAATGCAGTTGGGAACAGGTCGTGTGTGTAACACGCACAGATGGGCTGTTTAAGCTTGCTAACCAGTGCGCCGGTGCTGCTGCCATTCTGTGGCCCCTTCTAAATGTGACCCCTGTGACACTCTCATTGATTTGAGCTACGAGCTGTTCTCACAGAAGCCTGGTAAGTGCTGTAGGGACCTGGCCTTGGTTTGCCATCTTAGGCGGGCTGTTTGACTTCGTTAGCTACTGCGTCCGAGCCATCCTTCGTCCGTCTTAACATTGTCTTGCCATCGAAACCAAGCGGGCGAGGGAGGAGCTAGTGTGGTAAATGCTTTGCAGGTCCGTCCCGCCATAAGTTAAGTCGTTCATAAGTCACCACTACTAGGTCCACCTTCTGTAGCAGTAGTAGACGTCACCGCCTGCGGCGGTCAGGCCTGAAATTTTCAAATAATTATACGACCGAGAATGACTATTACTGCAAGACGTGTGACCATAAAGCGTCCTCTACAAAGTCTACAGTGCTGGCGATCGGATATGCCCTCTATTATCAGTCCGTTTCCACAATCGGAACAAGCTAATTTATTCTTCTGACAGGGTAAAATATCACAAAACTGTTTGAGTAGTAAGTTCGTGTGTCAGGGACGAGGAAAGGGAATGAGAGAATATACAGGGTACATCATGACGCACCTACCTCTCGACAGTCGCAATCCGGTCAGTAGAAGACAAAACTGCCACCAAAGTGGCTGTCACCGACGCCGCCTCGAGACCCAGTTCTAAGAGGCCTGAGCACCGAATATCGTCCATCTTAAGCAAATCCGAGTCATTCCAGGCACCAGCCGGCAACTCTGTGCTCGCGTAACACCCGACATTACGCCAGTACATCCTCAGTCCATTCTGGCTGACGTACTTGCGCCGGCATTTGGGGCAGTAAAAGGGCCTTTTGTAGACGTGCTGGCGTCTGTGCAACATCAGATGGACAAAATGCGTGAATTTCGCCAGACAGAGCTTACAATTGAAGGGTTTCTCACTGCTGTGCAGACGCAGATGTGTCTTCAGGTTGCTTGTGCTGCTGAAACGCTTGTGGCAGACAGCGCGCTGATGCGGCTTCTCGCCAGTGTGTACCAGATGGCGCTTCTAAAGATGCGCTAGCTGAATAAAACCCTCGGAGGAGACTGTGCAGATGAAGGGTCGCTCCCCAGTGTGGGTGCGTATGTGCGCCTTGAGGTTCGGCAACTGGCCGAACGTCTTTTGACAGATATTGCATTCATATTGCATTCGACCGTTTTTCTTGGCCAGCGGGAAGGGTAGTGTTCGGTAGCCTCGAGAGTGATGCGATAGCCTATTTGACCTGACAGTTCCCTCTATGGAAAAGCCTCCCGATACACCTCCCGAGAGGATAGAGTCACTCAACCAAGCGGTCTCAACGTTGGAGAGTTTTTCCTAGCCGGAGAATTTCCTCGGTCTACTTTTGTCGGCAATTGGACTCACCGGCCTTCTCCATTCCGCACGTCGAGAGGGGAACTGAGAGGGGGCAACGAGTCGTCTTCCGTCTTTTGCGCAGTCAGCATCCGCCTCGATTGGGGCGGCAGACGAGGGGAAGGTTCGCGTGGCGGAAAGGATGGGCGGGTGTGGGAGCGGGGGAGGGGGAGGAGGTGGTGATGGTGGTGGTGGTGGTGGTGGTGGTGGTGGTGGATGAAGAACTGGAAGACAGACTCTAGAGGCTGGGCTGAAATTGTCTGAGCGCATATTGAGAAAATGGTGAAACCAGAACCTCCCATCTAAAGTGACCTTCATCGACGCCATCGCCTCAGGACCCCGTCCTAAGAGGCCGGAGCACCGCATGCCGTCCAAGTCAAGCGAGATGCGCAGTCTGGAGGATTGTCATAACTAGATCCGCATGGGAGCTGGAGGACTGAGGGCCAGGCTGCAGTGCCCACGTTGTGCTTGAGCGTGTAGACCGATCCTACAACTCTGTACGTCATTGTCCACGAGTCCACCTCCAGTAGTCTTCATTTTTTGTCATCAGATCCAGGTGGGCGAGGGAGGAGAGAGAGTGCGATATGTGCTCTGCAAGTCAACCGTACTACGCACTAACTCGTGTGCAAGCCCTCGGTACTGGGTCGTTCCACATTTCGTTCGATGGGTTTGGTAAACTTCCCGTTTATTAACATTTTGAACCTGCATGTTTTGGCTGTGGAAAAATCCGTCTATGATCCGGCTTTTCAAATCACGGGAGCTCGAGGCCTTATGAAGTGCCGCAAAGAAGACATTAGCAGTCGACTTTGAAGACAGCATGCTTCAACCTCCATTAAGTACGTTAAAATGATCCCAACTGGGTCACAGTCGAACAGCAATTTAAGGCAAAACGGTATCACATAGATATCAGAGCGAGGTTGGTTATGTTGGGGCGAGCTGCAAAAAAGCTTGGAATATTTTAGAGTAAGAGGATACCATACTAAAAGCACAGGTACTAACCAAATCTGATGGACTTCTGCTTAAAGATTCATAAATAAAAACTTCGCTCTGAGTCCATAGACCTATAATATACTGATCTTCTCATATTTTGCAGTTAATTTTAGAGGAAATTAAAAAGCAACAATTTCTCAATTGGAATACCTACCAGAAAGCAGACAGGGCATTCTGGGGGACCCAATGATGAGCCGAACCCCTCGAAGCTATGACATGCAGCGGCAGAATATCGGCGAAACACGCGTGTATTGGCCTTTACCTGCTACCTGTGCTGTTATTATGGTATCCCCTTACCCTAGCTGTCTGTCGGCGGTCAATGAATATTACGCTGCTAGCTGCTGTGGCTGATGAACTTCGGCTAAAATGTTCATAACAAAACTTCGGTCTGCGTTTATAGACCTACAATACATTGCTCTATTCTAAGTTCGCAGTTAATTTCTAAGGAAATTAAAAAGCAACAACTTGGACAGTTTCTCAGTTAAAGATGGGAGACAAAGAGGTCTGGGATCTATCGGACAGAAGTAGAACACATGCGAGTGCCAAAGAGTGGGCGAAGGTCGGTGACCATATTGAGGATCGTCGCTCGAGGTGTGTTTGGGCATCAGTCAAACTAATGTGACTGTTGCGTGAGAGAAAGAGAGGAGAGAATGAGACGGACTCTGGGGAATTCGTCCCCTTGACTCAACAGCGAGATTCCCACTATAATAAGTTTGACGTGCTTGTATTCAACATGACGTGCGAGAAGTCGTGGCTTGGAGGTCTACCATCTGACGGGATAGCTCGACCATCGTTGTCTGTGCTGCTTGTATGTGCAGTGCCCGACTGGAGGAGTTGGATTCATGTCCGATGACCCCTTACTAATGTGCTTTTTTACGTCACTCTCAGCAAGTGATATTCACGTCTGTATTAGGGACCGGAGCGTGTGTGGCATGCGCAGACGGGCCGCTAAAATTTGTCGCCCGAGCCCAATTCCGGCCGTCTTGACGCTGGTTTTCAACCAGAGCAGGGTGGGCGGGTTGAGTGCGGTAGATGCTGCGCAAGTCACCGGTGTTGCACGAACTCTGCCGCGCACGTGATGGACATCGTCACCTGCGGCGGCCGAACTATTTTGGATGGCGAAAGAACAGAGGTCGGTTACGCTATCCTGGTCCCAAGTGTAAGCCAATGTTGGCATGGCAAGTGAAGTAGGCCGAAGAAGGATGCTGAAATCGTTAGTGGGAAAGTAGTTAAGGCTAAAACGGAGAAGGACAACCAGATGTTTCGGATTAGAGGTAGGGTCAGTTTCAGGGTCTGGGGTGGTGCCAGGCTGAGAATTGAGTTTAGGGTTGGTGTTTGTGTTAAGTTTAAGGGTTCTGGTTAGTGTAAGGATTCAGACTGCGGTTTAGGTTTACGTTTAGTGTTAGGTTTGGGGTTAGGGTTGGTGTCAGGGTAGGGTTGCGGTCAGGGTTAAGGTTAGGATTTGGATTACGGTCGAAGTTAGGGTTTGGTTTAGGGATAGGGTTAGGGTTAGGATTTGGGTCAGAGTTCAGGTTAGGCATAGGATCAGGGCTAGGGTTTTTGTAGGTTTACGGTCAGGTTAAACGTTAAGTTTAGGGTTAACGTTAGGTTAATAATTACTTTCAGGATTAGATTTAATTTTGAGATTATTGCTAGGTTTGCTGTTAGGTCTGAGGTGTTTTTACCCCGCGCGTCCCGTCAGTCAGGTCTTTTTCGAGGAGTCTAGGCTTCCTTCAGTCTCCCGGTAGATTTGTCCTACATCGGGTTGCCTTCTCAGTTTCAGCCCGAGCAACTTTTCCACTAATGATTTCATTATTCCCTTTGGCTTCCTTTATTTTCAATGCCCACATTGCGTTTACATTTGGCACCAGAACAGTGTAAGCGATCCTTGCTGGCAAAAAGTATCCGACGCAGTGCATCTCAGTGAGTCCTGAGTCGAACAAGGTGCGAGTGTGGAGTTCTACTCTGCTTAATTCTACGAAGTAACATTAGCGTCAGCACATGTCGGATGCTTGAAGATTTATAGGTACATTCAAAGGAACAAAAACCGCCTGACGGCTGACTAGTATTCATCGTGCAGGAGTAATGGAAAGGTTTACATCCTGGAGAGAGAAAAATGCTCTCTGAAGGTGGTAAGAATGGAAGATGATATGGGGCTACTGGGACAACGATAAAGCGCTGAACTCGAGGCTTTAAATTCCGTCGATATTATTCACCCCGTATTTCAAGGGCATGATGTTCGTGATTAGATTTCCCAAAAGGCATGTTGATTTAAAAGAAGTGAATGGCAAGCAATACAACAGTTTTTTGGTAGCGAGGTGATCATCGTTTGTTAAGAGCAGTTCACTATCCCCACTCCTCCCTCGTTAAAATTCTTAATACACAGATTAATCCATTTGCGCTCCAAGGGACTTCGGTCCTGACGTCTTCCCAAATCATGACAACTTTTGCTAGCAAGAGCGAGTTTTGGTTTATTTTTCGGGGTAATGGACCAAGCCTATGAAAACCCTACTGTTTACCCCCCGGTGTGTTATATACAGTTGTACATGCACTCTTAAAATTTGTCACCATTGAAATAGTATTCATGTAATGTAAGTAGCACTGTTTTTACACCGATACATGCGAAGATGCGAGCTCCAGGAACTACTTGATAAGAAGTGGAAGCGATCAAGTTTACTTCTTTTCAGTATTGTTTTTAAACAAAACGTCCAGATTTGACGTGGTATTTAGTTCAGGTCAAGTGTCGGTGAAAAACAAGGGGCGCATTTAGTCATCCGGGCGTTTTTAAGGAGCTGCATGGATGTCGCTCCACAGCTGATTGTCGGAGATTGTTCCACTATTCCACCACCCTTTGCGCAAAGGATCTGGGTAGAAGATGCAGCATGAACATATTTGCGCGTAGCTTTGTTGAGTGTCTATGAAGGTGAGATGAAAGGCGCCACCGAAACATGTCCTCAAAACGCAGTCCTTGTTCAAGGACATATGCTATCTCCTAAACTAAGACCATCCTATTGTTGCCTGTATCCTAGGGGGAGTAGATGAAGGCACTCTCGTCTTCCAAGATAGGATCAACATTTTTAAACCTTTTACTGGCTTGATTAAACAACGTTGCACTTGCACTAAACGCATTCTATTCTTTGTGAGTCATGGCCGCCTAGTCTTTATGCCATATTTTAGTAAAGGTCAAAACGAAGATGGCGTAAACTTTCCCAGGAAAGTCTTTGTCGAAAACTACAAAAGTCAATTCGGTTCATAAATTCCATCAAAAATAATCAAGTGACTTTCTGTATCTTAGGGTGGCGGGGACTGCCGCCTTTGGCAATATAGTCGCGGAAGTCAGATATTTATGCATGTCAGTGGCTATCGGAGAACCCCTCACAACCATCTTCTTTCCAACATGCGTTCCATGCCTTAGTGGTACAAAATTAGCCCACCCCCCCCCCCAAACGGGCCACGTGGTAGATGCGCCGGACCAACGCGGGGGCCATATCGGACTCTGGCAGGCGTTATCGGAATGCGAACCATAAAAATTCAACATTTCGGCGTCCGGTGGCAGACCCAGTTGCCGGCAGACATCGCGCACACTGAGACCCCTACCGCCTTCCCTCCCATTGTTGTTGTTGATCAAAAACCCGGTCATTTGTTGTGTGGACGAGGGGTGTGGAATTCAGAGTCAAGGTGCGGGCTCGACCGTGCCATCCACTTGCGCCATCCTCCGCCTCCGATCTTATTGACTCTGTCTTGACACTAGATTCAGATGGGGTAGGTGGAACGAGTGTGGTAGATGCTGTGCAGGTCCACATTCACTATAAACTAAATCACACAAAAGTCACCGTTCCTGCTCTCACCTTGCTGCGGGGCACATGGTAGACATCGCCAGCAACGACGGTCGAGCTGTCGGTAGGACATCAATTCGAAATTTCTTAAAAAAACGGAAGAGTTTGCCCATTACAGTGACAGACGCCTAAACCACTTTCAGCGTATGAGAAACAGGGTATTAATGACCACTGTCCGTTACGTACAAACAAAATTAAGGGCTGGAGAAGATTCACTGTGCCCGCAAACGACAAAGAATATGACTAACGCCAGGGAAACTGACATTTCTTTCACTAATCCTGTTGCGCAGTCTTTTGTCAATCCTTGGTGGGCAGCTTGAACTCATTTTTGGATGCTGTTCTTATAGGTGGTGTCCTTGGTCTGTCAAAGATATTAACTTTGACAGAGGGCACAAAAGAAATGCTCCCCATGGTCAAAATTATACTCCGCCGGATGGGACTTAAATGACACAATTCTACTTCTTTTCCGTGAGAAGTAGAGAGGTGAAATTAGAACGTAATTTCACCATCTTCAAAGGGATGGGGCCAAGTTTTGCGCCCAATGCTCTCCACTGGGTTCAATTCACATAGATTCACAGTCATGGCTTGAAAGTTTTAACTCAGATCATGTCAGGCCGGCCCAGAAGAGGACGCACCGTTCCTGTCGTCCGGCGATCACGCCTGACAAAGAACCGCAAACCTGCAGATCGGTCTCGCCAAGCAAGCCCACGTGCGAGTCAGAAATTAGCACACCGCCTAGTTACGTGAGACCCTCAGGGGTCAACAACACGCGAGGGTCTGCCCACGCGGGGACGTTTAGCACTGGACCAGTAGGAACAGGCAAACCAGACAGGGGCAGAAGGACTGGGAGCTGATGTATACAGAGTGACTGTCACAGTGAAGAGGCTCTCTGCTATCCTGTCTGTCCTCTATTTCGCACAATATTCGAGTCAAACTACTGGTGTTATAATAGATTACAGGATTACTCATAATGGTACCTCAATTCTTTGACTGACGAGGATGGTTTTGAGTCCTCTCATCGGGCGATCCATGAAGAATCAAGAAACTATAAATCATTCTAAGTGCAACTGATGTGAAGATACCGACTGAGACGGGAGAGACTGGGACGACCGTTTTTGATCTTCCCGCCATCATCAGCCAGCAGTGTTTCGCCGGGGGGGGGGGGTTGGGTGCTCTGGACTACGTCCCAAGGCGCCATGAAAGAAGCGAATCCAAAATTATGATCAGACTGGGGAAACTCCCCTCCATTTTGATAGAAAAAAAACAGGTTTTGCGAGGGATTAGGCACACACCGGTCGATTAGCCTCTACGTGACTTCTATTGCCCATTAAACGGAGTTTGTCCTAGAAAACTAATGGCTCGCTGTTTAGCCATTCCTGTATGAGTAAACATCCAATCCGCAGCGACAGCCAAGTCCACGTGGCGAGGCGCGGGTGAGCCTCGGTTCGATCAAGTGCTTATTACGCGGCTGAGAGATCACATCTGGCGACAGTCTGCGCCTTGTACGTACTCATGTGCTCTTCTAGTCCCAGGTGGCTGTCAAGAAAATGATTGGCTGAATGGGGACAGCGTGCGTCTGAAACAGTCTCACTCTGCCCACCTACTTGTCGATGCCCCACAAACAAAAAGGCCTGATAACCTGAAGCGCGAGGTTCCATAAATAGACGAATTACTCACGGCCTGGAAGGTGCGTGGCAACCACTTTGCCATACTATTTATTTGTACACAATTTTTTCTAAAAATTAACTATTCCGTTTGTTAGCAAACTTTTGGCCTTGCCCCTACTGACTTTTGTTTAGCATAAAGTTTATTAACCGTTATGCGCGTGTGATTCGGCCTTCAGCTGTCCGACACCGTAACGCGAAACTGTATTTTTTATGTTTTCATCGACCGGCCAGAGCTTAGTAAAACCTAGGCAAAGGCATATCCACCACGCCGAAATAAACGACCTCGAACGGTTAGCACGCGGCTGGTAAGGACAATTGCTGGCATTGCCTGCTAGATCGCATCAGAGAGGTTTGTCTAAATAAATCTGCCTTCGCTGGCTTTTGATTTAGGAAACTTCGCGATGTCCACCATTACACGTCGATAGATGACAGGCCAGAAGGCGTACGTTGGTTTACGAGGAAGAGGTCGGCAGACGCAGATTTTTTGGCTGCTGTGGGGGAGGAAAGACCACAGGTGGTGTAGAGTTGCCCGTTGCTTCATGAAAGAGGGACGAGCAACGGATCATCCACCCTGGAGATCGTGGTCATCCTTGTCTGTCCTTAAAGAAATCAAAAAAGTACTGCTCTTGTGCCCAATTAAAGCAAAGCATCACTATGAGTCGTACAACTTTAACAAATTTGGGACGCCTGGGAGGTAAAAACAGACTCCCATTGCAGGCCACATCGATGTGTATTTACTAATTCCCTTGTTCCTGTGGAGCGGGATACATTGGCTGTACAACGAGGCGCCTGGAAAAGAGAGTACGTGAACACATACCGGTCTGGCTAGGCAGAGGTAAAAAGAAATAAATTCCGAGCTCTATTCTCGCACATCTTGTCGATACGAATCACTGAGTCGATGCCAAAGAAGCCTTTCAGGTTGTCTATCGGACACCAGCAAGCTTCTCCAGAGGCCTACGCCAACGGGTGCTAGTTACAGCCTAGGCAGTGGCTATACAGCTAGCCAATCCAGTACTATGTTGTCAGAAGACGCTGACACAGGCTCTCCGTCTTCCGTGGCCAACGCCGACCCCCAGATGATGATTGCACGTCGCCCCAACCTCCTGATGGCAGTGGTGTGTGCACAACGTACCTGACGTACAAACATTACTCACAGCCTATGTCCCCCACGCCCTTTTGACCCAATGACCACGACACGCCGACCACGCCATAGCACGCTTCGCCATGCGAATGGCATGGGAACGATGAGTGTTAATAACCCCTGGATCACTTATAAACCCTGTAGCTTCGTATAATTTGAACTTCTATGTAACTGTTTTGGCCTGATGAATAGTTACCGAAAACACGTGTTTGTCAAATTGACTTTTCAGTTGTAACATGGGAGTATTCACTGAAATTTGGAACTATTGGTACATAAGGTGGAGCCAAGTGAAGTCTCAGATGTCTATGTAAGGTACAGGAGATTTTTATGAGTCAGTGCCCAACAATCAACTGGAATAAAGGTGTTTATGAGGAATGGGCAGACCAGCAGTTAGCAGCGAAACGGTATGCAATCAGTGTTTCGTTGTTTTTATGTTCTTTGGTGTCACGTATGAGGGCACCAATAACAGCTGCCAGTGTCTGTAAGTAGCTTCAACTTGCAAACTTAGCCCAAAACAATTGCCTGGTTGCCCTATTCAGTCCTGCCACGGGGACCAAGACGATTCTCGTGTCGGATGGTGCCCGATCCCGGAGGGCTAACGCGTCGTAAGGAGGCCACCGGTTTCTGTTTGGTAACTCCTACCTGCATATATTTTCGGTCGCTCGAGGGTGGGGGCTGTCTGCGAAGACTCCAGTCTATGCCCCAAGACGCACTGGGATGAACGCGTTACTTCATACCAACAATGCCTCGACTGTAACGGTGGAGTAGTCAGGGTTGGTTCGTGCGATGATAGAGTATTCTTCGTGGCTCTAGGTTCTCGGCTCTTGTTCGTTTGTTATTCGGCGGACAGTTTGTACGGGACATTCTCCTCTTCATTGTTTGCAAGGATGTCTACAGAATATGGTCTCGGATAACCTTTCTACGCGCTCTATTACCTTTAGGCGAGGATTACGAGATTTCAGCAAAAATGTCATCTGATCATGGCAAAGTACGCCTCCCAGGAAGCGTAAACTAAGAATTGGGGTCACCATTAGGATGGCACTGTCTGGGATATAAATCCTCCAACGACATTTGCTGTCGTCCACTACCAGAGGATGGCGAGTCTGCCACGCAACCAAATCCATAGGGGGTTGGGGGGTCAGTGCTGTGAGAATGTGTCAGTTTGCGCCCTTAGGTACCCGTGAGCTTGTATGGTTCACTGCATATGCCGGAACGCCAAAAGCCGGATGCAGCGTTGAATTTCCACGCAGTTGGTGGCCGTTTGTAGCTAACTGGAGAGTTTGTCCGCCCAGGTTGCGTTCGTACCGCTGCACAAGCTCAGTGCAACTGGAAATGGTGTACACAAGTCGAAATATAGAGTTAGAGATGTGCCCTACCCTACGCATCTCAAACGCACTTTATAAATATCCCAAACTTAGTATTCCAGGAAGAGATTCTAGTTCGGGCGATACCTAATTTGGCAAACAGGAACTCTGCTTATACCAACAAAAATTCAGCGGGAACTCCTAGAATTAGCAGCATTTTATACCTTTCTGGTTGACTTATAGGGTTTTTCTGACATGCAAATCTACACACCTCCATTTCTGCTTCCATCCTTAATCGGAGTTTTCAGTCTATTGCAGTTTGTTTTTTGCAGGTAGCAAGCAAATACATCGAAACCCCTGTTTAAATGTCTTCGTGTCGTAGACAACTGCACGTACATTGTGAAAAATTGTGGCCATTTATATAGTATTCACAAAATTTAAGCAGCATTGTTTACGAAGCGTATGTCCGTGGGGAATCTTCGCCAAGAATATTTGCTAAGATGGAATGAGATTCAAATTTGGAGAGGAACAACGAAATAGGACTAACTGTAGAACAAATTTACCAATAAATCCACAAACCTTCTCCTGGGAGCATCCTAGACTCAGACTTTCCAGTCTCTAAGTCCAGTAACTTTCTGTTCTCCCGAAACAAACTCACCAGCATTTAATTGTGAAATTGCCATAGCCCATTTTTTAGTCAAGGATAGCTTTTCTATCTGTTCGCTTTCACATTTATAAACACGGTAATAACCGATGAGAGACTAAAGCGAGCGGGCTTGTTTTGGTTATTGCAACAGAACTTTCAGAGAGATATTGCTGACGTGATGTTGAACTAAACAGTCTTCTTTTCTTCCTGATGCCAGACCATATCGATCACCTACCCGAATCGTCCCAACTGACGCCTTTCAAAGAAGAAAGGTCTTGACCCCCAACTCTATCTCGAAACATTTGAGTTTAAAATAATAATAACTCCCCTAAATATATCCAAATTTCATGTACTGCTCAAATCCATTTAAAGTTGACTGCAGGTGACTTTTATTATGAAAAGAAATCTTTATTTTAAAAGGCGCACGCCAAGGATTTCTGTGATCAACATTTCAATTGTCAACAAGTTTCATGTTTTACGTGAGCATTCACTGGACAAGGACTTTGCATCTTCTCAATTACTCTATATTTTGACCTACGGATTAGCGATTATGAAATTTGCGTTTGGAAGCTCGAAGAGGGTCTCCGAATTATGTGAGTAGCCCTGGTCGAAATCTGTGCAAAAAAGGTTATACCTTAGTTTCTTATAAGCGAGAATAAATCAAGCTGTTTTAGTCCATCTGGGTGCAAGAGATTCCTAAAAGCGTCCATGGCCTATACGACACTAAGACTGGTAGCCCTTAGTCACGATAATGGCCCAGTAAAACGATAAGTTGGGCCACTAACAGTTAACAAAGCGTTCGTCTTCCAGACAAGTATACACCATTCGGGTTGCCGCATTATTAAATTCGTGGAAATTAAACCTACTTTAGCGCAAAATTTGAGGCGCTAAGCATCCGATGTCTACTGCTCAACTCCGTTAGGTTTCTCAGTTCAGTTCAGTTTATTGAGGGAAGTAGGCTTGGGTCTTTAAGCATCCTATTTGCAAAGCAAAATAAGATACAGTGTTCAGGGTTAAAATAGTTTGGTGGAGACCGTGAAAAATTGAAAATTTGAGCAGGAGTGTCAAGTGAAGAAGTTAATCTCTCACGACTTCGACTCATTTCAGATCACAAATCTGTCATGGCCACCGTTAAATCAGATTATCAATGAAGACATCACGACATTTGTAGGGAAGACATTCCATCATTTAACCACACTTGTCCAACGCATACAAAAAGGTCTCATTTTGCTCTCATTTACCATGTTAGATTGCATATGGCGTACGTCGAGGCACGATCCAAGTAACGACACTTTCTGAAGCAAGCAAGTTCTCGTAACTTAAGTGTCTTGTTTTTTGGGATGGAATTTGATTTCACTGGTAGGTTTTTTAAACATAGAGTAGTTTTTGAGTACCGGCGCCGCTTGCCGTCCTACGTCATAATTTCTCAAAACAATTCACCTTCATACTGCTCCAGGTTTAACAACCTTTGTCCAAGTAATAAAAATAAAACGGAATTCCCCCCTGATGCAGATGGATGCTTTGGAAAGGCTGCCCACTTATTTAATTTCAAATCATATAATTACGTCCCCCCTCGCGGAAATAAAGCAAGCAAGTTAATAACATGTGTTTTTCATTCTCATCCTCGAATATTATTGCCTTTTCTTTGAACTGATGAACGTCTGCAGCTGTAGAAAAATCGAAATGTTGAGAGGCATGTTACTCGAAGAGTCTTTCCCCATGCTGAATTTGCTAATTATCATATTGAGAGGTACCAGGTGACTTATGAGTTAGAAGGCTTGTTGCCGATTCTTGCTCCCCACTTCGTAATTATTCTAGTACATAGGTTCTTTTTGTTCCCCTTCTTACACATAGCTCCTCCATAATCATCCCACCACCTGTTTGCTGTACGGCGAAAAGTTCTCTTTTTATGCTCTTAGATGAACTGTGTTTTGGGACAAACATTCGCATGAACTTGCATCGTTGTCAAGCCTACTAGTGTTCAAACTAAAATTGCGCTCCAAAAATGGCCACCGAAATATTCGTCTAGCATCTATGAGTTGCGATTGTTTGTTTATGTGTTCATTTACAACTCTCGTTTGAACTGCAAACTTTTTATGCTGTTAATATGCAGTTTAATTCATCGGCACTGTCTCCGAAGCGATTATAATTCTTGGCGCTTAACATCCCTCCCCAGATTAATTCTTAATCGAACTGATGGCATTCGCTGTGGACTCCCTGTTTGACCTTGTAACCGGTGATCTCTTCAGTCAGCACAAAACTAACATGTACGTATTGGGCTGTTAGTGGCCTCCTTTCCAGACTGCTATGCCCATGTTCAACGAGAAGCAATCATAGTGCCTTTACCTGCGTGTGCTCTCTCCTATCGAACCAACTACCAAAAGGCGCAGAGATATTTGGAAGGGTGACTTAAATGAAATGAGACGTACTCTTTTTAAGGAAACCTGGCTAGTCAACATGGAAGATTCAGAAGAACTCTGGCAGTACTTTCGCGGGATTATAGAACGTCTAATTGACTCCTATTGCCCAATAAAAATAACAAGACCATTTGCGCGAACGCCGTGGGTACATCCGACGACAAAAAAGGCCATGAAGAAGAAACGGAGGCTGTGGAAAAAGTATTTGCAAATTCGAAATCCAATGTCATTCGCCGAATATAAGGATCAACGCAATAAATGCCGCAGACAAATACGGATTGCTAGAACTTCTTTCGAGCGCCGACTGGTAGCAGAATCCATTACATGTCCCAAGAAGTTTTACGGGTACATCCGTAGTAGAAGAAAACATAGGGACGAAATTGCGCGTCTTAAGGATAGCCTCGGAAACTTGTTAGTCGAAGGGTCACAGAAAGTGCAGTTACTGTCTCAGTTTTTTCAATCGGTCTTTACGGAGGAGTCCTCAGGAGACGATCAGCAGTTTGAAATGGACCAAGACAGCCGGGATCTTCAAATGCGCCAAGATACTGCCGTCATTGAAACCGTTGCCTTTTACGTCGAAGAAGTAAGACGCGTCCTCAGTCAAATAAAACCTGATAAGTCTCCTGGACCCGACGGAATTCCTGGGCTGATACTTAAGGAACTGTCAACGGAGCTGTCGAAGCCTCTTTCGACGCTCTTCGAGCTGTCAATGAGAACAGGAAGGCTGCCATCACAGTGGAAGACAGCTAACCTCGTTCCCTTACATAACGGCGGTAGCAGGATGGCAGCAAGCTGTTTCAGGCCTATTAGCTTAACCTGCATCTCGTGCAAAACGATGGAAGCTCTAGGAAAGAGTGTCATACAGCAGTTTTGTGAAGAAAATAACATTTTGCAGGATTTTCAGCATGGCTTCCGGAGAGGACGTTCCTGCCTCTCAAATCTGCTAGCTTGTCTGGAAATCTGGACCAGGGCCCTAGAAGAGGGTTTTGAGGTTGATGTCGTGTACATCGATTTTCGCAAAGCCTTCGATACTGTTGCGCACCAACGCCTTCTTCACAAATTGAGCGCCATCGGCATCCGGGGAGATCTTCTGAACTGGATAGGGGCGTTTCTGGTTGGTCGGAAACAACGTGTTTGCATCGGTGATGATATGTCAGAATGGGTGGACGTGACCAGTGGTGTGCCTCAAGGCTCAGTTCTGGGACCATTGCTCTTTCTCCTTTATGTTAATGACAGCCTTCAGGAACTCGACTGCGGCAAAATAATGTTTGCTGACGACGTTAAGCTCTGGCAAGTCATTTAGAGTCCTAACGACCAGGAACCCTCCAAAACAATCTTCATCGACTGCAAGCGTGATCGGAGAAATGGCTTCTGGACTTCAATGTGCAGAAGTGTGCCGTCCTTCATCTGCCTCCAACCAACTCTCATTCAAATAAGAGCCTGAGGACATGTCACCTGAAAGATATAAGACTTCCCGCAGAATCTTCACAGAAGGACCTCGAGGTTTGGATACAGAACAACCTTAAACCAACACTGCAATGCCACAAGACTGCCAAAAACGCCATGGGAGTGCTGCATGCAATCAAAAGGGCGTTCGTTAACTTTGACCAAGACCTTTTTGGGAGAGTTTACGGCACCTTCGTTCGGCCCCACTTAGAATATGGCATACAAGCATGGCGTCCACGGCTGGTAAAGGATCAAGCATGCCTCGAACGCGTGCAACGTCGGGCAACAAAGATGGTAAACAGTCTAAAAAGCCAATCTTACACGGACAGACTGAATTGCCTTAATCTATTCCCTCTGTGTTACAGGCAGCAAAGAGGTGATCTAATCCTGGTTTACAAGATAATAAATGGCCTTGAGCATGGACTTAGCTTTGAGGACATGTTTCAGTGGCATCTTTCACCCAATCTTCGTGGTCACTCGATGAAGCTACGGACAACGATGTCCAGGCTGAACCATCGTCCTGAATTTTTCACGCAAAGGGTAGTGGAGAAATGGAACGATCTCCCTCAGTCAGTCGTGGAGGCGACATCCCTGCAACTCTTCAAGAAACGCTTGGATGATTATTTGTGTCCCCTGTTTTCCCTCGACAGTCTGAATCTAAGCTAAATACCCCGGCTCCCCACAGATTTTTTCTCTGAGACAATGTTACTCAAATGAATCAAGTGCTGTTTATATAGCGAATGTTTTCTTTGTTCGTGTACAGTTATTTCTAACGAACTGACATGTAATCAATAGGGTTTTCAAAGGCTTTGCTATCATCCTTATCAAATAAACTGAATAAACTGAAACTGAACAAGAATGGCCTAGTCCCGCTTTTATCCATGTTCCCTCATTGGGCGACTTCTCTTTTTCCTGGAAACCTAAATACTTCCTTGCATTGTACTTTAAATCGGAACACCCGGTTTCGGATATTACAAATGCCATCTGGATCAGGGGATATGAAGTCTTCTTTGCCCGCTTTTGTTAATGGCTTGCTCCTTTTCTCGCCCTTTTTCAAAATACTGAGTTCCGGACGCTTGATATACCAGTTATGATTTTTTAAATACTGCATGTCTATCGCACACCGTTTATTGACCAGAGATTTGCGTAATTTATCATTTCCAGTGATTGTATTCCCTCGGATGTTTAAAATACACTTACTATTACGCGGTGTCCACTTAAAATGAGGTCGACTACGTTTGATCATCGAATAAGAAAATCAGCAGACTGAATCCCCTTTTCCACCTTTAAGAGATAGGAAAAGTCCGTGGCATTATAGGATTGGGAATGAGTAGCCAGCAGGAAAATGCCAGTTAACTTCCCCAAAATCTCTTTTTACCTCAAGACAAAATTGACGGAATTATAGGGCGCTTCTGCAAAAAAGCGTCAAATAGTCATTGATGTTACGGTAGAATGATGATAAACGCAATCAACGAACAAGTAATATTCATTTAATACTAATATTTAGAATCGAAAACCGCTTTTTACCAAAAGAAAGACCTACGACGTTCAGTGGGCGACATGTGAGTCCCTGCCGCACATAAGCGCCGTTTCTCCGTCACGGCTTTCCTAGTAATAATGTGTAGTGTACGTCTGGCCAACTAGCAAGGTCTTGGAGTCTGTTACGGAATGTATTAAACGTACCTTACTTACATGAAGAATGTCTGACAATGTGCATATGTCAGTGCTTGAGGTGAATGCACCTTATGAAGTACGATTCCAGCGTTTAGAATGAAAAAGTTGAGGAGACACAATGGGGGGACGGATAAAGTCCATCAGCCGTTGCAGATTGACCGAAAATAGAGACGAAATGTCCCTGTCTGGTTTTGTAAAAATATGATGGCATTTGAAATCTCGGATTTTTTACAAGTTAGGGAGTTTGAAGGAGAGAAGACAGGTAGAAAGGATGGGCAATTCGGCAACCTGATTGAGGCTGTATGCAGATAGTGGTATGTGTTCCAACGGAAATGACACTGCGAACAAGGAGAAGAGAAGAAGCCATCATTTTGGAACTCCACCGCTCCATTACTGGAGAACGAATTTGGCTGGGTGTGCGTTTCACCAAAAACCGTAAGTTGAGCTATTTTTCTGATTGTCGATCTTCCGATAATTAGGTCAGTGCTTATGAGGTTGGATAAGAGACAGAGACTTTATGCAAAAATTGTGTGCCCCTAGAGTCTTATAGTTGTTCAGAGGGCTGAATGATGAGCTGTTGACGCAGGGAAATATGCTGGTGTATGCATACAGTGGAGTCTGCCTGTATGGGTTGAACCTCGTATGAAAAGTTGGGTCAAGCTTTATATACTTGTATCTAAACGAAGCATCCACCAGAGAGTTTGGTGGTTTTTGACAGTATTTTGCATTAGGTCCTAGGTTGTTTGGAACCTTGAGCATGCCTAAGCACAACCCAGGTCATGCCAATTATAGCTGAGACCTAGCCTGGCTTGTTTTAGCTTGTTTGGGCCGGTACAATTTTCAAAAGGATTTAGTGTGCCCATTGTTGGTTTATTTCCATTTAAATTAAAACCGTTTTCGAAGATTTCTGATACAGCGATGAGGCATTCCTTCTGAACCAAGAGCTACCATGCATTCTGGTGGTTTAATATGACATAAACAAGAGTTCTCGGCCAGTTTTCCTTGAGTTACTTGTTTTCAGCAATTATCGCGAACGATGACGAAACCGTGCGCACTTAGGCAATATTTTGGCCTATGCGCCCGAGAGGGCATTAGGCGTTTTCATTCTCAACCAGGTGATAAGGCAGGGGATTTTTTAGCACTTTCAAATGCGTAAGAAGAATCTTGTCAAACTGAAAAACTACGATATGTGACCTAAGCGCGTCCATGTTTACATGTTGGACGACTTCCTATATCAGGCTGAAGTACTTAGACATAACGGAGGTTTCTTGAGTAAAAGAGATGGCGTTCGGCCCCAACAACTAAAATCAGCGAATCGAAAGACTCTAACAAAGTAGCTCTGTTTCAGGATGAATGAAGAACTATATTGGCACAACTACACGCTGAAACGAGAACACCAAATTGAGAGAACCCCTTGAAAGACATATGGTGTAGTTTTCAAAGTCAAAACAAGTCAGAAAATTATGAAAATGCTCATAAGCCAGATGAGATATCGGGCCACATCGGACGGAAAACTAGCGCTGAACGTCCTTAACAACATTACAGAAGTCCCAAATCCCAGGGTCGAGCCTGCAAATGGCCGCTGTTCTTGAAGGAGATCCATCAAACGAGGTAGAAAACTGAGTGTTTGCTGAAGGTGTCCGATAAACCCTTGTCTTTACAATTAGCTAGGAGGACCCAAACGGGCAACGTTGGTAGCAGTTAAGGTGGTCGTCAAAACGCGGTTTCGGAGTAGTCGCTGGATATTCGATTGATAAAGCAGTAGAGCCTTTAATTCCCACCTAATCTGTTGATCTCCCATACCGCACAACAATAAGCAGCAAACCTGATTGAATTATCATCAGAGTCCACTCTTGACAGTGGGATAAACTACCCAACAAAATAAGGACTCCTGTCTACTTTGCAATCGGCTGTGATGGCTGAATACCACAACCATGCCCGCCAATAGTTTTTATATTAATAGTTGTTATTAGTACTAGGAAAGGCCTAATCAATTCTCAGATTAAGGTTTGATAATTAACTGTTTATCGTTATTTACTCCGGTCAACTTCATATGCAAATTAAAGCATTTTGGGTCTGCGGGTCCGTCGGAAAAGATCGGACTACAAATGAACTTAACTTGAAGTAAATCTTTAGGCGCAGGGGATTATTCCCGCCTGAATGTAAACCGGTAGTAGCTTTCTTCGTCCCTTTTTTGTAAGAAGCCTACATTGTCAGTGGTCGCTTGGCACAGTCTGGACGTCAATACTCCTTCTTGATGACAGGCTAAATTAGTTAGGTCCCGTATGACATTTTATGTCCATGGAAGCTGCAAACACTATGACGCAGGACTGGGCCATGTGTCACATGAAATCAAACTGTCTTACTCTGGAAAACCAAAAACGTTTCGCTCTAGGACAGAGTCTCACGACGGCACTTACACACATCCGTGATACCTCGAAAACCTAAATAACTTCGAATTTCGAGGGGACCTATTACACCGTCTAGAAAGCCTCGCCCATGGAGGCTAACGATGAAGTACGACGACGGATATGCCTCGATTACATCACTGGTTAGTTTATTAAACCCAACCATTAGAAATGCATCACAGTGAATTTGAATTCTTCCCGACGTAAATTAAAGAGAATCCCTGGGCAATATTTCCCTAGCAAAGTTTGCCGAATAAAGCTTTAGAATAAGTAAAGGCACGAAATCCGCTGGTTCGTGAGATACCATATCTAACTTTATCAAGATATTTTTCCCAGAACATTTCAATCCCACGCTCGCACATTTAAAAGTCATTGACCGTGAAAATTTACCCTTTGTTTGAGAGTGATCATACAGCACTACCACTTACAAAAGCGGCAATCGGAAATTTGCAATAGCATTGGGTTTATAAGCTTGTTTAGCATTCCTCACAAGGAAATAAAAAAATGAATAGATACGAACCTATCAAGACTTCTAAGGACGCCCAGCACGCAGCCCAAATCCAAACACCGTTTCCGGAGAATTTTAGCGCATGCGATAAAACTGCCTTAGTTTTCTCTACCTGGATCCAGGCGTTGAAATATCAGTATGTGATTTACGCCGTGTTGTATATCTTTAAAGGAATTTAAATAGTACGCTTCACCAGCGGCTTCTCTGAAACTTGAAAATAACAGGCCAATAGGAGCATCTTTAAATGGTTGACAGCTTCTTAACCGAACGCTTCCAGGTTTTGTGCATAGTCCATCAAAGCCTCCATCTCACAGCGACTAAGGCTGGTTTTCCGGTGCTCGATACCCACACCCTCGATTTTTTAGCATACACAAACGCCGTTAACAGACCTGGACTGCAAACCAGCTGAGTTTACAGGAGACAGGAAATTTGAAAAGTCGTCGTCAAATTTTCTAATGGATAGATCTTGCTTGTCCGTCCTGACATGAAAAGATGGCTTCATGTTAGAAAGTGTAACATAATGCTCCCAGGCGACTCATTTACGGTTCCATATATAACAACAGATAGTGGTCTCTGACCACTATGACCGGTCTCACCAGGGACAATTTATTTGGCCGACAGCGGCGGCTGTTCTTCGGCGCTTCTGTTTGGACTAGCCCCAACTTCATGAAAGAAATTGGCGACTGATAATATCCGATACACTGCAACCCCTCCCTTCTTGATGGTCGAATGCTTTCCGCCAGCAGTTTTTTTTCTCCTGAACACTCTAAACCATAAAAACTACCATGAAATATATTTTTATTCCTTTTCCACAGGAGTTTTTTCACTGCTGGCCGGATTTGTGTTTAACGCTTCCCTAACAATACCTGTAAACTGGCATTAAATAAAAAATTATTATTTATGAATTGTCCAGACGACCCCAACCACGTACTGGATGAATTGACTTAAATTGTGAAAATTTGTTAGTAAGACTGACATAGGAGATCGCTTGAAATGAACAGACTCATGGAAGTTGTCGGTAATTGCCGAAATATTGACCTTTTATGAATAATAATCATGTTAACAAATACATGCAAACTCTATGCTCGACATGTTTTTGAATGATATGACAGCCCTTGAATGAACATTTAGAAACCTCTGATGGAAAGGTACAGTGAATACCCGGAATATCAAAAAAACTTGGGTATTTTTTAAAAAATGTCACTAATGGATGGGAAAATAGGATAAAAGGGCGAAATTTGAGGCTGCTGATATAACATTTGTGTTCAGTTCGGTTTATTTGGTAAGGATAGTAGGCAAGGCCTTTGAAAACCCTACTGAGTACACATCAGCCCGTTAGATACACCAGTACACGAATAATGAAATTATTCGCTATTAAAACAGTACTTGATTCATTTGAGTGGCTGTGTTTCCGATGAAAAGATATCCGGGATCGCGAGGTATTTAGCTCAGATTCAGATTGCCGGGGAAAAAGGGACACAAATAATCCCCCAAGCGTCTCCTGAAGAGTTTCAGGGACGTCGCCTCCAGGACTGACTGAGGGAGATCGTACCAATTCTCCACTACCCTTTACGTGAAAAACTTAGAACGAAGATTCGACCTGGACATTTTTCACCATAGATTCATCGAATGACTATAAAGATTGGGCAAAAGGTGCCACTGAAACATGTCCCCAAAGAGTAGTCCATGCTCAAGGCTACGTATTATCTTCTAAACCAAGATAAGATCACCTCTTTGCTGCCAGTTACACAGAGGGAATACATTAATGCAATTCAGTCTCTCTATGTATGAGTGGTCTTTTATACCGTTGACCAGCTTCGCTGTAAGATGTTGTACTGTATCAAGGCATGTTTGGTCCTTAACTAGCCATGGCTGCCATGCTTGCATGTCATATTCTAAATGCTACCGCACAAAGGCACCGTAAACTCCCCAAAAATGACCTTTGTCAAACGGTACGAACCCTCTTTTGATGGCATGCAGCACTCCCATGGCGTTTTTGCAGCCTTGTTGCACTGAAGTGCTGGTTTCATGTTGTTTTGTATCCAAACAGTGAGAACCTTCTGTGAAGGTTGTGCGGGAAGAGTAGTGTATTTCAGGTGATATGTCCTCAGGCTCTCAGTTGAATGACAGTTGATTGGACGCAGATAAGGGACGGCACACTTCTGCACACTGAAATTTAGACGCCATTTCTCCGACCACGCCTGCAGTCGGTACAGATTGTTTTGGAGAGCTCTCCGATCTTTAGGACTCTTAATGACTTGCCAGAGCGTAAAGTCGTCGGTAGACATTATTTTGCCGCAGTTGAGTTCCTGATGGTTGTCATTAACATAAAGAATGAAGAGCACTGGTGCCAGAACTGAGACCTGAGACATACCACTAGTCACGTTCACTCAATCTGACATATAATCTCCGAAACAGATACATTGTTTCCAACCAAACAGAAATGCCCTTATCCATTTCAGAAGATCACCCTGATGCCGATGGCGCTCAATTTGTAAAGAAAGCGTTGGTGCGGAACGGTGTCGAATGCTTTGCGGAAATCGATGTACACGACATCGACGTCAAAACCCCCTTCCGAAGCCCTGCTCAAGATCACCAGACAAGGTAGCAGATTTGAGAGGCAGGAACGTCCTCTCCGATTAGCCTGCTCCCTCTTCGTTGTACGTTCTCCATTAGACTGTAATCTTGTTTCGTTCATGGACAACATGCCTGAAAACAATATTCCAACATTGGTCGAACGTATGCTCCAAATACTCGGCCAAAAAGTTCTTTGTCAAAATTGAGGAAGGATCTTCTAATTGTGCCTAGGATACCCATAGCTTTCTTTGATACCTTGGCACAGTGAGACGATGATTTGAGAGTTGACGTCATCCACACACCGAGGTCTCTTAACTCGTTGACTGACTCGAGTTTGTTACCTCCTACAAAGTAGTGAGTTTCAAATCTCAGCAGCCTCCAGTTGTCAGATCGTAATCGGACAAATTGGCATTTGTTATGATTGAGGGTAAGACACCATTCATCACGCTATTGTTGCAATCGATTTAGATTTTCTTGTAATTGCACAGAGTCTCCCGGCTTCTATACTGATTTCCACAATCTTAGATCATCGGCAAACATTACGCGCTCGCAGTTCAGACAATCGAGGTTGTCGTTCACATATATTAAGAACAGAATTCGACCCAAAACGCACCCCTGCGGAAGGCCACTGTGGACAGATGCCCATTCCGATTTGGCGTTTCCGATACACACATGCTGAGATATGCCCGTGAGAAAATTGGCTAACAAGTTCAGCAGATTTCCATTCAAAACCATTTGACGTAGTTTAAATACATGTCTTCTGTGTGGAACACTGTCAAAAACCTTCCTGAAGTCAGCGTACACGGCGTCGACTGATAAACCCATATCGACCGATTTCGTCCAGCTCTCCATGGATACTAGCAGGTTAGTGAGACAGGATCTACCACTTCGAAATCCATGCTGATGCGACCGAGCAAGTAGTCTTCTTCAAGATGCCGCATCAGCTCCGTTTTTATTAACTTTTCCATCATCTTGCAACAGATGCCTGTGAGATTCACTGGTTTGAAACTATTTGGGGCAATTCTCACACCACCTTTATATATGGGGCTTATATTAGGCAGAGCCTCAGTCTCCATCGAAGTTCTGAAGATCCTGGATTACGGAGACGATATTTGGTTTGATAGCTCATTAAGTATCAGCCCAGAAATCCCGTCGGGTTCAGGAGACTTGTTTGGTTTTATTTGACTGAGGACACGTCTTACTTCTTCGACGTAAAGGCAACGGTTTCAATGACGGCAGTATCTTGGCGTATTTGAAGCTGACGGCTGTCTTGGCCCATTTCAAACTGCTGATTGTCTTCTGAGGATTCATCGGTAAAAACCAAATAAAAAAACTGAGATAGTAATTGCACTCTCTGTGGTTCTTTAACTAATAAGTTGCCGAGGCTATACTTTAGACACGTAATTTTGTCCTATGTTTTCTCCTACTGTGGATGTACCCATAAAACTACTTGGGACATGTAATGGATTCTGTTATCAATCGTTGATCGAAAGAAGGTCTAACAATTCATGTTTGTTTGTGTTCCATGTACTGGGTCGTACTTGGCACCCTCAAAACATACGTGACAGGGAACATTTGTATCCTTGATATTCGCGAGATATAGCTATTGATTACCGTAAAAAATTCCTTCCGTTTGCAAAAGAAGTGAAGTGTGTTGGAAGAACAATATCAAAAGCCTTATTCTGAACAGAAGGGTACCAAATAAACGAGTTCGTACGTTCGGCATAATAGTAAAAAATCACGTGTATTTTTGGATTTCTAGATACAGAGGGGGATTTGAAATATTATGGCTAATTAGTCCGTGTGATAATATCAGTAGTCTCAATAGCAGAAGGAGGGGCAACAGCGAATGCCGATAGATTGATACATTTTTTTTCGGGCTCATTCCGTCTCATTCAGTCAATCATAGACCTGACCAGCACCAGGGACCAGAAGCACAGCCGTGTGCTCGTACACAGTGCGGATGATTCATATACGAGATCTAGGGGAATGGTCGTGGGGACTTCACCCAATCGAAGTTCGCAAGCGCCTCGTCACCCTCCATTCTCTGTCGCTGTAGATCAGGTACTTATTCAACCAGGGATAAGAGCACACCGAAATACTGGCTTCCCAACAAAGAATGCTATTATCGCTTGATCGACTCCAACCTGAAAATTGGTTGCGCGGTCGTTGTTTTTATAATCAGGAAAACTAAAGGACCGTATGTGGATATTTCTGTTTTGATAATAGTTTTTTGTCATATTTTATCAGTGTGTTATTTAATGCGGGTGCTTTCCGTAAATCTAGATGGGGAGTCAGATTCTGGAAACCTAGAATTCAAAAGAAGACGATTATGATTCTTTATTTATTTTCCAGACGTCTTCAGCATGTCCATGTGCATGAGTTAGGTGTAGTGTCCATACATGTTGCAGAAAGATTGCCATAGCAAACACACTAAATAAAAGTATCCCGATAAATGTTCCTTCAGGCATCAGCTGTTATTAAGCCACAAATAGGGCAGGATAAATTGTGCCCTTTTCATTGCCCTTGTAAGGCCCAGTAGTTAGACATCACAGCATTCTCCTTTTAACTTAAGTATCAGGGTTTTCAATATCGGATAGTTGTGCTTTACATTCAAGTCAACGTTTGTAGATATTTTGAACACGTGCCCACAAAACATAATTAACTTATGCGTTCGCTGCTGCACTTTCCGTCATTTATTTCGGCAAAAGTTTCGTCGATTATGCAATTACTCGACATGTGTTTTACTAGTTCACTGTCTTTGACCGCCATAGTAATGATCGAATTAAATATTGCACTATTTAAATGGAGCACAGTGCACGAGAACCCAGTTAAAGGTCATTCCAAAAAAATAAATAATGCCTGCATTAAAATTCGAAGGAACGCTCATTTTAAAAAAGGTATTTGAAGTCAATTTCTTATTTTCCAGTTATTTCCTGTCGACACTTATCTCAATTATCGCGACGATGTTTGTGTGTTCATCAATATATTCGATACGGTTAAATTATCGAAACTAAGCGAACCAACTTTTCCACTGGAAGTCCACGAAATATTTGCATTTGAAAAGGTACCTTGGTCAACTTCCTTTTTGCTTAGGTGGATAGGTCTTTTACGATGTTAGCTCTTCTTATGAACTTTGTCGAAAACTGGAAGGCATGTAGTCTTATAAAATATTAGCATGCAAATAGATATGCCAGTCACCATCGAACTGCGACAGGTTACGGACTGCCATCGAGGTGGAACATTATTAGCTTATTTTGACGGGAACGCTCGGGATTTGTTTGACCCATGTCCAGTTTTTTGCAGCACCTTAGGTACCAATCGTGAACTCCTAATGCGATCGAACAAGGTAAGACGCGTGACAATTACTCAACCTGGACTTAGTCATCGTCACCAAGATTAGAATTTTCAACGAGCACTAAAATAGTTCCATATGTTCCAAGTCCTCCACCCACCTGTGTATGCTCACATAATACTTAAGCATTAACTACTTTAGCATACAGACGGGCGCTGCTGCTGCAATCACAAGCAAGTCCCAAATTTTAATTTGTTATGGCCAGGTCTTCATCTAATTACGCAAGGCCAACGTTTACGAGTGCACTTAAATCAACCAACACAACTTCCACTCTGACAGGGAAAAATCCATCCAGGCACGTGGTAAGTTGCCTTAGCACTTTATACTTTGACCGACGGCTGCGTAAGGGAAGCTTCCTTTCGTTTAAAAAACGTCTTAAAACGTCTTGAACGTCTTGAACTTAAACTAGCTGATTTTTGAAATCTGTTTCCTGTGGGACTAAAATGTGTGCTTATCTCTTACTTATATGAAGTAGACATGAAAGAACTTTGACATGAGTGGAATGTTGGACAGATGAACGATTGCCGCTTACGTATAAATGATTTTCCCATGCTCATATGCATATGTATTTTGAAATCTATTTGGGGAAAATCTGCCAACTGGACTGCTATAAACTTCCTCATTGCTTTTCAGGTAATCTTTGGTCAGAGAAATAATATAGTCATGAATAGTTTTGATTGTTATGTTTTTGCCTTATAGAACTGTTTTAACACAGTACCAGGATTCGTGGATAGCCGTAGCCCGTCTAAATCCCCTTTAGGAAGGCCCACTACATCAACTCTTCGTACGTTAAAACTTTCTGCCTTTCAGTTGAATATTTTGCATCCATAACTTGCTGTATATTACAAGAATCGAGTTCATATCTATACAGTAACTTGCCGACAAATGTCTGACACAACATGCATTAAAATTCTGCTTTAATACTATATGTACCTTAAAAATGCCGTCATAAACCTAAAGCTGACACTTCATATGCGGGCAACTACCTTAAAAGTCTTTTATTTCTGAATCTTTTACTGTTTATGTTATCGAGGGTGGTAACTTTTGCAAAATAACATTTTAGCCTGTTGTCGGTGCCCGGCAGATTGCTGCTGCGTAAGTCTTTCAAAATATGCTCTCATTGTCGTTAAATTTTGTTAGGTGATTGATAGACAAACTTTCTTTTGTTTCAGAAAACCATGTCTCTATTGATATGTCAAGAGCTCCAGAATGTTTGAACTCAAAAGTGTTTGTTTCTCCCTGTTCGCGTTAAAAGACAGTAATTTTATAAATAATTTAATCAAATTCTTTGGCTGTCGTTCTATAAAATAACATTGGTACTACTTGCTGCATAAGCACTCAATCGCCGATGGTCGCCAGCTTCCGTAATCTGTGGAAATCTACTCTGTCATTCGCTTGAATGTCTCGGTGGTGTACAGCCTTAAATTTGTTTGGTGGTCTACAAGGCGCCGACTGCAATACCAAAATTCTAGGAAATTGAATCAACGCAAAACATTTTCTCATCTTCACTCGTTTAGAAAATACATGGCTAGAAATCCTGTCGGTCTGATGGCGTGCTTTACGAACATATAAATGCCCTTTTCCGCAAATATTAAAGGCGCCTTAAAACGCAGTTGATTAATTTAACATTACTAACATCCACATTACCTCACTTTTAGGTCCGCAAAGCGACACCATCTAGTGATCTTACTGAGAAGGAATTAAAAGCGGCCCAGGAACGAAGGTTTGTTCAGTTATTTCCTTATCTCTGTGATGTTATTGGTATTGTCAGCGAATGTTGCATTTAGCCTAGTTTTTAACACAAAGAGTCTGTTGCAAAATTTTGGCCATCTACGTATTTCAAACAAAGCAAAGAGCTTTGCATCCATTTTACAGTAGCGCTCTAGATTTGCGCTGCAGCGGCTTCCAGCTGATGCCTTTTGTGCGCGCGGTTTAATACAATGAATATTCAGGATGCAGTGGCCTCTAAAGCCTAACGACTGTCAGAGTTTTTCCTACCAGTACGCGATTCTTAACTGATATAAGATTATGCGGTGACGCCCATTGTCTCCATCCTCGGTATCTTTTAATTAAGTCTATTTCAGGCAAGCCCTAAAGCTCAGTATTGCAAGTGGTGGGACGGGCCTCAAGTGTTCTTGCATCTTCTCACACTTGCTTCAGGAAAAACCTACAATTCACCGAAATATTATGAAGAACAGAACTAGTTTATTAGGAGCTAAACCATTTTCCTTGAAGTTCGTCCACGTCTGAAAAAAAGGAAAAACACATGCCTTGTGTGTGGGGCAAAAGACTTTAAATCTGGTCCCTAAACCGACGACTTTCTTATTTTAATAAATCAGAGAAAACCTATTAAACATAATTCCGCTCAGCAAAATAAAGCAACAAAGTTTGGACATTTAGCCTTGGCAGAGAATCCAAGTAGCTCTACAGTAGTCTAAACTGAAACTCTCTGACCCAGTGACCAGCTAGGCGGACGAGTGGGAATTGATGCTTTTAGTCAACCAACAAGCCCTAAGTTTTCATTTTTTTCGGTAACAGGTAGCTGAATCATCTTCTGTCTACTGGAGCGAAAAACTGACACTTTGTCGTCTAGTAGGATTTTCTGCATTCAAATGTTTCCTGCTTCGATGCAAAATCCTCTTTTCCTCTTTTAAAGTCCACAGTACACAACATCCTCCCTTAAGACTCTAATCTAACTCACCCACTTTCCGATACGATACTTTACCTCGCCGTGATCCCATCGGGAACACTTGAGACTATAATGGGTAAAAAATAAGCCATCTAGAGCAACAAGCTATCAATAGCAAGACTGGTCTCTACGCGATAATGTACAATAAGTGAACCAGGATAAAGACAATGTGCACAGGTGTTTCATAAATTTCAGTGTAACAGTGTGCTTAGACGGGTCACCAACAAACGATCTGGTAAATCAGAGCAACAGCTGATCCCGATTGTTATCTTCGCCGGATCTTGGCTTCCGTAATGAGTTTCTTGAAAGCTGCAGCTTTTTGACAGTTTCATTAATTTATGTTTAACGTTACGGCAGATTAATGTCTTACTTTTGTTTGACTTCTGCACTGTTTCATTTCTGTATGGATAAATTGTCAGATTTGTCGCGTTACCTTTCCAACTGTCTCTTTTTAGCGACCGCTACTGGCACATGTACCGTTTCTGGCAGCGAGAAGTTGAGAACATCCGTCGAAATAGGACGTAGAGAACCTGCTTTCTGCAAAAAAGGTCACCGAAAAGATACCCATCTGCCCATTACTTTGATCGATTCCCCGTCTCTCATAGAGACCGCTTTCTTCCACACTCATCTCTAAGATACTATTTCGACCCGACTCTTTCCTTTTTTTCTCCAGTTTAGATTCTCTTATTAGCGCTGTTATTGATGATGCCTTCCCAGCCGATTGTTGTTTTACCCCGCCTTTCACAAATATTTTACTTACATCTTCTTCCATCATGTTCCAATATTTTTCTCCGTCAAAACTGAGGACAATGACGATGATGATAATGATGATGATGATGGGAACTATCATTTAATATTGAT
>CACRXP010000254.1:150727-202434 GCA_902702965.1 Spirometra erinaceieuropaei
TTCCTACCTTGGGAGCCAACAGGTACGCACACCTTGCTGATTGTTTTCCTACATCCTTGACGAGGTGGAGGCGTGACAGGCAGTCATGATAGACGCGAAGTCGACAATTTACCTAGATAGCGGAAACGTGAGGATGTTTCTCATCCTTTTTTTACTACGCTTCGCCGGCACGACTGTGTAAACACGATGACAATGTCTGAGGAACCCCGATGACATCCATGTTCCGGTTGTAGATTCAAACTGTTAGGGATAACATGAACGAGAACTTTATCAGTGATTTCGTCTGGGAAAACAAACATCATCTTTCAGCGAAAGAGCACCGGGCCGGTGGCGTCCTGAGATTTTTTTTATTGACCCCACATATGCCCTCAGTGGTTGCCGACCACCTGCTGGAAGATCTTGGCGTCAGACTCAACCTATTGAGGCAAGCGCTGGACCTCCGTGAGGATGAATTTTTTTTCTTCACCCTAATTGGCTCGTCGATCGAGTGGCGACGAGATACGATGTACTGACCGACGCAGAACGAGCTCCCACCCAAGGCGTGTCACAAACATGTGCGGCAGTTGGGTAAGACGTGGTTAGGTAGTCGCACCTGATCGACAAAATACTGTTGGGATTGTTGTTAGGGGGTGGGGTTAGAGGTTAGGGTTAGGAGTTAGGGCAACTATTTCTCAATCAAGTAATGTACGATCGCAAATTTTCAGTAGCGTTTCTTTTGCATATAATTACTTGTCCTCGTCGCCTGCGCGTTCCCCAGTCTCATCTGTAAAAACCTCTATTACCAGCAGTCCCGTAGTACAGGTGGCTGGGGTTTGTCTACTCCCGGTCGGGCTACATAATCACATCTGACCGGCAATTGTTAAGGAGTCAGGCAGGCTCGTTTTGGTCTGTCTCATTCGCCTGAAGTCTAGGACGTTCGGAATCGCAGTCTATATGTGTGGGGAAAGAGGGTCTGAGGTCAGTTCGTCGCTTAGGCTATCAAAATTGATTAATATGTATGACTTGAATGACCGTCAACCTGTGGGATAAATCGATCTTCCTTTGAAACGGGGGTTGGAATGAAATATCTCCCCCTTGCTGTGGCTCTAATGACAGTCTTAGGTGATATGACATCGAGACCCACTTTTTAGGGTTCAGTTTGTGTTGAATTAAGGACCCGCACATCCGGCTGCGCATGACTTGTACTTCCTTGTGCCTAAGACGGCTGGTCTTAACGATGTCCCCGACTGTACCTCTCCGGGAGTGATGATCCGCGGCAACAGATCTAGACAGTTCAAGCCATGCTCTTCGCCAACGATGTAGACCGACTACCGAAGGTCCAGGAACCACTTCTTTGCCATAACAAACTGTGCCAAGCTAGGTTATAAGTTGACCGCCTCTTCACGCCTCCGATGGGGTGCAACGGTGCCGAATCGAGGGCAGTAACACTGAGCTCCTGAGGTGGACGACGAAGAACATACCACGACCACCTCATTCGTCCCTCTTGGATGGCCTGGGTTATCCGTGCGATGTTGCCGCGGCGATTACGGACTGTTTCATTTGGAACGGGGTCGGTGTACTTCACTCGAGGGATGGTCCTCAAGCAGTGGTGATCATGCACCTCCAGTTTTTGCTCATTTCCCACACGCATAGCCCAGCATTCACAACTAAAGAGAAGCACAGACCGGACGGATGCCTGGCTCACGCGACGCGTTGGTCTCGATTGCTGGCGCAGCAGGAATACCCCTCAAAGATAACAAATAGTCACTTGCTCCCAACAAGACCGACCGACGGTATGATGGCCTGGAGCCTACGAGTTAACGAGGACCCTACGACACGTCGAAGAAAATAGCTGTCCGACAAAGCCAAACGCGCAAGGTCGTGACTGAAACATTGACTATGAAAAAGTTCGAAAAATTTTAAACTGTAAAGTATAGCTCCCAAGTCTAGTTCAGACAACGTGACTGAGTGCAAATTGGAGGTACAAATAAGATGCTGCGTCGGATCCTTGCATATTTTCTAAAATTTGAGGAGGTCCGGTAGGCAGCATCGGTTCGGGAAAGAAGGTTTTGAGTTGCGTCAAACGGTGATAAATTGTTGCCCGGGGCGGATGGGCATTGCCTACTCTGACGGGTTGTAACAGTAGTAAAACCACAAGGACCGAACGTCTCACACTTGAGGGTTGGTACTCCGATGCCAACTCCATAGACAGGCATTTAGACCTTCCTGCGGCCTATAAAGTCCTACGTCGCTACTGGGCAAAGCGTCCCGCACCGCATATTCCCTTCGGTGTCACCTCGTCTTCGCAATCTGACCTCCTGGTGGAAACAAATTTCGCACTTTTCAGTAGGAAAGCCTCCGTTCATGCATGCGAGAGCAAAAGACCGTGTTCATAGGAACGCCGTTAGGCTACATGAAGTCCCTGTTAAGACTGATGACGCCGTTACAACCAGGTTCACTATCTCAGGTGTCGTGGTGTCAGCCAACTGACATACTAAAGTCCATTCCTGATACAGGCACAAGAAGGATTTGAAGGCTCGCGTGGAATTTCTCCTTCAAGTCGTCAAGACTTGTCATTTGGGAGGGGGATGGCGACATATTCCCAAGTCATCATGAGTCTGTCGTTGAGTCCGTTTAAAATGACAGGCAGATTCCTGGCAGCGTCGCTTCTGACGGTAAAACGCCTGCCTGCGTCACCTCCTTCTTCTTCTAGACAACAGCTGGAGGAATAATGGACTGTATTTGCGGAGGTGCACCTGCTTCACCTATGTCGATTTATCCTTGTCCGACAGTCAGTTGTAACGGAGGGCTGGAATTCTGTCATTCTACTGGACATGTTCAAGGTCTAAATAACTCGTTGAACACTACAGCCCGTGAGTTGACATGCTGATACGAGTTCCAGTAGTTGGTTTCCTGGCGAAGTAGCTCGGGAGGACAAATGCAACTCCCCATCCCAGGAGAAGATCTACCCTGCTCAAGTTTTGGGGTCTCACCTTCTTCTAAGGCATTGATGTCCATCCTGTATTAAACGAGTTCAAGGGGTAGACAGTGTTGTCCCCCCTTAAGGTCGGTCTGTCTGCCATAAAGGAGGGCAGGCGTTTCAGATGGCCAGCTTGCAGAAGATGGGTGGAGACGTGTGCTTTTCGCATTTGTTCTGTTTTGGCCATCCTCTGGACACCCAGGAGCCGCGGTGGTGATGAAAAACCGACGCGTCAGGATATGCAGTATGTGGGCTAACTCATGAAATGTTAACCGAGATTCCGAAATGCGTGTTCGTTTCTAAAAGATTAATTAAGTGGGGTTGTAAAACTAATAATCGGGCAGCATAATTTTGTAGTAATTCAGTTACCTCAGGATGCCGGCTTTCGAACGAACTTCTTTTCAGCTGCATGCAACAACCACAGTCTGTTAAAAATGACTGTTTAACTAGCACGCATTTTTTTCGATGCTTTTCGATGCCTTTAAAATTTTGATCATATTTCATAGAAAACATGTCTAAAATATCTATTCTTTTGCCCATTTGGTAGAAAGTGACGTCTTCTTCCAAGTTTATACTCGAAGGAAGGGTAAAATTTGGTTTTGAAAAGTTTCTAATTGTGGGATTTTTTAATACCGTTAAATGTCCGTTCATATAACGTCATGTCCCTGCATTTGTAAATGTGGCTTGTACAGTTAACAGTATGGCTCAAATCCAATGCTAAATTTTATGAACCCCATATGGTCTCCTCTTAAAACCATAGAGAAATGTATGGTTTTCGGTACGCGGAAAATATACGGATTGTAGTTTGGAAACCCGGAATGAAAGCGTAACGGCGGGTCGGGTTCATAATTATTCGGGAATAAGAAAGGTTTTTTTTAAAAAATAGTGTTATACCCTTCCTTCAAGTATGAAATTGGGAGAAGACGCCATTTTCTGCCAAATGAGCAAAAAATGAATATTTTATGCATGTTTTCCATGAAATATAATTGAATTTTCAATGGCATTGAAAATCAATGAGAAAATTTCATGCTAGTTAAGTAGTCATTTTTTACAGAGTGTGGTTTCTCCATGCAGCTGAAAAGAAGTTCGTTCGAAAGCCGGCATCCTGATGTAACTAGATTATTATAAAATCACGCTGCCCGATGATTAGTTTTACAACTCTACTTAATTAATCTTTTCAAAACGAAAACGCGTTTCGGAATTTCGGTTGGCATTTCATGAGTTAGCCCCCCTACTGTATTTTCTGCATCATTTACCCATATGGAGGAAAGCTGGACCCCACGAGAGGGCACGCATTTTTGGTGGAAAAGAGCCGGGCCAGCCTCAGTGCCGTTGTAGTGCTGGTTCGTGCCGGAGAGGACGGCTCCGGCTATAAGATTACAAGGCGGAAGACTTGTGTGATAGATTCGCTCCGGAGATGAACCTGAATGTAGTCGATACGACATAAAAGACCGCCTACGCATGGTGCATCAAGGCCGATCCCGCTCTGTTGTCCAAGGTAGGAGGCACTCCGGTTAGTTCTGGTCTGTTTTGCCTCACTTGGCTCAACGTCGCTGGATAAGCACGCACAACCAGGTTAGGCCAGACTGAAACAATCACCGGTTGCGATTGGACGTTCGGTATACCTGACAGTAATCCCTACAATAGGCTGCCCTGTGGATGCCCTGAGTTTGTGGCGTTTGTCGCATTTATACAGCTGCGGTTAGCCCGTACGAGATCATGGATGCTGTCGTACATGCGTGTGCTGGCACCCTCTCAGCTGACTTGGCCCCCATGACGGGTCATGCTTTTAATATGGCAGTTTGGCTCACAGTGCGCGTTACTCGGGCTGCGCAGGGTCCTGGCGAGCCCGTGACTACTGCAGGGGGTAAGGTGGCAGGCCTAGACGTGGGCCTTCACATTGTGTCAGCCACTGCGCTCAATCCCATCACCAGCTGATTGAAAGGCTCAGCTAGCCGACTGGGGCATGGGAGAGGAAAGAGATAGTGGGGGACAGATTGACGAGTTTAAATCTATCCTGACGCTCTAAAATCCGTGGCTTTGAAGTTTGTTAATTTATGTGGTAGCTCGGTACTTTTCAGACTGTGATGCACCTTTCTAATACGGCTTCTATGATATTCCCAGGCATATTGAATTCGAGCCACCGCCATTTATTGGTAGACAGGCCGTGTGTCGCACGGGTAAACGGGTCGTCCAGCTTTTTCGGCCACTCCGATCACTCAGTCGCCTAGCCGATGTCTTTCCGTCAGAATAGGGTGGGTGAAGGAGGAGGGTGTGCGGTAGATGCTACGCAAGTCTGCCTCATTATAAACTACCTCATGCGGAAGTCACCGGCGCTGTGACGGTCGAGCTGTGAATGTTCTCCACCGCTGAGCATTGCCCCCCACACACACACACCCACCCCAAACAAGTACGGCAAGCGACGCCTTCAGTCCGCGTGCTGGAACTGCGTTGTTTCCGCAGGACTGCTGCCGTCAGCAGTGATATTTTGTCCGTCGTGCATGTTAAGATCCGCTCCCCCCCCCCACCTGAGAGACGCCACCGACTTCAGCGCTCTTTAGAATACAGTGGGGGGAGGGAGGTCGGGCATCAACCTCATTCACCTACCGTGCTTCAATGGCAAGTGGGTGTCAAATGATCTGTCTGTGTAGTCTACGCGGTCAGCCAGCGGAAGCACAGCTAACGCTGCACAATCGGAAGAAGATGCAATCACTGAAACAAGAAGTTTATTGGCCTGACGTTGCGGATTCTCACTCGAACCCATCATCAGAGACGTTTGCAGACAAAGGTAGTGAAGGCACAAAGACTGCAGTATATATAGTACGTAGCTGCCGTGGGACCACATGCGCAGTATAATTAACAGCCCCCCTAATAATCGCTGGGGGTCGTAATTGAGGTAATGATGGCTCGTCAGTCTGCGTCCGAGTCGTTAACTGCCGCAATTTCATCATCCCTGTTGGATGTCGACGTGATGATTACTCGGCCATTTGGTCCGCCGTCACTGGAATTGTTGCTTGTCCGCCCCAAACCTCCCCCCCCCCACATGCCTGATTCCCCTGCTCAGGCAACGTCTCAGCACTGAATACGGTACCAGGAAGTCCTTGCTCTTTTTGATGGATTACGGGCCTGAGAACCATGATTCGAGCTGCTCATTCCACGGGACCCGGCCATATTTTCAAGTTTCAAGAGGCCGAAATCCTCCTAAGAGCTGACAACCGCGTGAGGAGCTCGCTAGGAACCAATAACTAGTTTTATGTCTCCTACGGTAACGCAATTGCCCATTAGAACTATTTGAGCAAGTAGATTTATAAAATATGGAGGCAATTATTGATCTTCACAGCTATACAATTGTCACCACATCCCGATTCAATCGTGTGAATGTTAGAATGTGTGATTCTGATCTTCCTGCAAGTAAGTGGACAGTGGAACCAAGCCAACTGAGAGTTTGCATCACGAGTAAACGCATCCTCTCGACCCGATAGGACTTCTTACAAACGCCTATTCTCACAGGTGAACTTTCGAACGCCGATCGCCTGTCCCGTTAGTCCATCAAATCGGGCTCTGGACTTCCTAAAACGGCAGACTGCTGCCCGAACCTTGACCTGCCCTCTCTTGTTAGCGGAGACGGCGCACTGGAGGCGATTTCCGCCGTAAGGTCAAAACAATGCAGATGTTCCCTCCAAGTAGCGCCATCGTCAGGTGCTTTGTCCTGACCACGAGGGGTGTCAACCACCGCCCCAGCTGCCGTCTCGGCTTCCTGGCTGGATAACGTACATTTACAGGGTACAACCACCGGCACGGTAGCGGGGGCGAAAGAGTAGTCTGCGCCTCTGACCATCCGGCGTGTAGTGGGAGTTGATTGGACTACAGAGAAGGCGACGCGGAGAGACGACAGACATAAATATTTCCTGCATGATTAGCTCTCGGATTACGTCGGCCAGCAGGAGAGAGGCCAGTGGAGACTGTGCGCAAACAATGCTGACGACGGTGTAGTTTAAGCAAAAGTGCAAGGCAAAAAGGAAGGTGGACACATTTGGGACTACAGTCGGCTGATGGACGACAGGGAAGAAGGACCTCTGAATTGTCTAGGTCCTGTGATTTTACCTGAGGAGCATCAAAGCATGCCTTCGAGTTGCCACTTCACGCCAGCCCCTCTTCACTGATTATGGTTGTCTCTCCTCCGTACACTGTCTCACCGTGAAGTGTATTATTGCTGATGAATAATAAATGGATGAGTTTGCCGACACTGACTTCCTGACAGACGAAGGGGGGGGGAGATTAAAACTGCCACTTTCAGATCAATCGTCGTAGTCAGTCAGCCCTGCCACAACGCCGGGCAGCGGGCTGACGCGAGGTTTCGGACCCTGTAAATGGGCCAAAAAAATCTATCAGCTGACCGATCCAACGGCTCGCAATATGTCGACTTTGGCCGGGAATATTTTCAGACACGAGTTGATGTCAACAATCGATTTGACCCGACTGAAGGAAGCCACCTTAGTTAGAAATGGCCAGTTTTGGCGGTAATGATGTTCGATTATCGATCGTCGCTATGTGACGACCCGGCTCTGTTCAAAGCAAACAGGGTAGTATTTAAGTGCAATTCCGAAGAGACGCCTAAATGTTAAGCCTCTACTGCAAATGTCACGGAAATAACTGAATGATTAGATGCACACAGACATAGTAAAGACTGAGACAGCAGTCGTTTGGGGCTTGTCCACTGTGGGCGGGGGAAGGCTTAAGTAGGTCGGAAACATCTGATATCCCAGTTTCCGCTGCCTCAGTCGGTCTACCTATCATAATGGGATTTTTTGGAATCTCTTTGGCCTACGTGGTAGCTCCCTGTTTTTCAACCACCCGTTGACTGCTTTATGCCTTTTAAAAACACCTTCTAGGGTTCCTGCTGGGTGAACTTTTCCGGTACAACGGCTCACAACCACGAAATTCCAAAATAACACGTTGGGGGGAGGGGGGGGGGTGGAATCAGTAGGAAAGCTGCGTCGAGGTAGCACAACCGTTTGAGCAGAAATCCCAGGCAGTTTTTTTCTGATCAGACGTGCGGTTGACGACTCGTCTTGCCCCGTCTATGTGATTGGCGGATGTGACGTTCAAGGGCATTGGTCCGGCCAATCACCGGATGCGCATATGCTAGTTGGGAATTAACCCCTTGTGCAATTACAGTAGGTGGGATAACTCATGAAATGTCAACTGAAATTCCGAAATGCGTTTTCGTTTCGAAAAGATTAATTAAGTAGGGTTGTAAAACTAATCAGTCTGCAGAACGATTCTATAATAATTCAGTTACCTCAGGATGCCGGCTTTCGAACGAACTTCCTTCCGACTGCATACAAAAACTATACTTTGTAATAAATGACTTCATCAGTAATATACATTTTTCTCCTAGATTTCCGATGTCCCTAAATGTCCAAGTATATTTCATTAAAAGTTAACAATATGGATCAAATCCAGTGCTAAATTTTATTAACCCCATATGGTCTCCTCTCAATACCGTAGAGAAATGTGGGGTTTTCCGTACGCGGAAAATACATGGCTTGTAGTTTGGAAACCCTGAATGCAAGTGTGACGGTAGAGCAGGCCCAAAAGTATTCGGGAATTGGAAAAGTTTTTGAAAACCGAACTATGTCCCTCCTTCGAGTTGGAAGAAGACGTAATTTGCTACCAAATGAGCGGAAGAATGAATGTTTTTATTCATGCTTTCCATGAAGTATAATTGGACATTTAGGGGCGTCTAAAATCAAAGTGAAAAATGCGTGCTACCTAAGTCGTCATTTTTCGCAGAGTATAGTTTTTGTATGCAGCCGGAAGGAAGTTCGTTCGAAAGCCGGCATCCTGAGATAACTGAATTATTATAGAATTATACTGCAGACTGATTAGTTTTACAACCCTACTTAATTAATCTTTTCGAAACGAAAACGCATTTCGGAAATTTGGTTGACATTTCATGAGTCAGCCTACCTACTGTCATTGTCGAGTACGGACTGACACAGGTGTGTTCTTAACCGCGGGGGGGAGGGGAACGGGGAATATCGCGTCAGTAACGAAGGCGTTTACTGGGAGGTGTGAGGGCTTTTATCTCATGAGGTAATTCGGTCATTAGGACTAGTTATGGAGAGGATGGGCATCCAGGATCTCGCACTTAACTGTCAGTGAATGCTGCTGTCGTTAACTTCTATGACCCCGATAGAAGCGAACAGGTGACTTCCAGGAAGCAGTTCACAAGACAAAGATGCGGTCACTGGAACAAGAAATTTATTAGCCTGACAAGCCATCATAGCATCCATTACGACCCACAGCGGTGACTGCGAGGGCTGTTAATTATAGTACGCATATGGTCCCACAGCAGCCTAGTGCTATAAACACTACACTCCTTGTGCCACCGATCCCCTTAACTGCGACCGTCCCTAATGATGCGTTCGAGTGAGAACACGAAACGTCAGGCCAATAAATTCTTTTTTCATGAGCCCGTTTGATTTAAGGTACTTGTTTCCCGATAGTTAGCACCTTCTGTAAGACACAATCGCCACAAAACGCCCTATTCAACGCCAACGCTCTTTGAAATCCTTCCATTTAACAATTCAGGCGACAGCAGTAAAAAGTCAACCACCGAAAATAGCCCAGTCCTAGGGGTCGGAAACTCTGTGACAAAAGTACAACTCAACTGGCAACTTGTGACACTCAAGTGCAGTCTAAGAGAGTGCGATTCGGCTTGTTGTGAGACGTGTCTTCAACAGCGTCACTTGCCACCAAAATATTTTGGAGAAGCAGGGGCGTAGGAGAGATTCGGCAAAGTGCATACCACCGGCAAGTCAGCTGTTTTACCTACTTTCACTTTCAACAGTCATGTGCTGAGTTGTTTTCGGAAGTGGGTTGTCTTAAAGAAGGAACGCCCTAATCCGCCAATGCAGAATACTGGGTACGGTGATCGTTGACGCGCGCGCAAGACAAATTTGCCCGAGGCGCCTTTATCAGAAAGCACACAGACTTAATTGACGTTCATTGGTGGTTTACGGTTTATCATTTTTTCTACCGTAAATCCTCTTCTCACTGAAAGGCATATCCAATCTCACTAGTTATCGATAGAGCCCTTAACTAGGCCCGCTGCGTCCCATGGACAGTCATAAGTACGCCGGTCGTAAGAAACACTAGCTCACTCATGCCCTAAAATTGAATATCAGTTGAGTTACGTAAAAATTCCCAAATTTTCAGATGAAGAGTATGCTTCGAACTCGTTTTGAGGTGGCCGGCCACGTAGCATAGAGATTAGCAACCATTTAAAATTGCCACAATTTTCTTATTATTGTGGCAACACGTTGGACTAATTTGGCCAATTCTTGAAAAATATCCAACGACGGCTAGCGACACTGCTTCAGGAGGCAGTTCAAAAGAATGGAAAACGATCGTTGTAACACAAAGCTTATCTAAGGTAGATGTAAGAACTCGTGAAATGTTAGCCGAAATTCTGAAATGTGTTTTCCCCCCGAAAATATTACTCAAGTCGGGTTGTAATATTAGTCATCATGCAGCATTGTCCCAAGATATTTCAGTTACTTCAGGATGCCAGCTCTTGAATGAACTTCTTTCCGCCCGCCCGCAAAGCCTACACTGTGAAAAAAATGACTACTTATTTATTATGAATTTTTCACATTGGTTTTCGATGCCCTTATACAATCAAGAATATTTTGTGAAAAACATGCACAAAAATATTCATTCTTTCATTCATCTGGTCGTAAATTATGTCCCCTTCAAATTTCATACTTTAAGGAAAGGTGTAATTCGATCTTAGAAAACTTTTTTAAATTCCCGAATAATTTTGAATCTGACCTGCTGTTACACTTGCATTTAGGGTTTCCAAACCGCAAGCTGTATATTTTCCGTGTTCGGAGAATTATACACCTCCATACGCTCTTAAGAGGAAGCCATATGGGGTTCATAAAACTTGGCAGTGAATTTGAGCTGTATTGTAAACTTTACAAGCGGCATTAGTGAATGCAGAGACAAGATGCTTCATGGACGGGCTTTTCACGATCTTAAGAAATCTCATGATTAGATACTTTTTTAAAAACCGAATTATACCCTTCCTCCAAGTATAAAATATGAAGAAGACACAATTTTCGACCAAATGAGCGAAAGGATGAATATTTATATGCATGGTGTTTACGAGATATTTTTCAATTATAAAGGCATCGAAAATCAATGGGGAAAATTCATACTAAAACTGAAATGGAAAATGAAAATGAAAAATGCTCGCTCTAAACCTTAACCGTAGCCCTAACCCCTAATCCTAACCCTAGCCTCCACCTCTAACCCCTAACCCTAGCCTCTAAGCCTAACCCATAACCATGACCCCTAACCCTAATCCCCAACCCAAATGCATCGTGTTCATCAGGTGGGGCCACATAGCCACATCCTGACTGTTGCATTCTGAACAAAACTACTCATTACGCCAATAACCTGACTGGCTGCTCTGTATCAGATGCAGGACACCGACGTCATTGGTGAAGCGTTCCTTTTTCGTGAACTCCATGACCTGTGTGTAGAACCTCGCAATCACCAGGAGGAGTGCCCTACTTAGTCTTGACTTGAAATCAAAGTCCACTTCTCGTGTGTGTGTCCTTGAGGAGGCTGGTATCTGCGAGCCCCTGGTGTCAGAAATTATGGGGTTTGAGGGTTCGGAATGCAAAACAAGTGTTTTCCACCTCCCCTTCCCTAGCATGGGACCGAAAAAAGACGCAAATCATCTGATTTGCATGTCTACTGGGGCTGGCAAGGCCAGCTAGGTCAAAACCACGTCAAATGACCATTTCGCTTGTCCTCACTTTCTTATCACCATGGCAACGACCTTCAGTCTATTCAGCGAGTTCTCCTCGCGGGACAAAAGGCCGCGTCTTCTGCAGCCTTCTAAAAAGACTAGCCTGCCAGACCGTGGTGGAATTTAACGCACTAATTCGTAAACACATTGGGTGATTTTGTCATTCTGGAGGGGCGGACTTTATGGAGGAAATGTTTTCGTCAGCGGTTTCCGTTAAAACATTAAAGATTGGAAACGGCACTATTAAGTTGTGAGCCCAGGAATAGTTTTAAGGAACAGAGGACTAACCCCTGCTCTAACACTGCACTGAAAGTGCTTCAAAGAAACCCTGATCTAAGATTTGTAAGTCCTTAAAAGCAACACTCGAAATTTCACTTTAGCGTGATTCGTCTGGTGGGAAGATTTTATGCAGTGCTAGCTCTCCCAGTCATTTTTGAATTGGCCGAACCAGCTTCTGAAACGAAGTACATGCAAACATGTAGGGGTTCGCTGTAACTTACCGTCGTATTGCAGAAGTTTTTTTTTAAAAAAGAGCCAAATCGAAACTTTCTTCCGAGACGGGTGGGCGGTTAACCAACCCAATTTTTAAGCCGACAAAAGGAAAATTAGTGGTTATTTTCACGTGCTCCCTTTCAACTGTTATCCTCTCAGAAGCAGATAACTGAAATTTTACATTTCTATAAAATCTGTGCGAAGCAAACTCTGTGTGTTGTCTCAGTACCACCCAGTGGCTTACCGAATTCGCGAGCAGGTCTCTAAAAACGTTCTCCAGGCCTAGCAGACATCATTCTGCTTTTCCAGATTTCCCGTTTGAGTAAGTCGACATCAGTACATGCAGTTCGATTTTCGCCAAAGTTTTAATGAATCAAGCCGGCTGGCCTGCAAATTCCCAGGTCGTCTGGTCAGATGAACGAAGTGCGATTTCAGCTCCTTTGAGGATGACTTATCACGCATATCCTATCAGTGAAGGGTGACTTCCAAGAATTTTGCCTAATTTCAGGAGGGAAATTGAACGTTCCGTTTCAACTTGAAGCTCTGATCAAGAGTCCATGTGGAAAATCTTAGTTGCTGCCAATGAGAAGGGAGACTGCAGTGAGCGCTTCTCAATAAATGGGCCAGAAACGATTATGTCAGTCACTCTTTTCTTGTTAGAAATGCCTTTCAAGGCCTGACGTTTCACTAACGCATCAGAATTTTCTGAACCCCTGTACTTGCTGGGTACTTGGTACGGCTATGAGCATGACTGATCTAGCCGGCCTCGATGATGTTCTGAACATTGCCTCCACGCGTGATGATCCGCGGCAGCAGATCTGGACAGCTCAATTCATTCTCTTCGCCAACAGCGGAGACTTAATATCGAAGGTCCAAGAACCACTTCCATGTCTTGACGAACTCCGTCAAGTGGGGTTTCGAAGTTACCGCCTCTTCGACGTTTCCAGTTGGGTGTAACGGTGCCGGATCGAGGGCAGTAGCAATGAGGTTCTGAGGTGGACGACGAAAAACGTGTCCAAACCACCCCAGCCGTCCTTCTTGGATGGGCTGGATTATCCTTGCGATGTTGTCGCAGCTAATACGGACTGTTTCATTTGGGATGGGGTCGGTGTACTTCACTCAAAGGATGGTCCTTAAGTAGTGGGGGTCAAGTACCTCCAGTTCTCGCTCGTCCATCATGCACATAGTCCCGACAAACCGGACGAATGCTGGTCAAGTGGTGCAAACGCCGGTACACGAAGAAAAGAAAGAATAGCATACCACTCTTTCAAGAACCCTTTTTCTTTTTTATGCATACGAGTCTTTGCAGCGACACACGACTACCATTTTATCTCACGAACGTTGACTCCTTAATTGGTCAAATCAATTTTCATACAAAGACTCCTTAAAGACAGTAGGCATAGAATCTTACGGAAAACAAACTTCATGTTTAGTTGGCAAATGAGACGGATCCGGTTTCATCGCCAGCATGCCAAAAGGCAGATGAGGTGGATACCGGGGACAGTACAAACGAAATTTTAATCTCTGCCGTGTCAGAATGACATCTGTGTTAATGATATTATCTGTGACTAATAGTAGTAATTTTCTTCTGAATCAGTAATCGCAAAGATGTGGTTCTCGGGCAGTACGACAGTTCGACCGTCGTGACCCACGATGTCCACCGTGTACTCCACAGCAAGCTGAAGCAGACACGGTGACTTGAGCATGAGTTATTGTATGGTGAGAATGGATTTGCGCAGCATTTACCACACTCTCTCCTCCTCCCCATCTGGATTTAGTGTCGATACATAGTCAAGAAGACCAGAAGTAAGGGAGACGCACGTGGCTGGCGCGGTCGAGCCTGCACCTTGGCGTTCTACTCTATACCCCCCAGGTCCACAGCAAACACGGCCAGGATTTTAACCAACAGCAGCATCATAACAGGGGTCAGAGAGCGAAGAATGACTGGGTACCCATGCTCACGACCTGTACACCCAGGGGGAGCGCAAACGCATCTACCGACAATATAGGAGAAGAGCCTAACATTTCAAGTATTGAGGACATCTACTGATAAATACGGACAGATCCGAGGCTTGCCGCTCGCGGACCGAGGGGTGTGCGTGGTTCACTTATAATCGACAGTGACAACGTAGAATGAAACGAATTTCACGCACGTCTGATAATTCCAGCCCCACGGAAGACAATCCATTCTTCGATGGGGCCTAGTAAATTTCGCTAATTGAATTATCGGAAACTAAAATCTCTTTATCGATGAACGTCTTCTCGTCATTTCAACTGACTGTAGTCTTCGTTGTGACTGTTTTTTTTAAGTAGAGACAAAAAGGATTAAAAGGCGCTTTGTCCTTCGGGTCCCTTTTGTAACCCACAAACAGACTGAATAAGCAAGGACAGTTTTCTGCCACCTAGTCGTATGCAGTTGCATGAACCATCAGGTGTGCGCATTCACTTTTATTCCTTCTTATAAGCACATTTCTGACGTTCTGACGTCAGCATCCTCCCACCTGTCCCTAAAAGGGACGAGCAAAGAGTGAGCAAACATTTTGTGCTCCGGCATTCTTATCATGGGGATCTGCAGTTTCTGTTCATAATGCCCTCTAACTGGCATCCATTAAGTGCTCTATTCTCCGAGGGGGGCTGTTTTAAAGCTCTCGTGCTCATCACTATCTGGCTTTGGAATCTACACATATAACATTGCGTGCCTACTGAATACATAAAAGTAGGCTGTGTTTATAGTTTGATTAGGCATGTGCACAGCGCAGAGAACGCGCGTTAACGTGTTCACACCGTTTCGGTTGCAGGAAGATGGCCGTTCCGTTTTGCCTCGGAATTCCAATCCAGGGCCCTTTCTGAAAACTGCATTCGAAAGGCGATCCGTAGAGCATAATTGTAACCGACAACGATAGGTGGAACCAGGCTTATTTTCCGTCTTCATTTTGTCACAGTCCGCAGCAAGACCGGGACTACTTGGAATTCAAAGTCGCGTTCAGTTAGTCATTGGACACTTGACTCGGCCGTTCTACTAGTTGAGTCACGGGCTGACATCCTATCAGTTGCCATTGGGAGTATTCAAAGCCACGAGGATATGTTGCGCCAATCAGATTGCGAGAAAGGACGCATTCATCCTTATCCTCTCCGGAACGCCAGTAAAGAACCATAATGCGTTTAGCCTCAGGTTGTCCTGGCTTTGGGTTGGTGTGAAGTTTAATGATAACGACAGACAAGCCGGAAATAATTATTTCAGCCTCCCTTGTATTTGGAAGCATTTCCATCACTTAACGACTATCAAGACCTCACAGAGTCAACAAGGTTCGCTTCTACTGTTGAACCCCCAGTAACTTAACCATGGACACGATGGATAACGTACATCCAGGTGAAGCTTAAGAAACGGTTCCTGCCAACTACAACTGCGATTTCTCATCGGAGCTACCAAAATGTTGTCAAAATTCAGCGGTCGAGAAGATCAGCGAAGCGAGGCTATCGAATACCGTTTTTGATGAGGATATCTAATACGTCCTAGCTCCTTGGCGTGACACCAGCCTACAAGGCACGGGTAATCTACTGAGTTCTCTTCAACTTAAGCCTCAAACCTTCCGTCGAATCTTAGCGCACAAAAGGGGCTTTATGTTTGTGTGGGATAGTCAGACCGAAAAAGAAAATGGATACTGAAACGACCATTTCCGGCTTGTTAGCCGTAACTAGTCAGCGACAACCAGCGTCAAGTTTTGCTACTTCTGATACTCGAACACGCGTTCTGTAGGTATGGACCCGGCGTTCGGTCTGACTGGCTGAGGACAGCAAATGAATTAGAAGTGTGTATTTCAGTATACTCTGTCAATAGAAGCGAAGAGACCAGTCCCAGGAAGCAGTCTTGAAGAAGGAGATACGATCGCTGGGACAAGAGCTTTATTTGCCTGACGTTTCGGATTCCTGCTCGAACCCATCATTAGAGACAATGGCAGATACGGGTGGTTCATGCACAAGGGTCTGCAGTATTTATATGATGCAGTAGCCGTGCTACCGCATACCTATGAATATTCACGGCTCCCTCCTTCATCAGGGATCGTTGCATGTGATGTGATGGCCGACATTCGCCTCGTTAATTGGCGCAATTTCATCACGCGCGTTGCACGTTGGTGTGATGACTGCTCGACCATCTGACACGCTGACCCTGGTGTTGAGAAGAGTGTTCACCTATGCGCCCTCCGCGTGGCCAATTACTCCGCCTAGGCGAAGTCTCAGCCCCGACGAATGAGTCGCAACTTCAGAGCTGGCGTCATTTCTCCGAACCGCTGCAGCGTGTTTGGCCATTCGCGTTCGGAGCTGTCTTCCGATTTCTCCGACGGAAGGCTGCTCCGAACGAGAATGCTCTGTTGTTCCCTCCCTGCAGTGCGCCCCACCCTCCCATAAATCCGCAAGCCGTTACATCCAAAAAGTTGCTTTTTGCACTTGCACAACACTTCTATACCGTCTCTGAGGGTCTCAGTAATAGGTAAGCCTCACTTCCATATAGCCCGTCGACCACTAAGAAAACACTAAGGCAGTGGTTAATTAAAATCATTGTCTTTGGTAGCCATCGAGCGCCAGGTCATGAGGCCAGAAGGCCCACTGCCACGGCAGGAAACATCCGGAGTCCTCCGCGAGATCTGGTGCAGTTGCGGACAAGGGAAGTTCGTCTGAGAAACTGTAAACTTACTCTGAACACGGATGGTCGAACATGCAGCAGCAATGAGAGGAAAGGCGTTAGCTCCCGGATCACAGCTCGTTCGACGGGATCCGGCCGCACCTTCAAGTAGACTGAGGCCGAAATTCTTGCAAGGCATGAGAGCCGCGTGTGCCGCGAGCTGCTTGGTCATGGCTTTTTGGCCACATTCAACTAGCAAGCGCAATGACTTTCCTTCTCCATTTTATGTACTGAGATTTTGCCTGGGCAAAATAATAAACCACGTGGGGAGGGTCTGGGGGACCAACAATTCCGGCAACAGTGAACCAAACTGTTGAGTAATCGTCACGTCAATAATCAAACAACGGTGATGAAATCACGGTCATTGGCGGCTCGGGTACGGGCCAACAAGCAATTGTCCCATCAACTACGATCCCCAGCAATGGACGAGAGTGTTGCTGATTATTATTAAGCTTGTGGCTGGCGGTCAACTGCGGGGCTTTTTTTCTGCGACTGTCTGGTGATGGTTACGAGAGTGAATGTAGAACGTCAGGCCAGCAATCGCATCTTCTTCCGAACTACTTCCTGGAACTCACCTATTCGTTTCTGTTGGCTAGCGCAGTATTTGGTAAGCTATCATCTCACCTGCCTGTTCACTACGCCAGTGAATCGCAGTTGAAAACGGAAGATATTCGGGACCGGCTTACTGCCCACGCAGCCATATCCTCAGAGACGTGGACCGTCTGCCAGAACCAAATAAGAACTAATATCAGCCTGCTCTACCTTCAGAAAGTGCTGGAGGTGAATTGGCGGGGTGGCTGGGGGGTTCAGGTACCCGGGTAGCATGGTCTACTAGCACACTGAAATACTTTCCAATATTAAAGAAAGAGCAGTTTCGGACGAGCGACCAACGTCTTTGCTGCTACTGCGCGGGAAGACACGGTAACAGATACGACGATAGGGGACGCTCAGCGATCGTTCTTAGGGAACTCACTCGTTCCGTTGTGCCTTACAGGCTCTCTCGAGCACAATCGCACAGCGGCGCATGATATAGGCAGTATGTTATTACCGACAAAGACAAGGGAGACTTGAGTGGTCATTTCTGGTTTATAAGCCGTCGTCAGCCAGTCATACCCAACCTCGAAGTGGGGAAAACCCGAGACTCGAACTCGCGACCTGTTAGTTAGAAGTCCACGCCTCTAACCGCTGGGCCACAAGCCCGTTGGCCTGTCGGTTTCAATCGGGAATATACAATGGTAGGGGGCGCCCACCGATCCTTCTTACGGAACTCACTCGTTCCGTTGTGCCTTACGGGCTTTCTCCCGAACCCAACCAGCAGTCGCACAACGGGATACGGTTAAACATCTCGTCTACGCGTGCCACACACAACCCGGTCCCCTCGGATGTATCAGGTTGCCTGGATTGAACATAAATGAGAGTGCTATAAGGGCCATATTTAAGGGGAGTCATTGCAGTCCGACTCTCAATTCTGGGGAGGAATGCGCTGGTGTCTCGTGAAGATTGATTCCCCAGTTTCGACCCACCTTTCTCTCTTTCTTTCTTCTCTCTGCCATGCTCGGGTCTGTCATCTAACGGGAGATTTGAATGGGTGCAATAGCTGGCGCATCTCGGCGCGGCACCACATCCTTCCCATGTAGGGATGTAGTTACGGGCCTTCACGGAGTCTGTGCTGCCGTGAAACTGTCTGGCCCCTGGTTTGATCCAGCACATCTACGACACTGCTCACTGTGGACACCAAAAAATAGCCAACAGTATCGGGGACATCGGAAAGGATAACAAATAACATACATGGAAAGACTCAAAGTCGACCAAGATGATCTGACTGGGAGGCATGACGGCCAACAGCGAGAACGGGTTTGGGGAGAAGAGCGGCATTGGAAACGGTGAGAAAAAACGACAACGAAGAGCAAGAACCGCGTCAGGATTGGCCAGCCACTTCAACCGAAATTGCCTTCCCTCGTCTCAACTGAGCTAATCTTTAAGTACTAAATTATCTAAAGATCAAACTGCCGATGGCGAGTTGATCAACACATACATTTAGTCGTTACTGAAGCACCTGACTTTCAGCAACCGAAACGTTCTTTGTCGGGTCGTTTTGACTTCGACTTTCACACCTAACGGCTCTGAGTAAAAGATCAAACAAGGACGTCCGTTGAAGGGCTAACTAAACGAAAATGTGTGCAGAGAAATTCCTTTGATTTGCTACCCAGATGGTGTGCTTTACTTCAAGGAGGTAAGAATAGGCTGCCTTTCCAAACCACCTTCACGTCCAACTATCAATCTAGGCAGAAGTACAAAGAGCGGGAGGGACTGGAGCGGACATTTCTGGCTTGTTAGTCGTTGTCAGCCAACCCCATGGTGCGCAACATCTCGGGCTCGATCCCGTGACCTGTCGGTTAAAAGTCCAACACCTCTTACCACTGAGCCACGGGCTCGTTGTCCTTCCAAACAAGTAACACTGGTAGGGTGACAAGAGCACCTGAACACCGCCCCTTTTTTCTTGGTTAGCCCACAGCATGATGTATCTCTAACATCTATTGAGCAATAATCACCAAAGGGACTTTACAGTAACTTCTCGGGCTGTCTACGTCGAATTTTATGCACCATTTCACGCTCCATGCCCACAAATTCTCTACGTCCTCTTGTAGCATCTTGGCGTCTTCTTCATCTTTTATCACCCTCCACAGTTTGAGATCATCTGCGAAGGGCGCTATGTCCGATTTCACTTCCCGTACTAGATCATTTATATAGATAATGAATGGGAACGGCCCAAGAACTGGCCCTTGCGGGACTCCGCTTTTAACAGGCGTCCCTTCTCAGTGGTAGCCACCCGCAGTAACTTTTTTGTTTACGACAGTTTAAGAAATCTTGAATCCAGTTCCGGAACTTTCCTCTTATCCCTACGCCTGACAACTTTTGAATGAGGTCCTTATTTGGAACGTAATCAAACGCCTTTTCGAAGTTAAGGTAAATGACATATGCCGGATGTTCTTCATCCAAGGCCTTTGGACAATGTTCGAGCGACGTAAGCAGGTTTTTTAGACAGGACCTCTTTTCACGGAAGCCAGGTTGAACCGAGCTGATGTGTCGGCAGAACGTATCGAGTGGTGTAATTGATTTTATATTTATCCTTTCTATTAGCTTGCGGCAAATGCATATCAGACTTACGGGCCGAGAGTTGGTGGGATGTGGCCAGGATCCTCCCTTGTGAATGGGTAGGACGTTTGCCAACTTCCATGTATCAGGCAGCTTACCAGCTTCGAGCGATATTTGGAAGATTATACAGAGTCATTTTTCTAATGCTTCGGCTAGTACACCTGTGATCTCATCTGGTCCAGGTGACTTTGGCCAGATTCAGCTTATTTAACTCTGCTAAAACTGGTAGAGGGGGCGTTCACAGATCGTTTCTACGTAACTCACTCGTCCCGTTGTGCCATAGGGCTCTCTTTCGAGTCCAGCCAGCAGCCGCACAGCCGCGTATGATATAGGCAAAATGGTATTGCCGTCAAAGACAAGGGAGACTGGGATGGCCATTTCTGGCTCGCTAGCCGTCTTCAGACAGTCATACCCAACCCCAAAGTGTGGAACACCTGGGGCCCTAACTCGCGACCTGTTAGCTAGAAGTCCAACGCCTCTAACCACTGGGCCACGGGCTCTTTGTCCTGTCGGTTTCGATCAGAAATATACAATGGTAGAGGGAGACGCTCACCGATAGTTTCTACGGAACTCACTCGTCTCGTTCCCGCGCCAATCTGCCTATGTCATGCCCCTCTGTGCGGCTGCTGGTTGGGCACGAGAGGGAGCCCGTAAGGCGCAACGGGACGAGTGAGTTACGTAGAAACGATCGGTGAGCGCGCTATCACCCCTCTACTATTGTCTATTCTCGATCGCAACCGACAAGACAACGGGCCCGTGGCCCAGTGGTTAGAGGCGTTGGACTTCTAGCTAACAGGTCGCGAGTTCGATCCTCCGGTGTTCCAAACTTCGGGGTTGGGTATGACTGGCTGACGATGGCTAATGAGCCAGAAATGGCCATTCAAGTCTCCCAATACCATTCTGTCTGGCAAAACTAGCTGCGGTGTAGGTAATACTGTGTTTATAAGTGGTTGGTTGACGAGCTGTGACAGAGAACAGGACTGAAGGGGTGGTGCCGCGGCACAGACACTTTGGAAAAAATCCGAAAAAAAGTCGGCTTCTTGAAAGTGATGGTTCACATTTTGGTTATTTTCTTCCTTTAAGATTGCCAGTGTTGCTGGATATTTGGGTAAAAAACGTAGAAAAAGCTTATTTTTAAGCTTTTCATTTACATCTGAAAATTGATTTTACCCGCTTGGAATGAATTTTCGTGCACTCGGCGTGTTCTGTTTTCTTCAGGAAAATCTCATTTCTAATAAAAGTGATGCAACCTTCAAAGTCTCTTTTACGTTTACATTGGACCTAAGGTCGTTCATTATCAACTGGTAGTTTTGGTATATGTGTTTGAACCGGTTTCCCATTGATTAGAGATTTTTTCTCAGTTAATGCACATTTTATGAGTTCCATCGCCTACCGTATTTCCAGAAACACACTATTCTTTGTGAGTTCAGCTCCTGCCTGCTTTGGTATATTTAATATTTCATGACCAGAGGCAATTGACTTCAAACAGACTATGGGATTGTTAAACGCCCGCTGCAAGAAAATGCATTGCGCTGTCATAAGAAGTGCAAATGCTTTGCCGCAGAGCGCAATATGGGTTTTCTGGATGCCGACGATCGCAACTTTGAAAAAAAGGTAGAATTATTTCAGTTTATTTCAGTTTATTTGATAAGGATGATAGGCAAAGCCTTTGAAAACCCTATTGATAACATGTCAACTCGTTAGAAATAACTGTACACGAACAATGAAAATATTCGCTATATAAATAGTACTTAATTCCTTTGAGTAGCATTGTCACAAAGAAAAAATATGTGGGGAACCGGGGTGTTTAGCTCAGATTCAGACTGTCGAGGGAAAACAGGGGACACAAATAATCATCCAAGCGTGTCTTGAAGAGCTGCAGGGATGTCGCCTCCACGACTGACTGAGGGAGATCGTTCCATTTCTCCACTACCCTTTGCGTGAAAAATTCAGAACGAAGGTTCAGCCTGGACATCGTTGTCCGTAGCTTCATCGAGTGGCCACGAAGATTGGGTGAAAGGTGCCACTGAAACATGTCCTCAAAGCTAAGTCCATGCTCAAGGCCATTTATTATCTTGTAAACCAGGATTAGATCACCTCTTTGCTGCCTGTAACACAGAGGGAATAGATTAAGGCAATTCAGTCTGTCCGTGTAGGATTGGTTTTTTAGACCGTTTACCATCTTTGTTGCCCTACGTTGCACCCGTTCGAGGCATGCTTGGTCCTTTACAAGCCATGGCCGCCATGCTTGTATGCCATATTCTAAGTGGGGCCGAACGAAGGTGCCGTAAACTCTCCCAAAAAGGTCTTGGTCAAAGGTAACGAACGCCCTTTTGATTGCATGCAGCACTCCCATGGCGTTTTTTGCAGCCTTGTGGCACTGCAGTGTTGGTTTCAGATTGTTCTGTATCCAAACCCCGAGATCCTTCTGTGAAGATTCTGCGGGGAATCTTATATCTTTCAGATGATATGTCCTCAGGCTCTCATTTGAATGTGAGTTAGTTGGACGCAGATGAAGGACGGTACACTTCTGCACATTGAAGTCTAGAAGCCATTTCTCCGACCACGCTTGCAGTCGATGAAGATTGTTTTGGAGGGATCTCTGGTCGTTAGGACTCTTAATGACTTGCCAGAGCTTAACGTCGTCAGCAAACATTATTTTGCCACAGTCGAGTTCCTGAAGGCTGTCATTAACATAAAGGAGGAATAGCAATGGTCCCAGAACTGAGCCTTGAGGCACACCACTGGTCACGCTCACCCATTCTGACATATCATCACCGATGCAAACACGTTGTTTCCGACCAACCAGAAACGCCCCTATCCAGTTCAGAAGATCTCCCCGGATGCCGATGGCGCTCAATTTGTGAAGAAGGCGTTGGTGCGCAACAGTATCGAAGGCTTTGCGAAAATCGATGTACACGACATCAACTTCAAAACCCTCTTCTAGGGCCCTGGTCCAGATTTCCAGACAAGCTAGCAGATTTGAGAGGCAGGAACGTCCTCTCCGGAAGCCATGCTGAAAATCCTGCAAAATGTTATTTTCTTCACAAAATTGCTGTATGGCACTCTTTACTAGAGCTTCCATCGTTTTGCACGAGAGGCAGGTTAGGCTAATAGGCCTGAAACAGCTTGCTGCCATCCTGCTACCGCCTTTATGTAAGGGAACGAGGTTAGCTGTCTTCCACTGTGATGGCAGCCTTCCTGTTCTCATTGACAGGTCAAAGAGCGTCGAAAGAGGCTTCGCCAGCTCCTTTGATAGCTCCTGAAGTATCAGACCAGGAATTCCGTCGGGTCCAGGAGACTTGTCTGGTTTTATTTGACTGAGGACGCGTGTTACTTCTCCGACGGAAAAGGCAACGGTTTCAATGACGGCAGTATCTTGGCGCATTTGAAAATCCCGGCTGTTTCGGTTCATTTCAAACTGCTGATCGTCTTCTGAGGACTCCTCCGTAAAAACCGATTGAAAAAACTCAGACAGTAACAAATTATATATTGCATTCAGAGGGATGACTACTGCACTGATCACTAAGCATGCTCTAAGTCTACTTATTCGCTTTTATAAAAGGTTTTATTTGAAACAGACGCCAGCGCGTGGGGAGGCCAAGTGTTAATGCAACAATGTTCGCGTATTTTGATAAATGAGAAACACGTTCGGACGCTGGTCGTTTCGTGTAGAAAGGGACTTAGAATGTGAAACGACAGAGAATTTGGGAATTAACACGGGAATGTGGACCTCCCCCGTATTACAAGCGGCCTTACCTCGAATTCCGTTGGGGTTAGAGTTAGGGTTCGTTGGCACAGGAATAGAAACACCCCTGGAAGTTATCAGGAGTCCATCTCCCGTACTGGTAGGGATTCCATACTCCCGTGTTCGACCCAGTTCGACCGTCGGCAGTGGTGATATCTGTCGCATGAATCACGGAGTGAGCGTGGCGCCCAGCCGTTTGCTTATAAATTAGCTTCCCGTGGGGTGAACTTAGGCAGGATCTATCTCACTCCCTCCTCCCACGCTCAGTACCAGGCCAACCACTCCATTTACGCGTGCCAAACACGAAATTATGTCCGCTGCACATACCGCGATTACAAATGGGCTCTTCAGACTTCAGAAGATGAAGACATGATCACTGGAACAAGAAATTTATTAGCCCGACGTTTCGGATTCTCACTCGAATCCATCACCAGAAACAGTCTCAGATAAGGGCATTCAGACTTCATACAGTCCACATGGAGAAGGAGCATTGCAGTCTGAATCTCAGTTTTCCAGTTACTCAAAATTATCCCCATGAGAACCGAACTATGCCTTCAGCTGACAATCTTCAAACCACGATTCCTAGTGCATTATGATAGTTTCAAGCCCCTCGCACTTATTGATAGGAATGAGTGCAAAGATATACTGCGAAGCCGGATTTCGCAATGTAGACCTCACTCACAGCTCACAGGTCGTTCTGCGGGACACACTCTTCCCATTGTGCCCCTCGGGGCTTAACCCAGCTCCCCGCCAACAGCTGCACAGCGGCTAGTAATGTAGGCAGAATAACAGCGCTGACAGATAAGGGAGACAAGAACGGCCATTTCTGGCATATCAGCCGTCATCGACCAGACATACTCGGTCCCAGGTTCTAACCAACAGAACGCGGGTTTGGGCCTCAGGGGTAGCAAAGCCCTGGGTTTGGGTATGGCTGGCTGATGACGGTCGAGGAGCCAGAAATGGCTATTCCAGTCTTCCCTTCAATTCAGTTTATTTGAGGGATGCGTAGGTGCTAAACTTTTGAAGCCCCGTGTTTGTTGCAAGGAAGTGAATTATATCGGAAATTTGAAAATGGAAACATCAAACAGCTACAGATGTTCTTCGGAACCGGTCAGATAAACGAATTATTCCAAGTGTTAAAAACATAAACATTACCAAATGTGTTGTGCAGTAGCCAGTCTACACATAATTGTGCTGTAGAATATTGTTGTGATCTCAGTACTCACCTTCAATGAACTTGTGATAATAACAAACTAAAAACATATGCTACTGAAACACAGTCAGTTATATTGTACCGTTAATAAACTGTTAGAACGGAACGCTAAGACGATATCAGTCAGATGACATTATGACACTTGGTAATATACTGGTCCAACTTGGGCTTAAAAGCCTCGGCGGTGTAGAAAGGACGATACCGACAGGCAGAGCATTCCAAGCCTCGACCACTCGGTTGGAAACGAAGAACTTTCACATGTCCAGCCTGGCGCCAGGCACACGTAGTTTAAGTGGATCACCTCGGAGGTTCGTTGTGGTTGCTAACTGAAAGAAGTCAGCAATCCTGACCACGCTGTCCTTGTCGGCCATTTTACTCCGCCTCGCTTTCTCTCCCAGTTGACTTTATTAAGCTGCCAATCAACGGATGATGTGAATTCGAATTCTGGGCTGCTAGACAAACACGTCTTGCGAGCCAGTCTGATTCCCTTCTTAGTCCAAAGCATCGATATCGTAGTCTGTTGTGGAGAATCACGGATATAAAACAATCAGTGAAAGAAGAGGTGTATACTGGCGTACGTTTGGCAGTTGAGATTCTGAGTTGAACTCACGGACTGGACTCGTAGTGGTCGGATCAGACAAATTTAAACGCAACTTCCTTCTGATCATTCGTGCTGAATCTCAAATAATGAATGACTTAGTTTGACACGAAGCTGAGAAAACAGTGTTTATGGCATGCCGAAGACCCTGACCAATACTAACTTTAGTGAGTGGATCCGTAAACACAGGCTGACGGATAAAGGTAGATATTATCCTCAGCTGTATATGAGCTGAAAATGAGGCAAAAAACCTGCATGCGTCTGTTAGCCTTCGGTGAATACATTTGGATATCAGTCCAGTAGGCGCCTTCCCTGTAAGTATTGACGGACAGGCGTGAATAATCACTAAAGTGTCCAGCTTGCAGGCATACTTTTTTTTTAACACTGCGAGGGTATTTCAATGCCTTGATTTGTTTACAATGCGCGCGTGTTTGCACAGCGACCAAAGTCAAGACTTTTCCATATCGGAAGTCAAAAATGACAGCGACAGAGGGTACTGAGGTACCTACTATTCTCAGTTTATTCAGCATCCTCATCTTAGCAATCATCTGGGACTGGACGGCATACCATTTCGGTTCAACTCTGTTGAAAACAGCATAAGACTATAAGATGACGGTATGGTCTGTGGCCTCGCTATGTTTAATATGGGTTACTACATCTGCTTTATTAGATCTTGGTTTGTTTTCTATTTCGGGACTATAGACAGTCTTGTCAGGTCTTAGCTCAACTTGGCCTTGTCGGCAGTAACATACTCGGACCGACAAAATAATAGAAAACGTCGACTTCACGGAAGAAGATGTGAGGAAGGAACTTCTAGCTCTTAAGGAGGGTAGGTTCCCGGGTCCAGACCAAATACCGGCAAAAGTTCTGGGGAAGTTGGCTTGCGAACTCGCCAAACCACTTTTGCCTATCGTCCTTTGACTGAGACATTCTCCCCTCTGATTGGAAAGTGGCAAACATATACTCAATTCACAAGGGTGGATCTAGAACATGTGCCAACAATTATCGGCCGGTGAGCCTAACGTGCATTTGTTGCAAAGTCATGAAGAGAACAGTCAGAAAAGCCATAATGAAGTTCCTTAAAGAAAATAATTTCATTGCTAGTCCCCAACATGGCTTTCGACGAAATCACACCTGCCTAACTAATATGCTCTATTGAACGGAACAGTGATGCCGCTCGTTAGACGAAGGAACAAGCGTCGATATCGTTTACATCGATTTCTAGAAAGCCTTTGATAGTGTTCCACAACACCGGTTACTTTACAGAGTCCGAGAGTCAGGGATAAGGGGAAACCTATTAAACTGGGTAACGGACTTTCTGACTGGTCAATCACAGTCTGTGTGTATTGGTAGTGCGAAGTCAACGCCGGTGCCAGTTGTGAGTGGAGTTCCTCAGGGCACTGTACTCGGACCAGTACTGTTTTTAATTTATGTTAACGACTGTATGAATGGACTGGACTGCAATGGAGTCATGTTTGTCGATGACATCAGGTTATGGCGATCGATCAACGGGGAAAATGATGAACGGGCACTGCAAGAAGGACTAAACCGCCTATGCGAATGGACTGACAAATGGCTGCTGAAGTTCAACCTTGTGAAGTGCGTCGCGCTGCGACTCAAAACGAATGGAAGAGCCGATGGAGAGGATCACCATTACCTGCTTGGTGGAAGGTGCCCTTCAAATGTGGCCGAGCAAAAAGATCTTGGGATCAACATTTTGTCGACTCTTAAGCCTTCCTCTCAGTGAGTTAGGGCGGCCGAAAGGGCAACCAATGTTGTCTTTGCAATTAAACGAACTTTCATAGCCATAGACAAAGAGTTATTTGGAAAAGTATACGGAGCGTTCATTCGTTCACATCTGTAACATGGAATCCAGGCCTGGTGCCCGTGGCTAAAAAGACTATAAGTTAATGGAAAGAGTTCAGAGGGGAGCGTCAAAAATTGTGAAAGGTCTCAGGACCTGACCTTACAACTGCAGACTCAGTAAACTTAAACTATTTCTTCTTGAGTACAGGCAGATTCGACGAGATCTCATAGAGGCGTATCGGATATTGAGGAACCGGGACTGTGCCCTAAGCCTCGACGATTTCTTCACCCGATGCCGCCTGGACGTTCGTAGATACTCTTTTTCACAGCGAGTCGTCGATGCCTGGAACGGGCTTCATGAGGACGTGATAATGGCGGTTCCACGGAGACATTCAAGCAAAGACTAGATGTATATTTGCATGGGAAATATCACCTGTCTGGACAGAACAGCTCTGTTGTGCCAAACCAATGCCTTGCATACACCTACCGCTAATACGGATGATTGTCATTTAATTTTACCGAAATAATCTACAGCTGAATGTTCTCGAGTTTCGGTTCTGCATTTTTAAAGAAAAATATTATCTTGAGTGTGTATACTACTGACAACATTGTAGTACCATGTTTATTGAAAGTTAGTTATTGCTTGCACCGTTTTCAATAGGGTTTTCATAGGCATTGCCTATTACCCTTAAAATATGCTGACCTATATACTGACCTATACAACAATTCTGGTTATAGTAGTTTCTCGCCATCGGGCTGTCGCTTTCAGACTTGGGAAGTGGTTCCCCCTTGCGATTCTTACTGTCCAAGGATGGGGCCACATTACTCTGAGAAGCCTGTCGACTTTCAAAGCAACGACTACAGTTTTATTATTTGATGCATTTCCGTTGCAGGTCCTGGGCATCCCAGAGGCATTTCAAGCAACTTATGTAGTGTTGGGAGTGAATTATGAATCTTGCAGTTTTAATGCCAACTTCTTGTCCAACCTCATTCCATCCGACCATCCAAGGTGTCGATTTGGAGTATGTTACGTTTGTCGGATCTTAGAGTCCACTTTGTTGACGGTCCATAATTATCTGCACTTGGTTTTGGCAAATCGGCCTCATGTGACCCTAAAAGTTATCTACGTTTTGTAGATTATAATGTCTCATCTGTTGACTGGACAAATTTTGCAGAAAATATCTTTGGTGCAGATCGTCCAAACTTCTACAGACCTAACAATTTTACTAAAGTTATTTTTGTCTTATTTAAATTGAATCGACCCTCCCCTCTGGACGTCCAGCAGCAAACCAACTACTACGTTATGGGAAAACCAGACCTAAACTTCTGCAGATCTCTTGTTTGTGTACTTTTATAGCGAAATGAGCATGGACTGGTCGTGTTGAACAAGCGAAGGCATACTCTCTACGCCAGAAGCCTGTCTCCTTCGCATGGTGCAGGCATATCGAATTATACCGACATGTGAACGTTCATAACTTCGAGTAATATGGTCTCGCTTTATACAAAAGGTACTTTCTACGTCAAATTGTGGAAAACCATTTCAAGATTAGTCGCACAATTATAGTCTCAACCGCATTCAGTAGAGTGGGGGGACTAGGAAAAGTTGTGCTTTTTCGAACGCTATACTGCTGCGCGTAACAGTCCATAAAACAAAACCTCCGAAGGTTTTGTAAACTACCACTGGAATGAAAACGGTCTCTGTACTCGCACATCACGTCGCCTACATTTTTGCTAAAAAAAGAGCACCAACAAAGCCTATATCTGCACAATAAACATGGACATATTTATCTCCGAAGACAGAGAAAAGCACAAAAACATGTCGCTACTGCGTATGAGTTTCAGAGACGGGCGAACATATGCTGCAGTGGTCCAGCCTTTTGTCTCTACTAATTCCGTGCACACTGTCCTACCAATAATAGATAGTTGCCATGCGAACCAGATCAGTTTTCATTTTGATGAGGGACCGTAGCAGCTGCGTGGAGATGGACATTGTGCTGTCAAGACGATTGACAGTGATAGTTCGGTATATTTTTGGAATCGCGGAAGTTTGCTTCAAAACAACGCTACTTAAATTGTGTGAGTACTGTTTTCATCGCCTAGTAATAATTTTGCACCCGTTGCGGTGGTCTCCGATGGGTGCCTGGCGTCCCCATCCTCCATGTTGATGGTCTGTCCAGAAGTGGTGTCCCCTATACGCAGATATTAATGTGTCGCTGCCTATTCACCTAAGTCGGAATGTTACGCGTAGGGTCATTCGTCGATGGATATAGCATGCGCGGGATAATATCGTTACTTATGAAATAAATTTGATAAGCGGTGAACGTGAGCCCGCGTGGCCTAATGGATAAGGCGTCTGCCTCCTAAGTAGAAGATTGTGGGTTCGAGTCCCACCGTGGGTGCTAATTTTCTGTCCTCTCTGTCAAAGGCAACAAAGATTATGAGACGGTGGATAGTCTTTCGGGGCGCGGTTTGATGTGCGCTCTATGAATATACGCACGAATACACCCGAGGTGAATCGTCAGCCTAAATTCTTCCCATTACGGTAAGTGAAATAATGGAATGCTCTTCCCGAATCGGTTGTGGTTACGACATCCCTAGAGCTCTTCAATATACACTTGGATGGTTGTGCGTGTTTCTTATTTTCCATTGAGACATTTAACTTGAAATAAGGGCCCCATCAGATTCACACAGTTTGCTCAAAAATAAAACCACTTAAGCTTTGTGAGTACTATTTTTGTGACGAGAGTTTCGGCAATGCATGTGCAACTACCTATAACATGCCGACATGCAAAATTAGGGAGTTCCAAGGCTTTAAATACTACCCATATCAAGTAAACCTGATGCGAGTAAGATTCAGTATGATTCACTACACAAGCGAGAGAGGGGGAGAGAGATAGAGGCAGAGGGAGGGCGACCCCTGGGGAGCCATATCTACATTTTGATGAGAGACGTACGGGGCTATGTTTGCGATGCAAACAACTCCAAGGCCATATTATGTAACGGGTATCTTTTGTCGACCCAAACACCCGACAATGTGGTACTTGTCCGCGATAGACCTAGTACGAGCGGTGGAATCGATTCATCCATCACAGCCACAGAGTTCTCTCCGCAGTCTTCTCTACCAAGCGCTTCTTCCAAGGTTGTCAATATAAGAGTCAAACAAACAGACGGCGTAAGCGCATCTGCTCCACCATCACCAGCGCGTAGTCCCAGAGCGTTACGTCATTTAGGGAACCACAATTCCGTAGAAAATAAAACAGAGATCGACAGAGAAAAATGTCTTATTATTCAGGGGCTCCCTGAATCAAGTGCAAATACTCCCAAGGGGCGGGTTTCGGAAGACCTATCACTCTTCCAAGGTCTTCTCAATAATGTTTTGGAACCCACGGAGGCTATTGAAGTGATCAAAGCCTTCCGCCTTGGAAAACGAGCAGATAATCCATCAGTGTCCATTCGTCCCCGGCCTCTTAAAGTTCTGCTGGCCAGCAGCGACCAAGCCAGTCTTATTCACTCCAGGCGATTCGGGATTAAAGGCTCCAACCCAGGTGTTTTTTTTTTCAACCGGACTACTCGCCAGCGGAACGGCTCAGACGTCGTCAGCTAGTTCAAGAACTAAGAAAGAGGTTCAGCGAGGGGGAGAACAATTTAGTTATATACAACAACCAAGTACGGCGGCGTCCGTCACTCTTCCTTTGGACAGGTCCGGTCCGAATGACCGCGCAACCGACATATTAAGTGAAGGCGTTAACCAAAATGTTACCACATCTTCCGTCAGCCGGAAATTGAAATTCTTGTATACCAACGTGCAGAGTTTGCTATCAAAGTTCGATGAGCTAGAGATCCACCTCTGCGACCTATCCCCTGACGTAATCTCTTTAACAGAAACCTGGTTGACCCGACAATTGGACGACCGTGAGCTGGTCTTGCCTGACTACCAGATGTTTAGAAGGGATAGGGAAGGGCATCAGGGAGGAGGTGTACTCACGTATGTGAAAAATGGGCTAAATGTATCCGACAAGGCCGATAACTTTTCGTGCAGTTCCGAGGCAATCTGGCTCTGACTTTAAAAAGGCCTTCGATAGTGTGCCTCACCACCGCCTTCTATACAAACGTAGCCGTGCAGGAGTGCGAGGTAAGCTTCTGATGTGGATTCGGAGCTTTTTAATCGGCCACTCTCAAGCCGTCCACGTCAGTGACCAGCAATCTGCCAAGGTTGCCGTTAGGAGTGGTGTTCCCCAAGACTCTGTTCTTGGCCCTACACTGTTCCTCATATACGTCAATGACTGCGCAAACGAACTGAATTGCGATGTCGCAATATTTGCCGATGACATAAAGATCTGGAGTACCATACAAAGCGAAGTTGATGAGGCGCGACTGCAGCCAAATTTGGACCACCTCGAGAAATGGTCGAAAGACTGGCTTCTACCGTTCAACGTTAACAAGTGTAATTTCCTACGCGTCGGCAGAATCAGTTCTCCTAACCACACGGTCTACCGTCTGACTGGCAAACCACTGCAAAAAGTCGACGCCCAGAAGGACTTGGGTGTATGGATCACAACCTCACTTAAGCCTTCGCTGCAATGTTCAAAGGTGGCCAAGTCGGCGATGTCCATTCTATACCTCGTCAAATGGGCGTTCTCCTCCTTTGATGAAGACTGCTTCGCCAAGGTCTTCCGAACTTTTGTGCGACCGCATCTGGAGTTTGCTATCCAATCATGGAGACCCTGGACAGTTAAAGACCTCGGCATACTTGAAAAAGTTCAACGGCGAGCAACGAAACTCGTATCTGGACAGTGGTCACTACCCTACAAAACACGATTAGCTAATCTTGCCCTCTTTCCTTTGAGTTACAGACAGCTACGTGGGGACCTGATACAAGCTTTCCGCATCGTGCGCAATCAGGGCTGCTGCCTCGCATCAGGAGACTTCTTCGAGTTGGCGACTACGACTAACCTGAGAGGCCATCCACTCAAACTGCGTGTGAATGGTGCCCGGCTAGACACACAAAAGTTCTTCTTCTCCAACAGAGTGGTTGCAGCTTGGAATGCCTTGCCTGAGGATGTCGGGATCCGTAGATACTTTTAAACGGAAGCTAGATCACCATTGGAGCGCGAACCACAATAACGGCGGTCTACCGCCACCTTCACAGTCATCATTGACAATTTAATGTTATGACGATGCTACTACCAACATTTAAGTAGCATATGTTAATGTAATTTACTAATTTGGACCACGACGCGCACCGCTGCTCGCATTCACAACGATGCCCGTAGACTAAACAATTTTATTTATTTTCCCGTATCTTAAGTGTGCTTCAACTGTCCGCTGTATTTAATCAACAAAGCAAGTTAATGTGCCTCTAAATTATGTTAACGCATGACATTCTGTGTTCATCTGTACAGTTTTTGCTATTCCCCTCGCATTTCTTTCATGTTACTTCCTTTTCATTTCCTCCATATATATTCTCTGCATGTAACCAATAGGGATTTCAAAGGTACACACCTACTTTCCCTGAAATATACTGATACTGATATACTGATATCTGTGTCGGCTATTGGCATAGCCTACCGCCAATTTGTTAACTGCCAAGACTGCTACGATTCTGCATTTTCCTCCTCCATTTTACTTATTTTTAAGGCCTCCGTTTTGGATACCAAACTATCGTATGCTACTCTTGAAGATATCATTTGTAAATACGTCCCCTTTCATATTGACGGTTGTTTTTTCCTGATTCCTATGTTGCACACTTTTTGATTTTTGATTTTCCCACTTTTTCCGTTTTACATCTCAAAGCCAATTTTCCGTTTTACTTTTTGCGGACACTACTTAAAGATTACGCGGTTGTTGAGTTTCTAAATGATAAATCTGTGGCAGCCGTGGCGAAGAGTTGGTTCCACAGCGATAAATGTGTGATGTTGGTTAAGAACTTGTAGAGTATGTGCAGCATGTGGGCTACAGTCGTCGAGTCAAATCCCAGATTGAAGGGAAAAGACAGAAGGAACCAGAATGAGGGGTTTATTGTGCACAGAACCCGGAGTTGTCCTCTCAGGCGACAGTGGCCACTGGCGAAGCCAGGGCTGGTGTTGACTGCGTCCAGTCATGCCTGAGAGTCCCTGAGATAGTGGTGGCAGCCGCTTTTGTAGGCTCGTGGGCCAAGCTCAAGTGGTGTCCAGTCAGCGTGTGTTGCATTTGCCGAGGGGTGGTGTCCCAGTGGCTTGTTTTGCTGGTTGCAGGGGGTGGCGCGTTCAAGTGGCCGCATGGGCAGCGGCGACTGCGCGGACGCAGGTATGCCCGAGCTGTTGGTCGTGTGCCTTCAGGTCAGCTCGTCTGGGACGACTCACTGCAAGAGGTGAATTACCTTGAGACAGCGAGGTCTTGAACAATGACACCAGACCAGTCATGATGGCTTCCCACTACAGCTCCCCGCCAGACACAGAACGAAGTGATGGTGTCGATCATGAGGCAAACAATTAACTGTGTGGTGTTATCCAGTGCACATGCGGGTTTGAGAGCGTGTGTCGATGATGACAGGAGTAGCTCGGACAGCGTATGATGGGGATGCTGCGACCTGTACAGAGGTGCAGTTGAGGCATCAACCCTGGTTGTGCCGACGTGGTCTCGTCAACGTGTGCCGGTGAGTTGGCACGTTGGTATGAGACGGAAGAATGTTTCGGACACAAGGCATCCCAGTGAGTGCTGAGTCGGACGAATGCGTCAGTTAAATAGGCTCACTGTCATTCAGACACAAAAAATGGGATATAGTGCAGTGTCGAAAGTGTGAAAATTCATCGAAATGATGGCTTCGTCGGTAATGGGCGGAAGAATGTCTCGGACAAAAGTGAGGCGTTCAGATGACAACACATTTGGAGGTCTGATCTACACAGTTTGATTGAGGTTTGAACTGGACTTGTATGGCCGAGGTTCGCTCGTAACATCCATCTCGAATCGCGACAGGGTGACGCAATTGCGTTTTTCTATCCATGGGCACGATGTGTGACACAGGAAAAGCAGCAGGGTGAGGTCGAGTGGGAATTTTGTGGCGGTTGAGTTCAGCCGCATCTGGTGATTGCGCGTCGATCACGTCGGGTTTGTCACCAATTTGTTGTGACCAAGCGCTGTGAGTGAGTATGTCTGTACTCAGGACGCTACTATCGTCAGGTCTGATCTCTGGTTGTAGGGAGAGAGGCGGAAGGCACCAGTATGATGGATTTATTGTGCACAAAACCCGGAGTTGTCCTCTCAGGCGTTCCCTCAGGAGTTCATCGTCAGCACACCGAGGTCCTTTTGGGTTTCGGTGTCTCTTAGTGCTGCATCGCCCAGAAAGTAGTGCCTTGTGCTGGCGGATCTGGCTGTGTTGCCTAGGTGAAGTATGTTACATTTACCAACGTTAAACCGCAGGAGCCAGCTGTGTGACCACTCTTCCAACCGATTAAGGTTCATATGCAGCCTGTCTTCGTCAGCATGACCCCGAATTACACACCACATCTTCATGTCATCGGCAAACATTGCTACTTCGCAGTCCAAAGCTCTAGCGCAATCATCTGCGTATATAAGGAACAAAGTGAGTCCCATTACTGACCGTTAGAGAACACCACTCTCGACCATAGGAAGATCTGATTTTCCTTAACCGATGCACACAACCTGGTGTCGGCCCAAAAGGAAGTTTTCGATCCATTTAAGGAAGTTGTCACTTATCCCTATTTTTTAATTTATGTAAGAGCCTCTGGTGTGGCACGGTGTCGAACGCCTTCTGGAAGTCGATGAAGGCTGTGTGGACCGGGTGCCTGTCGTCGTGGGCTGAGGTCCGGCTATGGGGAGATTGCGGTAAGCTTGTCGTACGGGATCTTCCTTTCCGGAACCCATGTTGACATTTCGATAGTAGGTCGTCAATTTCCAGGAGTTGCATCAGTTCACTCTTTGTGATCCTCTCCATAACTTTGCAGAGAATGCATGTCATGCTTATATGCCTGTAATTTGTCATCACTGCCCTGCTGCCTCTTTTGTATAGCGGAATAATATGCGCCGGCTTCCAATCGATAGGAGGAGTTGCAGTGTCAAATGACGTTTAAAAGAGCATCGACAAAGGCACAGAAAGCTCACTAGCAAGTTCCTTGAGAAGCTTGGGTGGAATCTCGTTTGGTCCTGGCGACTTCGATTCGTCCAGCGCGTCTAATTCACTTTGAACAACACCTGAGTAGAGTATATTACCTTTGCTTGAAGTTCAACAGTTCGACAATTTGAAGATAAGTGGAGGATATTATTTTAAGTGGTTTTTTGTGAGACCTAACGATTTTAGTTCTTGTTTTTTGTTAAATTTCCTTCAATACAGGCCTATTCACTCAGAACGGCCTGTAGCCATCTCATTTTTGAGTTCTCCTGGTTTGTGCCTGTTGATCACTAGCCGCACTCTGCAATTCACATTTTGTGCATTCGATTTCTCCCTAACTGTATGATTTATTTTTACATCGTTAGCATCTAGCTGAAATTCAGTCACCTTGTCTGCCACAAGTTTTCTTAATCACATCTTGCCTCGAGACAAGATCAGAGTGAAAGTCACAGGTCGGCGAGAGCTCTTGGCTTCTGTACGTAAGCATGGCTTAACTAAATCTAAGTCAGAAGGCTTAAATAAATCTACTTCAGAAGGCTTACCTAAATCTAAGTCAGAAGATATAACTAGTCAGTCGTCACCCGTTTTAACCGGCTGGCAGCTTAATCTGTCTGCACTTGACAACTGCAATGATTTTATGCTAAGGTTTGACATTCTGCTGTGAATTCTTGCAAAGTTATTCAACAGGAACATCCCCGATATTCTCTCTGAAGAATGTAGTCGTCTTGACTCACGTATTCACCCGATCACCAGTGAATCTAGTGATAGACAAAGGCGTGCTTACAACTTCTTCGATCTGCTCGGCCAATTGATGTTGCGACCAATTTCCAGTATTCGTGTGGTTTCAACTACAAAATAGCCGATGCTAAAGGCTTGCCCTCCCGTAACAAAAATCCACCCGCCTAAGTCAAATTATTTTCACCAATCGAGGTTGACACAATCTTTGCCCATCGAGATCCTGTGTCATGATCTTACTCCTATGGAGCGTCGAATCGGGTCTCTCTCCTCACGTAAACCCACTGCTTCTCAGACTAATGCTCACCAACTCGGTCGTAATACAAGTGGCCGTGAGGATTCAGCTTGTACTACTCCTGCGACATCTGACTCCCTCCTTCCCCTTACTTCTACATCCCCATCTCACTCAGGCCACTTGACGCATTTGCCTGTCTCTAAATTGGCAGCAGCAGCAGCAGCCCCATTTGTCGTTTCGTATCCTCCGGATAGCCCCCCTGGGACGCATGAAAATCCGTCTACATCAGCTAGACCAATAACTTCCCCTGGTCAACAGGGTGCTGCAAGCTCCACAGTTAAGTCACCTGTGGCTTGTCGTCAGAACGGTGAAGCTCCAAAACTGAATCAGATTCAGACCCAAAAGAAAAGTAGTACAGTTCCATTTAGGGGTGCGCTGCCTTATCTTAGATCTACCAAGCTTTTACAGCCCCACACATCTACAAACCCCACAGCTCCAACTATATCCCCAAATAATTCTCTGTCCTGCGTACCGGTTACTTAAGAAAGTCCTACTATATATCCAGCAAATAATTCATACGTGAATTGCCCAAAATCATTTATGCCCCAACCTAGTTCAGGCTTCCCACCACTTACGGAAAATTGCTCTCAGGTAAGTCAACCTACCTCCTTTGACTGCCAACGTAAACCTGGTTTCCCACCCTTTTTGTTCTTATAGCTGCCTACCCTCCCCCCACCAGCCTCGTCTTTCCTTCTAGGTTTCCTCCTCCTCCCCTTCCCCCATAATTTAATTACCAACAAACCTATCCATGTTCTAACTCCCCTAGCATTCCAATTTTCGAAAACCTTATCTCCACATCCTTTAGGTCTCATACTCAGCCTTCTCCTGTTGACTCCCCGTACGTCAATAACTCTAGACTGATTGGTACTTATTCTGCAAGCATCATTAATTCACAGATTCCATATCGTCCTCCAAATTTTTTTAAATACCGTCGACAATAGTATTGCTGTTCGAAACACACAAGATATTATATTATTGAATGCCAGGTCTGTCATAAACAAGATGGTCCAAATCAGAGCCATTGCTGTCGAAATGACGCCTGATATTATCTGTGTAACAGAATCTTGGACCCATTCAATAATTCCTGACTCTGCCCTTCTTATAGCTGATTTCGATTTTTACCCTCAAGACCGCACGACTAGGCGTGGGGACGGTTATCTTCTTTATCTTAGATCCTACCTAAAACACTCTCCCTATTACTTTGATGTTTCCCCATTTACGGGAAACATCTGTTTTGCATCTGTTATTCTAGCACCGCAAAGAAAGGCAATTATTGACTGTATCTACAATCCCCTAAATTCTTTAGCCAGTGATGATTCACAACTCCGTGAAATCTTTAAAGTAATTTCGGAAGCTGCTTTCGATGTTAAAATAATCACTGGGATTTTGACCATCCTGAAATAGACTAGGTTTCCAATATCTGTCCACCTAGATTCCAGCCCTTTCCAGATAATGTCAGTTTTTCTAACTGGTGCAATTGATGCGCTCTCCAACAAGATATAATCACATTTTAGATCTAATTTTTTACCAATGACATTGCTCCTCTTTTTGTTGCCTTAAAAAGGACCTCTTTGACAGTGACCACGTATTAATTCACTGTTGCTTACCGCCTGCCTTTTCAAAGAAGATCAGCACCGTTCGGACTTGCATAAACTATGATTGCGTAGATGACGACTTAGTAAATAACTATATTAGATCTTCGGGATGATGTGGCTTCCTCTCCTGTAGCGATGCAACCATTCTTCGTGACGTCATGTCCAATGTTTCCAAGGGCATCCTAGAGTTTGTGCCGCGCAGATAACTCAAGCCTAATTCTTCAGATTCCCTTGTTCCTCATTTTCTTCACAACAGACTAAAAAGTTGAGGCGGCAGTTCATCTTAGAATCACAGATATTTTTGAGATGGCCTCAAGGGTGCGCCGAGCGCACGACAGGCAAAGAGAATCACTTGCCCTCAGTGATTCGAACCCTGGCAAATCCGTCACCAACATCTTTCGTCATCGGTCCTCCTGTAAGCGTGGTCACGAAATTCCACCCCTGCTAAATGATAACAAAGTCTTCCTCATCGATGTCACTGACAAGGCGGAGTTGTTTAATGCTTTCTTTGCAAAACACCGTAATACTTAGTCCGAACCGGTCCCTTTCTTTCGCTTGCTTTCAGACAGGACACTGAGTAAAAATCGATGTCTCTTTATATCTCATTAAGAAACACATAAGTCGTTTGAAATAGTCTAGCTGCCAAGGAAGGGACGGGATTCCGAATTCGATTATTAAACAAGCATCCGACCTTCCCATATTGCTTAGTCATTTATTCTCGGTTTATACTTCAAAAGGATTCCTTCCTGAAACATGGAAAACGTCAATTATCATTCCCGTCTTCGTGTTTAAATAACATTGCCGCGTTTTATAGATGTGATTTCGACTCCAGAGACGCAGCATGGTGCATTTGCTCAAAATGATGGACAGGAGCCATCTGTGGGACCACTCGTCCAATCGAAGAAGATTTTCTTGAAATTTGGTCTCGTCGGATGTATCGTGTATGACTTTCCAGATTTAAATATCATCTGTGAACATGAAACAATTACAGTCCAGCTCCTCTGCACAATCATTAATAAACAAGAGCACTAAGCCTTGTGGGACTCCACTCTCTATGAGAGTGTGTCATGATTGCTGTTGCCTCACGTAGACAATCTCGGAACGGCCGACGAGGAAATTATCGATCCATTTGAGAGGTTTACTTCTGATAACTATCATTCTCAATCTGTAAAGCAGACGATGGCGCTGGCGACTGCCAAACACCTTCAAGAAATGAATATAGGTCACATGCACAGGGCGTCTTGCATCAAGTGTTCTTGGTCAGCTTTGCATTGCGTAAGGCACTTTCGCTACACAGGATTTTCCCCTATGAAAGTAAATTGTGCATTGGACAAGAGGTTGCGAATTTTTAAATAACCCGTAAACTCCTTTTTCATGATTTACTCCATGACTTTGCCGCAGATTGATGTCAAACTGACGGGTCTGCAGCTGAGCGCAAGTATACGACTACCACTCTTGCAAAGTGGCGTAATGCGGGCCGTTTTCCAGTCTATAGAAAGGATTCCTGCAGCGAACGAAGGGATAGTGGATTGGCCAACTTTCGAGCAAGTTCTTAAGGCAACATTGCTGGAATCTCGTCTAGACTTACATTCCTTCAAGATTTTTGTTGTTTAAAAAACACTCATTTCTACTCAGAACGCAATATTTTCAACTATTGGATATCCCATGCTCTCAGAACTAGGTGGACTAACAATTTTGCTAATAGAAGCGAAGAGGCGAGTTCCAGGATTTGGTCGCGAATAAAAAGAAGCGATCCCTGGAACAGGAGTTTTGTTTGCCTGACGTTTTGGATTCTCACTCGAATCCATCATCAGAGACAGAGTCAGATAGGGGTGGTAAATTGTCGAGGTGTTGCAGTATTTGTAGGATGTAGTTGCTAGGTCGATACATGCCTATCGCAGTTTGCAGCTCCCGAGTGCATCACGGTCCGACAGGCCAGGTGTTGAAGTACGCAATTGCCGTGAAGTGGCTATGCGCTTGTGTGCCGGTCAAGATGATCGATTCCCACGCTCATCGTACGCAGTCGAGTTGCTGACGGCCGGAATTCGTCATTCGTTTGGAACTTTGGGCAATTTGGCTCGCCAGTATTAACACTAGGGACAGTGGTCATCCGGACGATGTCCTCACGGCTAACTAATTAGCCTAAACAAAGCCTCAGCGGCGAATATGGCGGGGGGAGGTCGTTGTCCTTGTTGATTGATTGAGAACCGGAAAACCGTGACTTGACCATTTCGCGACTCTCGCAGTGGACACTTCTAACAAGAATTTCCGCTTTGTCAAACTTGAATGTGTGGTTTGGTCCCGTCGAGTGGACAGCGGCTTTGAAGCGGACGCCTTTCCTACTCACCGCTGCTGCGTGGTCGGCCATCCGCGTTCCCAGTAGTCTTCCGGTTTCTCCAACATGGTTGCATTGCCCTCAGCTGCACCCGACACGGTAAACAACTCCAGATGTTTCTCGCCATGGCAATGGGTCTTTCGGCCTCATGATCTGGTGCCTTATGATTGTCTTAGGTCTGTTTGCTACTCAAATTCCCAAGGGTGTGAGATGGGCGGCTGACGGCTTCTGGGACATTCTTCACGTACGGGAGCGTTCGCCAAAATTTGGGGCCGGCTGGATTTTGCCTCTCGTCTCGTTTTGCGCAGGCACTGGTTGGCGAGGTTGAGCGGGTGGCCATTCAATCTAAGCACCTGTCGAAGGTTTTGTAATTCAACATCCTTTCTTCCGGTTCACTGCAGTGTGTTGCCACACGTTGATATAGTGTCCTTATGCAATTGCATTTGTCACTGATTTGGTTGTTTTGCTGTTGTAGCTCAGTACTTGCGTCGTGTTTGTAACCTTCCTGAATACTTTGGTTTTTTTTGCCACCACAATCTTTGCGGCAGACGAGGACATCAAGAAAGGCCAGCTAGTTGTTTTCCTCTTCCTCCATCGTAAATTGGATGTCCGGAAATATGGCGTTGAGATGATCTTCGGATTTCAGCGCCTGGTCCCGTTCGATGACGACGAAGGTAGTATCCACGCACCGAGCCCACGCTAATAAAACTCTTGTTCCAGCCATCGTATCTCCTTCTTTGGGAGTGAAAAATGTTTCTCTTGTGAAAACTGAACGGAAGAACCGAGAAAAATGCTCAGTTTTGTTTATGCTGTCGGGTATCTCCAAAGGGAAAAATATTCCTGTTCTGTGGGTCTTAGACTATTTGTTGGCGATGGCATGCACTGCCACACAAGACGTTCGGAATGGGTTGAACTGATAATAGGGGGCTCTGTTTGCCCATTTATCACGACTAACTTGAGTGCCGAAGCGTCTGCTCTGAAAGACGAAGCTTCTACATATTTATAACACCAACTGAAGAGCAAAAACACCTTCCTAGAGCAAGCGAAAGTTGCTGATCAAAAAACGTCTGAGCGTTAATATTTGCAGAAAATTAAAATCATTCTGTGCTCATAATAAGCACAAACTCGGAAAATGCCTCAATTTTCACGACCAGTTTTCCTTACTAACTGGCTGCGTAAGCTAATGCGCGTAATTAACTGTCAGGCATTGTCACTAAGCTCAGTTAATTGAGTTACGCAGAGAGGAATTCAAGACCTCGTTTGAAAATGCGTACTGATAAGAACGAACACTACAGTGGGAGACTGGGGAGCCCACGAACTTCAAAATCAGGTGTTATTATACAAATACCGAAAATCAAGATAAAATAAATATGTCCGAAATTGCTGAGAAATGTCATTTTCTCTAGGGTCAAGTGGTTGGCCGACGAGCATGCTGCAATCGAATATGAGCAGTCCTCTTTTGTTATAATTTTGTTAATAAAAACAAACACTAGAAGCGGCAGATTTGTCTTGAGACTTTTCTTCGTCACACTGTTCGGGCAAATATTCACTGGTACGTAGCCTGTTAACGGTGTTATCTATTGTATGGTTGTCCTTCTAATTAAATCAGCCTTCTGCGGTAATATCTTTGTTTATACCTGTCTGTGTTTGTATGCCATAAAAATGCTGAAGATAGGCGAATATTGGCCGTCTTAATTTCGTTCTCCCTGCATATGAATTATCGCTAGTGTGTAAATAAGAGTTTCGGCCCCGTGCTTGTTGTTCAAGACGCCTATTAAGTCGTCAGGATCGTCCCCCATCAATTTGACAACAAAGAACATGATGTTATTATTACTTGATATACAAAGAAATCTAACTGCACCGCAGCACCCTCTATCTTTAAATCCACAAATCGCACAAAAATGCATTAATGAACATCGTGCGATGTCGGTGCTTCCTAAGGCTCTTTGCCCCCCGCATCGTGAACCACCGTATGCTAAATTAGTGCCCAGGCACTGCCTCTTCTAGAGTAGAGGGGTGTCCCTCCGGTGGTTGCTTGCAGTTGAAAATGCGCCAAAAGAAGTAGCAGATTGGCTAGTTTTCTTCCTGTAATGTACGGTTTCTATGACGTTTGGTGACACGTAGGGTCACAGGTTTGACGCCAACCCTGCAGTTAGGACAATGTTGTCCGACAATGTAGTTTTTTGAGATGATTTTCATCTTATACAAGGCCAAGAACTGACAGTTAAAAATACACACAGGAAACCATTTAAATGTACGTGCAATAAGTCATGGTGTTACAAATCCACGCTGATCCGGCTCTTCCTGGTTATTTTTACTCCGTGCGCACTGTGCAAGGACTTGTCAGTAATTTTTCTGAGAAAATGTCGAACCGCATTCTTTCAGCACCATTTTCTGTCGTTGTTTTTTGACTGTAATTGTAACCGTTATGATCCTCTGTGCAACTTTTATTTGGCGATAAGTGATTTTCTTATTCAACCATTTACACATACATGACCGCCGATTTTTTGTTTGGCATTGACAAACAAAAACAGTCCTACTAAATGCGATCTAAGAACCTGCTAATTGTCGTTAGACGTAGGTTGAACGTCAAGTACCTCGCCTGGTTTTTCTAGTTGTGCCACTCATTGGCTGTGGTTCAAATTCTTACTATCTAGCTCCCTAGAATTTTGCTATTACACAGTTTATAAAAAATCCTATAAGAACCTTAGCATACACCCCTATATGCAAATTTATTTGGTTTCCCAAACAACTGGCCCAAAGGAATTCCTCCTAAGCATTTGCGTCTGCCTGTCGGTATTCTCTCATATTCGTGAGTCCTGCGAACCCATTCCAACTCACCACACGGATTTCTGTGTTTCTATGGTCCTGCTCGATTGTTGCAGTCACTGTGCCTGCGCTTTGACGTAATATCAATCTTGGTCCATTTCCACACCCACTGTTCCGATAGTAAAACAAAGTCAGGTCGACGGAAGACCGACATGGGTGTTGTCAGAAGTGAGTGCAAGACGTGAAATGTAAATGACTCATGCTACCATCCTATCAGTTCTGTGGTATGTCCCAGAATATCAAGGCGAAAGACCAGCACGAGAGCTCAAGTTGGCTCGGTGGCAAATAAAAATATGTGGGCAACGCTAAGAGGAGAGACGTTCACCGATAGTGGGGTACCTGTATTCTGCCGTTTAAGTTATCCTATTTGGTTACCCACCTTTAGAGATTGCATAGCGCTTTGCACAACTCTCATTAGCGCGCCTGTCACATGCACATTGTGCCTTACACGTAGATCGCCAATTCCGAAAGTGAGTGCTAAGCAAATCTCCGTTTCGATCTATTGTCGATGTACGCTTCAAATACAAGGCGAATTCAATCCTCACGCTAGTGACAGTAGCGCACAGGGCTCTTTAGCCTCTTAAAATGACTGAATCCTGTATTTCAAACGCCAGGACAGAATTACACTTCGTAATAATAGCAGTTAATACATAGGGTTGGATTTTGTCTTAGTTAACAGCCAGGTCAGGCGTCAAACTGAATTCGTCCAGGTTTGTCTAACTACTCTGGATTCTGCAGTAGACAGAACCGACTTTAGCTAATAAGATTCGTTCTACAACGCATGCCTTGCATGCACCAATGAATAGCAACCACGGCCGATTTGACTAATAAATTGTACGTAGCACTGCTTGTGGAATACGTGCTAGTCCACACCGACATCGTCAATTTAGTTACTTCGTTTTTTCAGTACGATTTTCGTTAAACCACAAAGGTCGCACCTTTCGGTTTTAAGTTACTAACTTTCCGACTGTTATAAACATACTCACTAACCAGGGGCAGATGTTGCAAAATCGACGCCCAGGAGGACGGTTTGGCATACGTTTCTCTTGCCTCCAGGTTTGGGTTTTCTCTGCTACCTCTGTAACAGTCAGCCGTCCTCACCATGATGTTCATAACCGTCTTGCCTTAGTGGGACATCGTGAAGTTCAGCTGCGCTATGCAAATTAGGAATGAATCACACTCAATCATATAGCACGCCACTGTTGAGGCCTCACCTACAGACTCAAGTTCGATGTCGACTAACGGACTGGCTACTGGCCCGACGAAGACAAAAGCGTTCGACAATTAATTACACAGGAAAGTTCTCCGGCTTCGGCCTGTGGATCATGTCTTGGACGTGGTGCTTCACCACTGATCAGTGGCAATTCGTGTCAGTACCCAGGTAAAAGACTGTCTCTAGATTGTTAGGCCGTCCCTCAAGTAAATGCCAGACAAAACTCATCCTCGACGCAATTTTTTCAAATCCCTGTATGGGTTGGTGCCGTCAACCCCGTAACTAAAAATAAACGAATGTATTTAAGACCACATCGAAGGGAATATTAGAGTAAGACAACGATCCCTGAGCCTTCAATCAATAACAGCAAGATACGGATCACATTGACCTGTGATGCCGTTGATTTGGGGACTCACTTAACCACCATTTGTGGCAAACTATGCAGGTACCAGTAGTAAACTTCGCTAATCATTGTTTCTTTAGCCATCGGATTGTCCGTCGCCGTGATGTCTAATAAGCTGCTGATTTAAATTCAACAAAACTGTACTTTTCCACACGTAATCGAGGTTTCGTAGCCGAGAAAGTTGTCCAATAACACCATACGCGATCGGCTTGTGTACTTGTTTGATCGTCCTCGGGATCTACGGGCTTTGTACCATATTTTATTTACCACTTTTCCTCTCTCAGAACGATCTGATTATAATTATTTGCATTAAAACCCTTCGGAACGGCTTCTTGCACAGCTATGCCAGAGTTTGTTTCTCTCCATGTCGTCGTCTGGTGTCCTTCCTATTGCCAAAAAGAATGTCGTTTAGGAAATTTATTTTCGATGTCGCTGTGTTTACACGAAATTCATAACTGTCAAGAATCTATAATATCCAGTACGCAATCATAACTTACCTACATGCCTCTGCGGTCCCACTTAAGTCCCCGTAGCCTAATGCCAACTCCTGAATTTCCCTTTCTCGTATGGCGTTGATGCACCCGATTGGATGGGAAACCTTACTTGACAATCCAAGATGACTTTGCTTAACCGACTATCCGACCTGGGTTTGTGCAGTTTCCAAGACAGCTGGCTAGAAGTCACCTTACACGGGATTTTTTTTGTGATAAACATGATTATTAACGACATTATATGCGAGGGCCACGCTGTACACTTAACCCACTGCTTCTCGTGCCCAGACATACTATTCTGCCTAGGTGTTCGCGTTTAGTCCCCGCATCGCTAAAGTTCTTATTTATCTGGTGGGGGAGGGGGGGGGGGTTGGCGTCCGTGTGTTTCACCGTTATTAGAACTAACGTTGCCCTCACAACGAGCTGTGCTGTATGTGCGCTGAACCAAGACGGGGTCAGATTGGTTCACGGCATGCGTTAGTCGGGCAGCCTAGAGTCCACGCGAGCCTGCAGAAACCAATAGTAGCACGCCCAGGCGTAGGTTCCATACAGCGTCAGCCACTGCGTCTAATCCCACCACCGGATGCTTGACAGGCTTGGACGTGGGGGAGGGAAGAGAGTGAGGCCGACACCAGGGAATCCACCCTCACGGCATGTCATTGAATTCGTCATTATAATAAATCTGACTCTGGGTCTTTAATATGACCTTTATGGCATTCACACGCACACATGAGCTCCGAGCTGCCTCCGTGGGAGCTTCGTACACGTTGGAATCAGTCTGCCTGTCGCACGCGTAGACGCGTCCTGCAGTCGTGTCAGCCGCTGCCTCCGAACCCACTCCTGTTGTCTGGACACTGCCCTGCCATCAGAGAGTGCGGCAAACTAATTCACGCACGAGTCACCAGCACTGCGCCCTCGTTGTAGGGCGCACGATGGACGTCGTCGTTCGCGACGGTCGAACTGCCGAGTAGAACCGACTCATGGATTATCAGAAGCGGGCTGTTTCTACCCCGTTTCAGGACCTGTTGTGAAGGTCGAGGCGGATTTGTTATGCTGATGCTCCTCCTATGAGTAATCCTACTGCTGGTTCATCTGCCCACTCCCAATTGACGCCAGTTATCTAACCTGCTTTTCTTGGGGAATCAAGCACTACCTCCTGGCCTGCTTCCCGTTCTAGTACCCTCAGACTAAAACAATTTATTACACCACCACTGGCATGACTCACTTAGCAGATTAGGCGTCGTAGATACCAAGAGGGTGGTGCGTTCTGAATGTAGGCCAGGCATTTGTCTTCCAAAGTCTGGGCTCATGGCTGATTAACCTCAGCACCAGATAAGCAGACTGATATGCGGAGCTAGCCCTGACGGCACAGCGAGTCCAACTGGTCTCTTTTACGGACTACGGTATGACAGGCTGTCTGCAGCGGTGAACAGCAGCAACCACACCTAGTATTGCTGTCAACTACAGTTAAAGCCAACCCAGGCCTGTCTTGCCTTAGACGAGGGCTCCGCGTTGTTTTTATTTCTCATTCTACTCTTCCTGCCCCTTCTCTCAGGTTTTTTCCCTCTCCCGCTTGTCTCATGCTTTGCTTGATTCTCCCTTTTTCTTATCTCAGCCCCAGATGCTACAGCCTGACTCAATGCCTTCACGTCGGCTGAACTGTCTCAATGAGTTCACTATGCAAAGCCGTCTCATGACGGAGGAGGAGACGAAGGGGGGCAAGCGCAGCGAGTGGTTCCGTGTCAACCTCACGGGTGAGTGATTTTTTTTTCAACTGCTGCCCTCTCCCCGCAGCCGCAGTGTTGTTCTCCGGTCCTTTGTCGTCCTTTATTAAGCTTCGCTCGGTAGCGACTCAGTTGTGCTCAACGAAAATAGTCTCTCCTAAGAAAAGATTATTTACGCGCCTGATGAGAAGACCTTGTGCATACCCAGTATCACACTCACTCTCTCTCCCACTCATTTTCCTCTCCTCGTTTCACCTGGTGCCTAGACGAGGATGAGATTGAGCGCAGTGCTGAGTATCCCTAACCGCGCACTGTGGTAACGAAACCTGGTCCATAACCTAAAAAAACCGAATCAATCTGCTAACGGGAAACTTTCCGGATTCCCACTTTCGTTACGCTGTGAGGTCCTTACTGAATGTCGACTAGGCTACTAAGTTAGGATTGTGAACGTCAGACAGGGCTCTATCTTCTCCGACAATCATCGCTTATTTGCAGGGCAAAGTCAGGACCCATTGAGGCAAGATTGCGTGCAGTGATTTATCTACGTGTTCTGCAACAGATTGGTTAGTCCATGCGTTGTCTATAGGCCTTGCTTTAGGTCCGGTCTTGTGCCATCAATTTTAAAGACCCACTACCCCCACCAACAAAATTTTGTTGGTGGGGGTCCGAAATTGACAAAATTGCGCTCCCAAGACCCATGAAACGGTCATTCCCTAACCCACCGTTGTTTTGACCCCTGTCGTTCAGGATTTGCAGCGTAAAGTAAAAGTTCATTACATTGAAAGTCCGCACCTGCACACGACAGTTCGATCGTCGATTTCGATGATGTCTTCCGTGTGCTCCAGAGCAGGGTGAGAGCAAAGACGGTGACTTAGGCTTGTAGTGATGGTGGACTTGCGCTGTACCTACCGCACTATCTCCTCTTCACCCACCTGGGACCGGTGTCATGACAGAGTCATAAAGACCGAAGGCGGGGAAGGGCGCAGGTGACTATTGGCACGACGAAAACCCGCACCTAGGCGTGCCACCACCCCCTGGTTCGCAACCGACACTGAACATAATTGTATACACCAAGAAAATGGAGGGGGAGGGCGGCATAGGTCCCAGTTGGCACGACGTGAGACGGCAACTCGACCTGCCGCTACACCCCAAATGTCGGCATTCGCGGTAACGGCTGCTGCACTCCGATTTAATCCCTTTGTTGGCCAAGCGACACCCACACACGCACCCATACTGCCCTTGTGGGTCTGCTCAGTCGCCTTCATACTGACCAAGCGCAGTGTTACTTGTGCAGGAACGATTCCCACACGCGGTTTGTGGCCGAAGACCCCAAGATATTCTTGACCAAAAGTTTTTGGAACCGAGAAACACCCGTTCTTTAAGGGCAGGTTTCGAAGAAGGCGTAATATGCCATCAAATACGTACAAGGAGGACGACTTTTGTACATATTTTCTATAAAATACATTCGAACCTACAAAGGCGTGCTACTTAGGCAGCCATTTTTTTCAGAGTGGTTCTTGTAGGCTGTCGTGCCAAAGCTCGTTTTAAAAGCCGGCATTCTGATACGACTTAAATGTCCGGGAATATGTTCCACGATAATTATTGCAACAACCCTACTTAGGTCATCTTTTCTAATCGAAAGCACATTTCGGAATTTCAGCTGACAGTTCATGAGATAGCGCGTTTTCTGTACCTGACGTTAGTCGTCTGCCTGCGCCGTCGCAAATGGGATCTTGCACTAGTCATCGTTACCCGAGACTTCTCCAATACTGCGTTCTTTAACTGTATATTATCAAAAAAATGATACGCCTACCCTGCCAGTTTTGAAAGGATTTTTCATAAGCCTGACAGAAAGGCCATTCTCCATGTGGACGCCGACTTTGACGTCCAAAACATTACGGAATAATTAAAGGTAATAGCAGTGTTGTTGAAAAGTCGACGGTAATTATTAGCCCCTCACAAGTCCTGAATGAGTCTAACGCAACATTGTCGTGCCGAGAACATCTAATTTCATAGCGCAACATTGCGTGCATGTGGGGTTGGGCAATTTCGAGACCGTCCTATCACTATGATCAAAAATATAATCTTTTGTATTCTCATGACAGCAGACCACGTCTTGAAATCTCATACCCAAAGAAAGCGTGCATTTGGGTTTTTAAAAAATTGTAATTATAAAGTCATTTTTTATGACCGTGAAATGTCCATCGAAATAGCGTCATATTTGACATTTTATTAATGCTTATTATGGAGCATACAACATAGTCCACATTCACGTCAAAGTTTTATGAGCCCTATACAGTACCTTCTTAACGGCATGGTGGAATGTATGGTTTTCCTCACATAGAAAGTATACAGCATGTAGGCTGTAGTGTAAACGGTAATGCAACGGCAGGTCGGACTCAAAAACATTCCAGATTTGAAAAACTTTTAAACCGAAATATACCTTCTGAGTAGGAAGTTACAAGAAAGTGTGATTTGCAACCAAATGAGCACAGGAAGGGATATTTTTGAGCACGTTCTCTGTAGAATGTGTCCGAATTTGTAGGAACGTTGAACATAAATGGAAAAAAGCCTGCTACTTAAGTAATCATCTTGCCTTGTTTAGTTTGTGCAGGCACATTTAAAAGCCGGCATTTGGAATGACCAAAGTATTATGCTATTATGCTGCACGATAGCTAATATTCCAACCCCTCCAAAGTAATCTTAATCGAAAACCCATCTCAGAATTTCGGTTAACATCTCATGAGATTAGTCACTGACTGCGTATAATTCCATTCCTGTCGGCGAGGCTACGACGGGCTTTAAAGTCATCAAGAAACCCTGTACAGATTAGAGGTAAACCCTACACCCTCCACCGTGTGTGCTACTGAATTAGGCCCTGGACGCCATGTACTTTTAAAGTCGTCGTCTGTTCTACACCACCTGTCTTGCTATGCGCGATTAACCCACCCACTTCCAAGTCCAGCTTTTTGTCAGTCTATTCCAGCGTTGCACGACTTTCCGGTCAGCCATGATGATTCTCACGCCTCTTATTAAGTCATTCACCTGTTATTCTGTGTCAGACGGCCCCGCTTACAATCAGTGCGGATTTACACCGTTATCTCTCGTCTCCCTTCCACCCAGAATTCTCCCCCCTGATAGTTGTGGGGCTGGCAACATATTCACTGACATCTGCATGCTGTCTACCATTAAAGCAACTAACAAGGGTGGCCACTTGTTGTTGATACCTCGGTAGGATGTGGTTATGTAGTCCCACCTGGTGAACACAATACTGTTGGGGTCGGGGTTAGGTGTTAGGGTTAAGGCAACTATTTCTCAACCACTTAAAGTACAACCACATATTCCCAATAGCTTTTCTGGCTAGACCGCAGTTGGTAGCCAGGCCCCGCATTACAGGTGGCTGGGGGATTTGTTTACTGGGGCTATTTTGTGGGGCTCCATAATCGCATCTGACCCATTTGGCTTCCGTTTTACGTTTGAAGTTAGGATAAGGGTACCGGTTAATGGTTTCCGATTTTCGGGTTAGAGTTATGCCCTTTAGTCTTAGGTTTTCGGGTTACGGTTAGGGTTTGAGCGTACGAATAGGTTTCAGTATTACGGCTATGTTTAAGGGTTACGGTTACGTTTACGATTTCGGTTAGGGTTAGGGTTGCCGTTAGGTTAACGGTTAACGTTCCAGGTTGAGGTTAGGGTTAGGGTTAAGGTCGCCGTCCGCTTCCCCATTCCTGGCTACCGACTGCGATCTAGCCGCTTTTCTTTTGCCTACAACTGCTTGACCTCGTCGCCTGTGCGTTCCCCGGCCTCACCTGCAAAAACCCCTCTTACCACCAGTCCCGTATTACAGGTGGATGGGGTTTGTTTACTTCAGGTGGAGCTGCACAACCACATCTGACCGATACCTCTTCAGTCCACACCAGATCACTTATTACATTTTGAAACAAAATCCTGCCCATGTGCTCAGCGGTAAACTCTGCTCACTATTACGGACAAAATATTTCCTGCCACCAGTTTCCGTCAGTTCACTTGTTGGTACGTACTAGGGAACTGCGTTCATCGGACAATCGGAACTCTTCTGGACTCTGAAGACCCTAGCTTAACCGTTACTCAAAATTAGGGTGAAACTAGCCCCCCTCCCATCTCGGTAGGGGGTTATTGGATTGTCTCTCTCACCAGTGATATTCACGGACGCCTGGTTTCTCCCAGTGTCCTCTACGCGACTCCGCGGCTTGGTTGTAGCGCTTCCGCTGTAACAGTCACGACGCTTTTAGTGTAAGAACTAGCAGAATTACTTCCTCGCTATATGCCTGTCCTCGTACGATTGCAAACCCTGGTAGAAAGCCCTCGAAGGGCCTGGGGCCATAGCAATGTTTCGGGGACGGTAATTTCATTGTTCTCACCCACCTGTCCCCCCACAACTTTCTTTGTTCTGCGCCAAGACCGCGCGCCACCGCCGTGTGCCAATTAGACGACCACCCCGGCCACCTCTGCTTCTGCCTTCCG
>CACRXP010000254.1:202487-217737 GCA_902702965.1 Spirometra erinaceieuropaei
GCGCGAATCTGTGGAAAAGGTACCGCCCGCGACGCCGCCCTAGTTACCCCACCCCTGTTGTAGGCATGCCTGTAGATGTGTTTTTGGGTCAGCTGATGATTCGAGCAACCACCTACAAACATAGGTGCACCTTAAATCTGCCTATGCTGTCGTTCAGCGCGGCACAGATCGATGGCTGTGAAATGACACTCTTATCGGGAAGCTGTGAACAAAGAGCGCAGCTATTATTGCATGACTTTGTCTCTCTCTCTCTCTCTTTCATTGTCTTTGTCCGTCTTCTCCCTTTGTCCTCTGTAATCTCTTGATAGGATTGTGTTTTGAAGGCAGTCTTCGTCATTTGTAAGCCGTTTACGGTCGTCGCGTGTATGCAGAACGCACCAGTCTAACGTCGCATTCACCTCTCCCCCCACTCCTAATTACCTACTTACTGTGGCCTATCCAAACTCGTCAACTGTACGTAATCACAGGGACTTGGTGTGATTTACCTCAACCATGTCTTCTCAGTTTCATCCAATAGCCGCATGCAAAGTCTTTTCAGAGCGACGTTCGCTGATTCGACCTGCATGCGGAAGAACATACGGGACGGAGCCGTTTTCCTTCTGAGTCTGCAGACGGTCGCGTAATAACTAACGATCAGGGTAAAACGGCACGCCCACATTTCATCCTGTAATTGGGCCAGATTGTTGATTGCTGGTCGCCGCCCCCAACGCGATTCAGACTACTACTACTCACGATCGTAGCCGAAATGTTTAAAGCCCGTGGTCTAACAGGGTGAAATGTTCGACTCAGCAAGAAACTGAGGCAAAATCCTAATTCGTAGCCGTACCTGTTAGGGGTTAGGCTGGGGCTTGTCTACAGCAGGTACGACTACGAAATAAGATCCGACCGAAACTGAGCCCGTTTTCAGACCTCAGGCAGGGGTATGACCGGCCGGCAACGTCGAATAAGCCCACTTTGACCACCGTGTCCTTGCCGCCTATGCTTCTCAGCCCTAGTTATGATGCCAACTTAAGAGTTAATTAACACTGGTCATAAAGCTGCTGTCGATAGATGCTCCTCACTGACCCCAAGCAACTGAGACCAAACTTTTTGCATCTCGGTAACCTTCAGTTTAATTTGAAGTAGTAGGTAGGGCAGGCAGTTGTTATCTCAACCACTCCCTGCCCAGCAGGAGCATGTGACTCTCAAGAACTACTGTGTGCACATGGAATATTTGAGGCGTAACGAGGAGTCACGCATGGCTGTCTCACTGAATTCCAGTCCAGCCACTCCGATTTTTTGAAAATTACAAATGCTCACACTCATGTGATTCCAAGCCTACTTTTTCGGCACGAAAAAAGGAATTCTAACAGTGACCCTGTTTCCAACTGGACTTTATCCCCCGCCGCACCCTCCTGCCCAGTTTAGGCGTCTTAGCGGTCAGGAACTTTCTGATCGGGGGGTGGACACAACCACGTTAAGAGGGGGATGATCAGTACAGAAGTAAACACAAGGCTGTCCGGTTCTGCAGAAGCTTTGCTTTGGAAGAACCATCTGGATGCCATTGGCCCTCAATAAGTCTCACCAGAGCAGGCAGGCCATAGTCCCCTGACTATTTGTAACCCCCCCCCCCTTGCTGGACCTGCCAGTTGTCTCTGCTTCATGTCATACCGCCTTCTTCGTGTCGGGCTACCTAAAGGCCGTGCCGCCACGGCGACCGTCGTCTGTCGAGCCTCCTAACCCAGAACCAGGTTCTGCATTACCGACCTAAACAAGAAAGACTTGAATGGCCGTTTCCAGCTTGTTAGCCGTCGTCAGCCAGCCACACCCAAGCCCGAGATGTGGAACATCTGGGACTCGATTCCGCGACCAGCTGGTTAGAAGTCCAACGCCCCTACCCACTAAGGCACGAGCTTGTCCTGTCAGTTGCGATCGGGTATATACAATGGTAGGAGGGCACTCACCGATCGCGCTACGGAACTCACTCGTCCCGTTGTGCCTCGGGGTTCTCTCTCGAGCCCCGCTAGCAGCCGCACAGCGTCACGTGATATAGGCAGAATGGTATTAACGTTGTCTTTGTCGGTGATGCCATTCTGCCTATATCACGCTCCGCAGTGCGGCTGCTGGTCGGGCCCCAAGGCATAACGGGACGGGTGAGTTCTGTTGCGCGATCGGCGAGTGCCCTTCTAGCAGGCTTTGTCATTACCAGTTGAGGCCCCGACAACCTGATTACACTCAGGCCCCACTCTCAAAGGCTTTCTTTTTGCAGTAGGTCTGTGATCCTTGCGTACTCTTCTGGCGCCCAGGCGGTCCTAGCCGATGCCGCTGTACTTGTGCGAACCCGTTTCATATAACCCCGCCCAGGCGCTTTGTCCTGCATGATTCAATAGGCACCTCCCTTCTTCAGGACCGTAGCGTAGTCATTCCATTCTAACTCCGGGCTGCTACTGCTGCTGCTGCTACTTGTTCGACGCGCGGTGATAACGTGACCTTGCAAACATAGGGTAGGGTCGACTGATGACCGCGCGGGCATTATTTTCTCCAACGCACACGTGACTGCACGCTCCTGCCCTGCCTGCATGATCAGACAAGCACACAGGCGCGATCCTGGTGGTTAAATACCGAGCTTCTACATGTACCTGCTTCACATGGCCAATTAGATGGTAGAAGCATTCGCGGAAGAACCGATCCGATCGATCGGTTACGAAAACGGACAACAAAAGACCACCGCCCCCAAGCTGGCAACACGTGTCTTCATGTACGCCGCTCACATGTGACTTCGACTATTGCCGATCTTAATCCACATTCACTGAGCCCTGTGTCTTGAGTGGTGATGGCGTTAGGCATTGATACGCTCTCACCCACTGGACCTAAATTCAAGCTTCGGCTGTTGCTGCGCATAGCATTGAAGTACCACAGAGTAATAAGTCAGAACTGACTATTACAGCCCCCATTTCCGTGACCCCGGCAGTAGTCGGAAGTGGCTTCGGTTTTATCTGCCCCTTGACCGAGTTAAGCACTCTGGGCCGTTTACCGTGAGGACGGGTTTACCCGTTAGCCGGCAACCCGGCACATCCATAGAGTGCCGGATAATGTCACGACCATCAGCGAAGGTTAGGTGCGAAATAAGCAGACTTTCGGTCATGACGAATGAGCAGTCGCGGATCAACAGCGGCATTGTTGGATGACGGCACTGTGACCTGGCGACCGTAAATCGCCATCAAGTCGCTTGGCCGGTCACAAATGCCTTGGGGTTAGGTTCTTGTGCCAAGGCGCTAAAAGAGACGACCTCGATCAAACAATCAGAGCGGATTTTGGGGACCCGCTAATACCCGAAACTCCTGGAAATCCTCATGAAAAGTGTTCGGTCCAAGTACGACAATCCATGCCAACGCTTTGGCGGGAACCATTGCACTCTGCAACTTTGGTCCAGTGTTGCGGCTAGACTATTCAATTGAGGACGAACCGTCGCTATTCTGATGTCCAAAATCTTCATCAGTAGAACGTAGATGTTTCCTGCCTGTTTAAGGTCCAGGACCTCCGAATCGGGCTCTCGAGAACCCGAGATCCTGCGGGGTCAGTTTCCAGTCAACCCCTTATTACAACCGCCCACGCGGCCCTTATAGTAGATGCACATTGCTTGAGCGGGAGCCAGACAGGGACTGGTTAGTTTAAGCGCAAACATCAGTTGCCGACCGGTGTGATAAAGAAACTTCACACTTCGGGGTTGGGTATGATTGGCTGACGACGGCTAATAAGTCAGAAATGACCATCCCAGTCTCCCTTGTCTTTGTCGGTAATGCGATTCAACTTATGCCCTACTGCAAGTTCTGGTTGAAAGACCCCCTCATCATGATCTGCTAATTGTTTCTTTGGCCTGGAGTGACCGATGAGCTTCTAAAGCCATCACCTTATTGGCCGCTTTGGATCTGTCTTTCTATGCGGCGATGGCGGCCGTATGTAGAGCTTTGCTGACCGGAATCGGCTTGTTGTCATCTACAGTGGTGACCGATCTCATGAAATGTCGACTGAAATTCGGAAATTCCTTTTCGATTAGGAAGAATTACTTAGGTACCGTTGCGATATGGATTATCAAGCGACATAATCCTATAATGTTTCGGACTAGCCAGGATGTCGGCGTTTGAATGCATTTCTTTTTAACCTACAGAAACCGTACATGGCAAGAAATGACTACTCAAGTAGCATGCGTTTTTAACATTAATTTTTAATGGTCTTATAAATTTAAATATACGTTATAAGAAATATGCATAAAAATATGCTTTTATTTGCTCGTTCGGTGGAGAATCACGTTATCTTTGCATTTCTTACCTGAAGAAAAGCTATATTTAGGTTTTGAAAAAGTTTCCCACTGCCCAAATAATTTCGAGCCTGATCAGCTGTTGCGCTAGCTTTTAGCGATTTCAGTCTATAAGGTGCATGCTTTCGTTATAAGGAAAATCATATATTTCTTTATGCCTTTAAAAGGATACCATGTAGAGTTCACAAAATATTGCAGTGGATGCGAACCATGTTCTACATTTCATGAGAAGCATTGGCAAACGTACGTGTATGATGCTGTGTGAATGAACACCGCACGGTCTGAAAAACCTCATGATTAGAAACTTTCCCAAAAGCTACATATCTACCCCTTCTTCAGGTATCAAATGCAAAGATAACGCGATTCTCCACCGAACGAGCAAATAAAAGTATGTTTTTATGCATATTTCCTATAAAATATATTTAAGTTTATAAGACCATCAAAAATCAATGTTAAAAATGCATGCTACTTAAGTAGTCATTTCTTACCGAGTGCGGTTTCTGTAGGAGGTTAAAAAGAATGCATTCAAAAGCCGACATCCTGGCGAGTCCGAAACATTATAGGATTATGTCGCTTGATAATCAATATTGCAACGGTACCTAAGTAATCCTTCCTGATCGAAAGAAATTTCCGAATTTCGGTCGACATTTCATGAGATCGGTCACTCACTGTACATGTGCGTCCAAAATCGCCTCAAACATCTGTTGACCTGACATTCAATCGATGGTTGCACGGCTAGTCAGGCGAGTCGAATTATAGTGTAGTTGGGTTCGTGATAGCAGATTGTTGCGTAGTGCCAACGCTGACAGCGCCTAGAAGGTCACCTCTCATTCGTCCCAAACCTGTCTCCTGTAAGGTGCCTCAATGTCGCAATCTTGTGACAACCCATCCCATCCGAGGCTCAGAGCACAGAAATTCAGCCTCGCGCTTTGCACCCTGAGTCGTGCTAGAAAGCAGCAGCAACCGGTAAAGATCAAAGTCCTCAGTCCACGAGTATTTTCGGACTCACCCAGCGGCGCCTTAGTGATTGGATCAGTTGGGCAAAATAGGAAAGCCGCTCCTAGTGCTTTTTCAGACCCTCAGGTGTCGATGGGCTTCCGTACTTTTGGAAGTGCCGCACTGAAAGGCAAATAAAAACTGGGGGAGGGGGGGGGCGTTTGATCACCGTTGCTTGGAGACCATACGGGATGTGCAGTACACCGACTTCGTCTCGAATGAGACAGTCCGCACTCTCTGCGACTGCGACTCTCTCCTTGGGGGAGGGGGGGGGGTCATATCTAGCCGTCCATAAAGGACGGTGGGGATGGTTTAGGCGCGTTCTTTTTCGTTCGCTCTAGGAGTTCGGTCTCGTGACATTTGATTCGCTGCTGTTGCCTGAGTAGAGGGTGCCAGGGTGGTGGCCGGCTCACATCGCTGAAGAAGAAGGTGGATCCGGCTCTGCAAGCGTGCCACCATAACGCGTGGAGAGGCACGGTGTCCGGCATCGTTAAGGCCGACCAAATCAGGCATGATCACAGCCGTAAGAAGTACAGTTTACCAGGTGAGAACTATCCCTTTCCGAAGGATTAGGTAGGACTGACTTATGCAGGACATGAGTCGCACCGAGGATTATTTGAACCTCGTTTCGGATGGATTCCCTCCACTCGCAGGACTTAACCAAGACGGAGCGAACATATTCCAGATCCACCCTTGTCGCACGTTCGCGCCATTCATCGTGATCATTGAGAACCACCCTCTCTTAGATGGGGCCAGCGTATCTGGGTGTGGGTCTAGTTGCACGATATCGGTCCTTCTCTTCACTGTATCTCAACCTGCTCATCCACCAGTAAGACCATGTTAGGAGTGCTGGGGAGGAAGGTGGAAGCTCAGTGTGTGTGTGGTCGCTCATCTACCCAGAATACCTGCATCAGCACTGCGTTTTCGAGTCCACTACGCAAACTAATCAGACTTCTCGCCGAACTGCGAGCCAGACACAGAATACACACCGTGTTTTTCCGGTTGAGGTCGGAATATCGCCTAGATGGAGGCTCTGGTAATGTAGTTCGTCCATCCCTATCAGCGATGGCCACCCTGTACACTGTTGGTCGGCGGTGATTTGTGACCGTTAATTAAGTTAATCTGTAAGCCGATTGTGTACCGGTGGAGGGCCGTGACCAGTTGTCCCCTGACATCTCGCCGGAGTGTTCGTGTTCTTGTAGTGTATTCGGAAGGTTAAAAGGTCTGTAAGCGTGCTAAACCAATATCAGCAAACCATGGCCCTCGCAGCCTGGTATGCGCTGACAGTTCTCTGACACCTGGTGCCTTGCCGGTAGATGCGCTTGCGCTCCCGCTAGGTAAACAGGTGATGGGCATGGCTGCCCAGTCATCGTTATCGCACTGGCCCCTGTTGGGGGTGTTGTTAGTGAAAAATCCTGGTCATTTGTTGTGTGGACCAGGGGTGTGGTGGTACGTCTAGGTGCGGCTCCGGCAGTGCCAGCCACCTGCGTCCTCGCCTCACCTCCAGTTTTATTGACTCTGTCTTGAAACCGGGTCCAGGTAAGGAGTGGGTAGGAGAGGGTGCGGTTGATGCTATGAAAGCCAAAGCGCAACACCACGCCCTGTTTTCAGTCTCAAACGGGAGCTACGACAGCTGGCGATGAAGAGTGTCAGAGCGCGTCGCTGGTTCGTTTCACCTGCTGATAAATGACATGTGTCACTTCTCCTGGCCCGAGTCAATGCTTCCCTGTGCACGGAGCTGTCAAGTCCGTACTGGTTGTCCTAGGCAGCACTTGCGCCAACATGCAAATCGAGTAGACGCCCTCCGTAGGAAGTAGATTTGTCCTCAGTGTAAAGCAATCGCCGTTTAACTGCCGAATTGTACTTTCTTCGTCTTTGGTTCTTCCGCGTGTATGGACTGCAGAGAATTTTCGCATTTCGTTCACCTAAGCAGCTGATCCAGCTAACCGGAGCATGCTATCGATACAAGGAAGCCCGTATATCTGCACGTTATATGCAACCAAGGAAGGCGGTTTTTCAATGGAACCCTGTGCTATTAGCTACGAACCACTGACTGACTCCCGGTCATTCCTGATTATACACTGACCCCCCCCCCTCCCACCCTGCGCCACTGGATACCGCCATCTCATGTGAAGTCTGCTCATTTGTCCAGGCCAAGCTCAAAAGTTATAGATCTCGTGCGGTTAAATCCGCGGGGTCTGATTTGGGCTCCAGGCAGATGGCAGACCTCGTTAAATATGCGTAACTTCAGGAAATCGTCCACTGAAATCCAAGATCCTTGAAAACACATAATAAGTAAGTATTTTGGCAGATTTTGAATAATTCATATTGACCCAACTGTGAAAAACTCGGCGTCTCGGTGGGATTCGAACCCACGCTGTAAGGAGAAGGCTTTAGTACAGCCAACGCTCTAACCACTTGAGCTACAAGGCTCCGCCGGACGACTCGAGTTTAATCACATTTGGGTCAAGTCTACCCGCCCAGTTGGGTCAATACGAATTATTCAAAATCTGCCAAAATACCTATGAATTACGTGAGCCCGGTAGTCATCTGGTGGATTCTAGGTGAATTACTTAGGAAATCCTGCTTGGGTAGTCAACTTACTGTATCAGATTTGGTGGATTCCAGACGTTGCAGTAGGTTGGGCGGGTAAACTTGACCCAAATGAGATTAACCTCGCGTCGTCCGGTGGGGCCTCGTAGCTCAAGTGGTTAGTGTGTTGGCTGTACTAAAGCCTTCCCCTTACTGCGGGGTTCGAATCCCACCGAGGCGGCGAGTTTTTCACAGTTGGGTCAATATGAACATAATAAGTACTAAAAGCTGGTTAGAAATGACTGCTTTCTAAGGAAGGCAGAAATGTGCAAAGGTGAAAAATCTCAGTCACATATGTGTAAGTAATGCGTGCTTATGTACACGGCTCGTGACATGACAGGTCGCGCATCGCGAACGATGATGTCCACCGTGTGTCCAGCAGCATGGCTGGCTTGCGCAGCATTCGCTGCACTCTCTTCTCTGCCCCTTCCCTTCCCGTTCCCGAAACCGGTGTCAAAGCAGAATCAAGAGGACCGGATAGGGGATCGAGTGCAGTGGCTGACAATGTCGAACAACCCCTCCACGTGGGCCAAACTCGATCTGATCCACGTACAGGGGTTAAGGTTCTCACAGAAACCAGAAGCGGGCGGCTCGGATACCTTCTAATTTGGAGCCCCATATGGAGAGACTACATTAAAAGGAGCCATTGCGGACTTACTCCCCGTCCTGAGAGGGCCGAGTTATCGCGTCAGTTCACGGCCTTCAAAATCAAGACTTGTGGCGTGTCGTGGTAGATTCCAGGGCGTCGAAAATAGGGGTGTTTACTTTGTGGCGATCAGTACTGTCCGCCTCTTTGACCGATTGTCCAACGGACCGTCTAAAAGGGAGCGAACGTTTCAGGCAGCCTGTGGCAGAGGGGGTGTGTACGAGGGTGGTTGTTGTTTTTGTTTGTTACACAGTGCGTGAACGACCTCATGAAATGTTGGCCGAAATCCTGCAATGCGTTTTCGATTAGGAAGGATTACTTGGGTGGGGTTGTAACATTGATTATCTTGCGGCATAATCCTATAAGATTTCGGCTTTTGAATGCGCTTCCCTTTGACCTCCTGCGGAAACTACACTCGGTAAAAATGACGACTCAAGTACCGTGCATTTCTCACATTGATTTTCGATGGTCTTATAAGTTCCAATATATTTTATAGGAGACATGCAAAACATATGCTTTCTTTTACTCATTTGGTGGAGGATCACATTGTCTTTTCACATTTTATACCCCAAGAAAGGTTATCTTTCTGTATTAAAAAAGTTTATAATTGCGAAATTTTTAAGACCGTGCATGTCCGGTTACCAATACGTCTCATGAAATGTACCCTATATGGTATCTTCTTGAAGACATAAAGGAATATATGATTTTCCTTACGTGTAAAGCCTGCACCTTTTAGACTGAAATCGCTAAGCGCTAATGCAACGAATGATCTTGGCCCTAAATTATTCGGGAATTGGGAACCTTTTTCAGAATCTAATTATACACATTCTTCGGGTATAAAGTGTGAATACAATGTGATTTTCTACCAAACGAGCAGAAGAAAGCATCTTTTGCGCATGTTTTCTATAAAATACACTTGAATTTATAATACCACCGAAAGTCGATGTGAAAGACGTATGCTACTTAAGTAGTCATTTCTTGCCGTGAGAATAGCTGTGTTTACTTTGTGGCGATCAGTACTGTCCGCCTTTTTAACCGGTTGCCCAACGGATCGTCTAAAAGGGAGCGAACATTCTAGGCAGTCTGCGGCGGAGGGAATGGGTACGGGGGTGGCTGTTGTTGTCGTCAGTTTTGACTGCAAGTTTCGCACCCACGAACCTCTGTCAGCTTGCAGGTGGCGTGATTTGCCAGCATTCGTTTGAAGGCCGCTCCTATACCAGGGGCGGAGGGTAGATTAGCAGTGCTGCTTCCAAACAGGGCTGCTTGGACATCTCCGGTCGGCTGCCGGACTCCACTATGGGCTACGACTTTGTTTTTAGTGGAGAACGACTCGACTGCCTATAAGATTGCATGTCGTCCTCTCCATAGAACCTTCTTTTTTAAGTGGAGACGGACGTCGGATATCCGCGTCTGGTTCAGCCCGCCTGTCGAGGAGGTTAGCGGTCCTGTGGCCGCCAGGCTGAGTCCCACAGATGAGAGTTGGGAGCCAGTTAAGGGCTGTGCGGAGCGACGAGGTACATGAAGCGACCACCCCCCCCCTCCCCCCTACACGCTGTATCCCGTAACTCGACTCCCCCGCACTCCGTACACGACCCAAAAGCGTTTTAGGGACAACACCCAGGTCAAAAATATCCTCCAACCATTGACGCGCGGCACGATAGTCAACTGACTGGTGTTTTTCAAAATTATATTACGCCACTTCACCGCGAGTTCTTTGCCTGCTCGCGCACGACTGCAGTGAAGAGGGTTTCGCTCGTTTTTTTTTTCGGGTGGAGACGTCAAGGTAGTAAATGTTTTCACAACTTCACATGCCAGAAGTTGAAATGTAATTAGGGGGTTTGAACCATCGACTGTGTATCAGGAGGCTTTTGTCTCCATAAAATTACTTCCTTCTTTTTGTGACGACTATGGAGAGCGTTGAGTGTCACGGTGTCCTCGGAATGACAGTGAGTACTTGGCGGTCCTACTCAAGATAGGTTCTGCTGTTTGTGTCCATCAAAATCTCCAAAAGAAAAGAGATATTGGGTGCTTTTACCTGCGTAGTGGACTCTCGGGGGTTCTATTTTCCGCCTGTGAAAAACTCTCCCTACTCGGGAAACGTGTGAGCGATAAGGGCAATCGATTAAGGTTCGTCTTTTCATACAAACGGCGTATGTGAATAGAGGGGGGGAGGAAGGGGGGAGAGGAGGCAGTCAGTGACAGTGAGGGTTAGGTAGAGACGTGTCACAAGGGGATGGAGGGAAGGGGGCGGGGACGCGGAGACACGCATACAGAGGTAATCGATTCCTGCCCACGGCAGACGCGGAGCCTTCGAGGTTCTTCTGCGCGCAGAGGATCGGCTTCTGTAGCCTGATGGCAGCCGCCTCTGCTGTTGCTAGTAGGCGCTGACCCAGTCGCTTAGGCCAGTTAGATTGGACCTTATAAATCACGCGAAAGGCTTCTCTGGGGGCCTACGTGATGCCCAGAATCAACCATGTCTGCAAGGATGCAGCTGTGTATGAAGGTGGTCTAAGCTGGTAGGCCATCCTTACCTTGGTAGGGGGCGCTCACCGATCGTTCTTACGGAACTCGCTCGTTCCGTTGTGCCTTATGGGCTCTCTCTCGAGCCCAACCAGCAGCCGCACAGCGGCGCATGATATAGGCAGTATGCTATTACCGACAAAGGCAAGGGAGACAAGGGGACTTTGAGGAATCGAGTTTTCTTTTCCGCCGTCGGTATGATTAGTTTTGTCGGTCGTTCTGCAATATTCCTTACAATGAATCTGTCAGGATACCCGTTCTCGCGGGACATGTCCTCGATTCTTCTAAGTTCCTCACTAGCGCTATCTCCCCAACACAATGTTTCTAGCTCTTTGCGCCAAACAGCAGACTAGATCACGTTTCTGTTGAAGGGGTACGAAACTTTAGAAGTTCTTATATTGTCCAGGCCAGGTGTCTTTCCGATAGACGCCTCTTCGAATGCTGCCGTCAACACTTCTGCTCAGAAGAACGTCTAGGAAAGACAGGGAGCCTACCCTTTCCATCTCCAACGTAAACCTGATTGACAAATTTGCTTGGGTTACGGCATCCAACAGGATGGTTGTGTTGGTTTCCCTGGTGGCAATTGCAGAGATGTCGTCAACGTAGCGACCCTAGTGCCTTAGCTTATTGATTTGGTCTTTTAACTGAATTTTCTCCAGCTTGCTCATGAAGACATCGGCTAGGAGAGGACCAAGAAGCGATTGCATGGCAACGCCGTCCGTTTGTCTATATATTTGGTTGTCAAAAAGGAACTGCACACTTTATATGCATTTTAGTAATGGTTCCTTGAGTGCATTCATCGGAATACTTATTTCTCAGTGGTTAGTTGACACGAATTTACATATGTACTCGAATATCTCCGTGACCGGGACGTTTGTGAAGATTGATGAGACATCAAGTGAAAACATCACTAGACCGTCTATGTTTAGATCTTTGAAGTCTTCAGTCACTTCGAAGGTAACCGGTTGGTTAAATGTTGCCAGTTGATACTGTAGAGGTTTGAGTTTCTCTACTAACCACTTCGCCATGGCATGATAGGGAGAGTTGCGCATGTCGAAGATCGGACGGACTGATAGGCTGTTCTTGTGGATCTTCGGCAAACCATACAATCGAAGGATGTGTGTGTGCCTACCGGGCGGAGGTTTTCGAGTTCGCGATCGCTTATGAAGCCTCCTGCATGGAGTCTGCGTAGGCAGTCTGTAAATTGCGCTTCGACTTTGTCGGCTTTCTTAAATTTCCCCTGGTCTGATAATATGGACAGTATTTTCGCCACATAATCCGATCTATTCATTATAACTACGCCTCTTCCTTTATCCTCTCTCTCGACCAAGTTCTTCCCGCAAAAAAAGCCATTCGTTAGGGTGTCTCACAGTTGGATACCCACGCTCTTTATCGTTTTCTAAAACATAATGGAGGAGAAAAATAAAGCTGACAAAGTGTTTGCTGCCAACCAAAAAACTGCCTTTTCGCTTTGCCCTGGGACCGTGTCCGTCACCTCCGCTTAACTCTAGACACAATTCTATTGCAATAAACGCGCAACGATGGCCGTGTAAATATTAAAATACTTCTCACGCCACTGACGTGCCATTAGTTTCGATTTTGACTCATGTAGTAGGCGAAATTAAGTCGTACAGAAAAAACCCGTATTGGATACTCATAAATCGAATTGGTAATTTAGCGGTTACTTGCGGAATATTTGTATATATCCAGAAATAACAGGGTATTGTAGGACGAAAGATTGGCTGTTGGCGTTATTGCCCTATGCGAAAGGCAAAAAGTCGCACACATTCACAAATTGAAGTCTTTAGGGAGCGAGGTTCTGCTTTTCCTGAAAAACACGCAGTTACATCTACACTTTTTGCCAGCAGAGTAATTCACTAACACATCCTGCGTAATAAAGTGGATTTTTGAGTGACACGTTAAGCTTATATCTAAAATGCACAACGTCTGGGGCAAACCAGACCGAACATCCGGATTTCGACCACCTGGTGTGTATGCTAACGTCTCCTATAAGCAACATCGATTTACAATTGTCTATTTGGTAAGCGTTTTGCGCGCCATATATTGATCAGGGCGGCATTTTCTCTGTGTTTCTAGGACCCGTGAAGAACTTCCCTCGTACCCTCTGTTCCCTCACCTACATCACTACTTTGGTGATAAAAAACAACCACTTGGAACGGCTACCCCCGGAGCTGGGGAATCTGGTCAATCTGGTAAACCTGGACGCCAGTCACAACAAGCTGCGCGTCCTGCCACCTACGCTTGGCGATCTCACTGACCTGCGTGCGCTGATCCTTAACGACAACCGGATCTCCGAACTTCCGCTGGAGATTGGCCGGCTGCTGAACTTGAGGCATTTCAGTAGGCACTCAATTTTTCTTGCTCTTTCATTCATCCTCCTTTTACCAAACGCTATTCCTGCCCGTTCCCAGTCTGAGTTTTCCAGGACTTTTGATTGGTTCTGAGATGCCTGAACGACCTCTTGAGGGGTCTCCTGTTTGTCATCCTGGTCTGCGCACGTTTGTATGGACATCGTCGTAAGCCAGTTGCTCATCTGATATCGTCATCGTAGATTTTGAATGTGCTTCTGTGTGGCAGGATGCTCCGCATGCCAGTCAATTGGAGGGAATCCACTCTTGCCACTTCATGGGCCTTCCACTGGTAGCTCTTAGCAGTCTGCCGGACGATGCGGCCTTTCCCGCAAAAACGTCATCTACAGGACAGTCTTGTAGCACCCATACGTTGAAGAGGATGCCGCCTGCTAATGGCCAGACCGACGTAGAATGTTCTAGCCGCCTGACCCGCCAAAACGGATCTAGTCCGCTCAATATGACCATTTAAATGCGCTGTTGGTTCAGTGTTCTGTCTAGGTGACAATCCTTCTGTTTGTACGTAGGGGGTGGGATCCAAGCCCCGCTGCGTACTCCTTTCTGACATAGTGTTGAACGCACAGTCATCTACGAAAGGCTTTACTGAAGTCTGCATTCGTGGGTGAAGTTAAGTGCATAAAATGAGCTTAAAAAGGGTTCAATCGGGCCCACAGCCATGGCCAAGGCGACTGAAGCGTATCCTCTGTTCAGAAGACGAAGATGCGATCACTGCAACAAAAGAATTTATTTGCCCGTCGTTTCGGATTCTCACTCAAAGCCATTATCAGAGACAGTCGCAGACCGTTCTCTTCCATCAGCATATCTTCTGCGCTGTTCTTGTTAGACAGAAAATTGGCCCTTTCTGGGGTCCATCGGCCCAGAACGCGCAGACTATAACTTGCCGGATCGTCCGTAAATCCGATCAAGCTGGGCAGCAGTTGCGTGCGATGGATTGTTTGAAGGTTGGCTTCCTTTAGTTTCTGTACACTCCTCGCACACATTGGTTTAAGGCCCCATGACTGTCCCCAACGTCGGGCAGCATTCGCTTTGTACAGTAGGTGCGTTAACTCATGAAATGTCAGCCGAGGTTTCGAAATCCGTTTTCGTTTCGAACGGATTAATTAAATAGAGTTGTAAAACTACTCATCCAGCAGCATAATTCTATAATAATCCAGTTACCTCGGGGTGTAGGCTTTCGAATGAACTTCTCTCCGACTGCATGCAAGAACTATACTCTGCAAAAATGGCTACTTGAGTAGCATGTAATTCTTTCATTGATTTTCGATGCTTTTAAAAATTCAATTATATTTCATGCAAAACATGCATAAAAATATTCATCCTTTTAAGGGCATCGAAAATCAATGAAAAAATTGCATGCGACTTAACTAGTCATTTTTTGCAGAATTCTAGTTTTTGCATGCAGTCGGACTGAAGTTCATTCGAAAGCCTGGATTATTATAGAATTCCGCTGCACGATGATTAGTTTCACAACCCTACTTAATTAATCTTTTCGAAACGGGAACGCATGTCGAAATTTCGGCTGCCATTTCATGAGTTAGCCTACCTACTGCAGTATCACGGTGATTGGTGACCTGAAAGTATTGCCGTTGCTTCGCTGGAGAATCTGCTCATCTTGGAAGTAGTCTTCACTAAAAACCCTTCCACACACTATTCGCTACCTGTGGACGCTGCAGGCCTGCCTGTAGCTAGACTTGCTGGTTGCAGGCGTTGCTTGTGGTGGCGAATATCCACCCAGGAAGCGTAGTCCTTGTGTGTTGAGTTGTTCGCTGAAAGGAAGCCTTCTGAACAGTTCTATGTATTTGGCGATGA
>CACRXP010000254.1:226112-256929 GCA_902702965.1 Spirometra erinaceieuropaei
CTACTATCACTATAAACTAGTCCACGCACACGTCACCGCCCCTGCTCTCAGCCTTCTGCGGACATTGCCGAAATCCACAGTTGAACTGTCGTCATATCGTCTCTTTTCCGCGCTTCAATGACCAATTCAACATTGGTGCCTTGGCACTGGAAGGTGTCCAACACCTACAGACTGAATCCCAAGTCTTTGACCACCAGAAGGTCAAAGGCAATTTGGCGAGCATACATCTGCTTTCGACAAATTCTCTTCCAGCCTGTACATTTATATGGCTATTGAAGTAATGAATTAAAAAATGCGGGCAAGTAGATAATTAAGCTGTAGTTCGGGTTTGGAGAGGGAGGGGAGGGGGAGAGTGAAACACCACAATTCCAGTCAGCGCCAGGGAGAAGGTGGGTCCTGGTGAAGGTAGTTACATGCGGGTGGCTGGCTTGGTGGCTTTGACCCATGGCAACTGTGGGACTTGCATGAAGTTCTTCTGTGCGCATAGGACCGGTCCGCGTAGCCTGATTGCAGCCGCCTCTGCCGTAGCCAACAACCGCCCCTCAAGCAGTTTTGAATAGCTTGGATGGGACCTTTTAAATCACTCTGAAGGCCTCTCTGGCGTCTACACGGTCGCATATCCTACCATCGGAGACTTCCGTTGCAGCATCATACGTCGGATGTTGAGCAGCTTATCGTCAGTCCGACGGTTGGTGATCATCGCACTGGTGTCCATAAGCACTGCAGGGGACGTGAGGCTACGTCTCTATTACACCGAGGCCATCTGACATCTGTTCACCAGTCAACTTCGTTGCCTGGCTGTGGTCGCTGAACGCAGCAAAATTGGGTGGAGCCCTAATTGCAAGCCGGACACCACGTGATACCAGAATGGGTTGGCCATCCTGAGCAGTTAGTCTCTTGTCAATCCATCAAGGTGATTGCCTCTCCTAAAACACTCTACGCACCTTCCAGGTGATAGTTCCCCACTGCTCAACGATGTGGCAACAGTGGCGACTTCACGTGAATTTGTTCACGGTTGTGCAGCCCGCCTCCGCATCTGCCTCACCTCCTTCTTCCGACGTCTGGCACAGGAGGGGTTAAAGACGACTACAGATGGAAGTGGAGGAGGTGGCTGACAGGGGCAAACAACCCCTCTACGCGTGCTACACACGTGACAGGCCCCGGTGTCTTGTGTCTCTCGTCGCAGAGGGTTATTACAAATGCCTTTGCGGTCTGGTCAGCGTTCTGTTCAGGAGGAGAATCCAGCCATCCCCCCAGCCCACGACTGATAGCACGTCGTGATGATCCAAGCGAGCTGGATCAGCTCCATTCCCCCTCTCATCCTCGCACCATTAGGGGCGTGAGCCTCTACCATGCAGTGTGTCCATTACCCGTCAGTTCGACCGTCGCAACGACGATGTCCACCGTGCGCCCCACAGCGTGATGAGCGCAGGACGGTGACTTGCACGTGATTGGTTTATAATCGTGACAGGTTTTCACAGCATCTGCCCAACTTCCTGTCCCCTCGCCCAATTGGGCCCGGCGGCCGGAGGTGGGCTCGGGCGCCATGGCTGACGAAGCTAATCAACCCGTCAACGCATGTCACACGAGCCTGGTCCTCGCACGATGAGCCAGCTTTTCACCGAAAGCAATGATGGACTCGAAGCCCAACTGCCAGGGGGGGAGAGTGCCCTATAGGCCGCATTAACGGAACCTGGCACTCCGTTCTGAGACGACCAAATGACACCATCAGCTGGCAGCCTTCCAAGCCACGACTTCTAGACACGCACGTGCCGTCCTCCCACGCACACGCGGTCTGCATGCACTTGTCTCCTCCCCGTAAATAACACGCCTGTCAAACCAGCTTTCTTCGTGGTTGTGAATTTCCATTGCAACACGCATCCTACCTTTACGGATCATACCAGTCGCATTGTTTTGCAAGTTCCAGCTCTGACAGGTACCTGCAACGGTATTGAAATGGTTAGCTTCCGAAGTAAACCAGTTTGCCTCATTAGATATTAGTCGGGAATCCGGAGTGTTCAGGCCTCCGACAACGTATTATTACGTCATGTGTTCCCTCTTGCAACTGTTCACGATAGAGCCATGTGGTTGCGCAGTGAGCACGTGATTATTCTTGGTAGGTTTCAATTTGCGATTTCGTAAACAGTAGGCCGGAGGGGCCTAGCATGGTCCGCACGTAGGTGCTAATTTAGGGCCCAAGCGAGTCTTTCATACGCGACTGTATGACTCAACTGCGAGGACATCGACTCACCGACAAGTCCCCCAGAGTAGCAGGTGCTTTTGCCGTTAGCCAGTGGTGGTTCATAGTCCCCACGTGACTCACAAAAATACTGACTAAGAGGGAAACTCAGTCGGTGCGACAGGAGCTTACTTCGTTTGACGCTTCGGATTCCGTAGTGGGAAACTGAACCGTCAGGCCAGTAATGCCCTCAAGTTTAGTTTCGCGAAATTCCTGCCTGTATCTGGCCTTCCTGATTCTCACTTGCACTTCTGTTTACTGTCGGTTTGAACGAAGCATCCGGGTTGGTTTCAGGTCCACAAACTTAACAACAAGTTACGCACTACATGTGCAAAGGGTGGGTTTGCCGTACTCCGGACACTAGGACCGAGCCTAACGTATCCTGTCTCGAAAATTTTACCTCATATGCACTTTATAATCCCGGTTAGATCCGCCGGCAGTCGTTCAGTCCCACTCTGGATGCACTGCTGAGTCGAAATCCGTCTTCTTCCCCCCTCCCCTCCCTAGAAGTTACCTGGAATTGGTTGAGTTTAGGGCTAAGGTTTGAGTAAAGTTCAACGCTAGGGATAGAGTCAGGCTATGCTATCGCTTTGTTCCCTCAAAGTTGTATTTTCGCGGTTTTATCCGTCCCCAAGCCCTGGAACCTGGGTGGACAATCTCTAGGGTGGTGATGACGTACGCCTCTAACCCGCTGAATTGGCTCAAGCATCATCATAGCGCCATCCTCAGTGATTACTTTCAGTGCAAGGAAATCAATCCTTGGGTCCGTGAGGAGAGCCAGAGCTCTGATCATGTGTGTTGGAGCAGAGCAACATTTGACAGTATGAGAAGCCCGAGATCTTCCTCGGCACTCTCCTAGAGGCTGAACTTTTCGCAAGATCGCTCTGATCCGTGTTGTCTTTGATCGACCAGCCTTGTCTGAGCACCAGTTTTGTTGTCAGTCGTTTGCGTTCTAACAGGGGATACACTCGTCATTGTCCCCATCCTCCTGCTCCTTCGAAGGTGCGGTTTGCCTACCTGCTGTGACGTCTTTCCAGTCCAACACACTGCCTTTTAACGCTGTGCGCTCGTTTCCTGAAGGTGGGCGCCGCCTCCTCCCCCTTAGCCGTCGTTGCCGCCCCCACTGCTCGCCACTCCACACTCCCTCGTATCTCTCCCCTCTCTCATCGACGCCGTCTGCTCGTTAGCCTCCTAACTTCTGTCGGCCACCCCCAGAGGCCTGCGGCGCATACGGCCGGCCGTAGGCTGCACTCACGCCGCACACGCCCCTCCACCCGCCTCCGCCGTCGCGTTGGCCTGTGGCCCGCGCACTTTGGCCCGTGAGTGTCCGTGAGCGCCTAACCGGCGAGACTGATGGTGTTACCTAGCCCTACAGCAGCCCCAATCGTTTCGTGTCCTCCGAGTGTCCAAAGCGGCGGCACGTGGCCATCTGGGTGGGTGAGAGCTGTCTCACCAACGCTGCTGCTGCTGCCGCCGCCGCCATCTGCCGACAACTTTCTTTTGGGGTGGGCAGAGGTCGTGTCCCGATGAGAAGGCTGGGGGGAGCGGCGGGCGTGGTGGCGTGCGCTTGTGTGCACTTCCGCTCCGGTCCTGCCTGTCTGAGACCCTGCCACTGCTGCTCCGACGGAAGCACGAGTGATTGAGAACGTCCGCCATCGTGTGCGCGTGCGCGTCTTTGTGATGCAGACTGTCACCACTGCGTGTGTGTGCTCGCGCGCTGTGTTTTTGTCCAGACGGGACTTCTTGTGAGAATGCCGTAGTAGGGCGAGGAGGCGGAAGCAGCATGTTTCCCAGCCGTCAGGCTCAGCAGCAGCAGCAGCAGCAGCAGCAGCAGCAGCAGCAGCAGCAGCAGCAGCAGCAGCAGCAGCAGCAGCAGCAGCAGCAGCAGCAGCAGCAGCAGCAGCAGCAGCAGCAGCAGCAGCAGCAGCGCGGTGTTGCCTGTTTGCCTACCGCTAACAAATCCCTGCAAATCCATGGCTCGCCGAGCAGTATTTGTATGAGACGACTTGTCGGTTGGATGTCTTCATCCACACCTCTGGCACACCACCTTGAGGTCCTAACACTATTTTCTGGTCGGCGGCGGGGCGGAGAAGGCCTTGCGGAATAGGGTGGCTCTGACAATCTTATGAGTAGCCGGTTTGGTGGGTCCCTACGTGGCGAAGTCAGGTGGCCTAATCGCTTCGTGACCCGCAAACTGTATACTAATGGAACCCTTTTGGCCAGCCGATTTCATAGCAAGCATCTGCTGAAGGCTGTTCCACTATCCGCCACCCATGGACCGCGCCAGGTGCTTTGTCGCGAGCAGCGATAATCACCGCTGTTGTTCTGGCGGTGGTGCGGTACCGCCTATGCCGCCGTCTGAGTCGCACGTTTGTGGGAGCTGATCGGTTTGTCTCAGCTGGATTGTGTGTGTGCATCGCGAAGACGGCATCATGCCCTCCTCTTAGAGTTTCCATCTTGCTTTTTATTCTGCCAGCACCCATTTGTGCCTTGGCGTCTGATTAAATTGTCGCAGGCTAACGAGTTTCTGCCATTGCATGCATGTTTATGAGACTCCTCGAGCCATAGGGTTGCGTTAATCATCCCCCCACTCACGCCATTTAGTCGCAAACAAAGGCAGGGTAGCTTGGCCTTCCTGCCTCTCAGGTAAGCAGTGCCGTAGATGTGCTGTGTTCTGCCGTAATTCAGCCAACCACAGCCCCGACCTCACCGCCTGGGACCAAAAACACAAACATGCGTGCACACACACACACACACGCAAGGCCCAGATGCTTCACAGTCGGAGCCTAATGAATGGGTCGTAAACACGCCATCGAACCGGGGTTTATCGGTGCCCTGCCATCTGGCATTCTCTGTCGCTTCAGATCGGCTACTGACCCCCGTTTTTGGACTGACTGCGCCGTGTGCGCGTGTGTGTGCATGTTTGTGTTTCTGGTCCCAGATGGCGAGGCCAGGATTATGATTGACGGAATGGAGACAGAGTGATCCTATCCCCGTTCACTATGGTCACTCCCCCCCTCCCCTGCTAAGTTTGGCTTGGCGGGTGGTTGCCGGTTCGTGACCTTTTTCACCCATCCAGTAGAGGTCAGCAGATTGGTTTTTACCCTGCCCCCCCCCTCCCCCAGTTATGTTGTCATGTTGTTGTTATCGTCAGTCAAACCTCTCGCAGTCATCTGCACATTTTTATGTCCCCTCGACTCAGCTCAGATACCCTGCTTGCTCTTCTTTCAAAGCATTTCGTCACTACCAATGACGGTGGTCCCTGTCTGATCTTTTTGTCGATTTTTTGCCCTTCTCGCAAAATTTAGATTGCTGCAAGTTTCCCCGATCCTGTTCCATTTCCCCTAATCGAGATTAGCCATGTAGTCCTAGTTCAATCAGAGGTGCATGTGCACACCGTGCCAGGTCTTCTTTAACAACCCTGTCAGTTCGACCGGACACCTCAAGTGTCTTTAGTACAATAGCTCGCGTGTTTAGTTTGGTGAATGAGATAATGACGAAGGCAAAATGACCAAAATGCTCGGGTGAGGAAATCAACGCATCCCATCTCCTGCCCGAGCAAGGCGGACCGTAGGTTAGGCTCACGCAACTTGCTGCCATGGATGTTTGCAGTTCACTGTGTTGACTGAAGATACCGCTTCTCAGCCGACGATTGTTTGCTTACTCAGCCTTGAAGGGTGACGGCCTAGGCAGATTCAGGGCCACGTGTCACCCTTCTGGGCCCAAAAGGTCTGTAAGCGTCTGCCATGCCAGGATCAGCAAGCCATAACTTGGTGTGCGCTGGCAGTTCCCTGACACCTGGTTCCCTGCCGGTAGATGCGTTTGCGCTCCCGCTGGGTATACAGGTGGTGGGCATAGCTGCCCAGTCATCCTCGTCGTCCTTCTGACCAATTGTGACGTTGTTGTTGCATAAAATCCTGGTCAAGTGTATGTTGTGGACCAGGGGGTGTGGTGGCATGCCCAGGTGCGGGTTTGGCCGCGCCAGCCACCTACGGCCTCTCTCGCCTCCGGTCTTTTGGACTACACCTTGGAACCGGGTCTAGGTGGGGAGTAGGGAGGAGGGAGCGTGGTAGATGCAGCGCAAGTCTTCTTCCACCACTATAACCTAGTTCACGCGCAAATCACCGTGCCTGCTGCACCATGCGGGAAAGTACTCGGTAGACACCGTTAAGCACGACAGTCGAACTGTCGACTCAAGACGCCCCTTAACCGGTTGTCTTCCGTAACGGGACTTGCAAAACGTCCGCAGCTATGCCTAAAACAGTTTAAGGCTAGTTGGCGAATGCCTCCGTAAAAAGCGCCTGCAAGCCCGCCGTTGCGACTGAAGCTGCCGCTCATAGTGTCTTAAGGAATTCGTTGCTATGCACATGGGTTTTATTCGCTTGACCTTTCGGATTAACACCAGAGACGACAGTGTCTGATGAGGTTTCTGTTTGCTCAAGGGGTGCAGTATTTATAGGATGCAGTTGGTATGTCATTGCATACCTACCGCGGCTGGCGGCTCCTGCATTCCTCGCGCATGGTTGAATTTGGTTCGATAATTGCCTCATGGTACCATGGCAACTGCATCCTATAAATACCAAAACTTATTTGATGCTATCTCTGTGATGATGGATTCGAGTGTAAATCCAGCATGCCAGTTGAATAGAACTCTTCAGCCATCGCGTCTCCTTCCACCCGACTGATTCCCGGAATCCGCATTTTTGTCCGCAGAGCACCTCACAATGTGCTGTTTAAGTAGATGAGTTGTGTCAGCCACTGCGCGGACTCCCAGGGCCAGATGACTGACAGGCTCGATGAATGCACAGGTGCCTGGGAGAGAGTGAGGCCGACTCTGCGGACTCCTTTCCCACTGCCATTTCGACCGACGATGTCCACCGTGTGTCTCACAACAGGTCAAGAATAGACACGGTAATTTGCGCGTGAATTACAGTAGGTGGAAATGTCAACCGAAATTCCGAAATGCGTGTTCGTTTCGAAAAGATTAATTAAGCAGGGTTTTAAAACTAATCATAATGCAGCATAATTCTATAATGCCTCAGTTACCTCAGGATTCCGGCTATCGAATGAACTTTCTTCCAGGTGCATGCAGAAACTGCACTCTGTAAAAACTGACTACTTAAGTAGCATGATTTTTCCTCATTATTTTCGATGTCCCTAAAATATTTCATGGAAAACATGCATAAAGATATCTTTTCTTTGGCTCATTCGGTAGAAAATTACGTTTTCCAATGTTATACAAGAAGGAAGGGTGTAATTCGGTTTCCAAAGACTTTTCCGATTCCCAAATAATTTTGCAGCCGACCTGCCGCTAAACTTGCGGCTTGTAAAGTTAACAATGTGCCTCAAATCCACTGCTTACTTTTTGAACCCGCTCTGCCGTCACACTTGCATTCAGGGCTTCCAAACTACAAGCCGTATCTTTTCTGTGTACGGCAAACCATACATTTCTCTACGACATTAAGAAGAAACCATATAAGGTTCATAAAATTTAGCATTGGATTTGATCCATATTGTTAACTTTACAAGCCATATACATAAATGCAGAGACATGACGTTTTGTGAATCGCCATTTCACGGTATTAAAATTCTCACAGTTACAAACTCTTTTAAAACCGAATTATACACTTCCTTTGAGTGCCATTTCCTACCGAACGAGCAAAACAATGAATATTTTTATGCACGTTTTCTAGGAAATATGATTGCATTTTTAAGGGCATCGAAAGTCGATGAGAAAGACGAATACTACTTAAGTAGTCATTTGTTACGAAGCATAGTTTTTGCATGCAGCCGAAGAGAAGTTCGTTGGGAAGCTGGCATCCTGAGGTAACTGAATTATTATAGAGTTATGCAGTTATAGAGTTTTGCAAGCCTACTTAATTAATCTTTTCGGAACGAAAACGCATTGCGGGATTTCGGTTGACATTTCATGAGTTAGCCCACCTACTGTAGTCTATAGCGGCAGTAGACTTTGTCAGCCATTGCGCCCGATCCTGCCTCCGGTCTTCTTGATTCTGTCGGATGAGGGGGGGGGGAGGATCGGGGCATACATTACGCTAGTTTGCCACGTGCAACTCATCCTCCTGCAACCACCACCACGCTGAGGCTGGACCGGGAAGTTCTAAGCTCGAAGAATTCTGCTGGTTCCGTGCGGATATTTCTTCCTTTCACGTTTTGTTAAAGATCATGCGCACCGTCACACCCACAGTAGCCCTCGACAGCAACAATAACAGCTGCTTCACACCGATATGGCATGTAGCGCGGGTAAATAAGCTCGCACCCAGTGCCGCCATTTTATGCAACACCGTCTTGGTGGGTGGGTTTTGACCCTGACTGTTTTGCACTACAAAATGGACAAGTGGGCGAGCAGCGAGCAGCGAGCAGCTGGCGAACGCATTCGCCGAATGCAAACTGGTGTTGGTCACGGGCGAGGGTAGGACGTAAGCGCGGTTTGCCCGCCCGCGTGTGTGTGTGTGTGTGTGTGTGTTTACGCCGACGGCCTGTGGGCACGGGCATGCGCGCACGCGTGCGCACGTTTCACAGGCTTGTTTCTCAGCCCTGGGTTTGACCTTGACCTTAGGGAGGTAGAAGCAGAGCGTGACATTTCCCTACTTTTCCACTGACGCCTAAGCAAGCCCCTCTTTCCCGCTCTCGTAGATAGACTTTCCTTCCCCTTTTTCAACAGGAAATTGTTTTTCCTCGCGCCATTGACTCGCGGGAAGTCCGCCGCCCAGAGTACGCGGTCCACAGCTCTCGTTTTGTTCGGGTGCGGGGGATGACTTCAATTCTCCGGTGCATCGTTTTAGGGTCAACTGTGCCCCAGGATATCTCTGTTGCATGATTCGCGACCGCTTATTTCCCAGTTAGTGTCAAACTAGTATCCACTACCTGGGGACGTGCCGGATAGTTCGGTGATAGGCTGCCAGGCAGGCCCCGTCTCCCCGTGAGCTGAACTCATGGCTTGTGGGTGTGGCTGCCATGGAACAGGAGTTAATTTCCCGATATGAACTTGAAGGACAGCAAATCACAATCATCAGTTTCTTGAATTAATTTCTTGATTTCCCCTAGACTGTCTAAAAACAGATGTACACTAGTCTCGTGAGACAATCTGGGCGGGCGATGCCCAGACGATGCCGGAGAAGTAGGATTGATCTGTGCCGGCCACCGCCGCTGGCGGGGCTCGAGGTTGAGCCCCAAGGCACAAAGTGGTATGAATGTCCCGTAACCTAGTGGGTGGGTGAACGCCCCTCTACCCTTGTATGTACCCGATCGCAAACGACAAAACGACGAGACCGTGGCTCAGTGGTTAGGGCGTTGGACTTCTAAGTAACAGGTCGCGTTGTGTCATAGGACACAAACCACTTAGTACGCAAGCAGCTCAATAAGAGTGCAACATGTCGGACGCAGACAACTGTTTCACGGTCGTTACCGATCATCAGTACGTCATTGGCCGTATGAAATGAGGTATATAAACATTCATGGATGTTGACTGTACTACAGCCTTCCCCTTACTGCGTGGGTTCGAATCCCACCGAGGCGCCGAGTTTTTCACAGTTGGGTCAATATTAAGTATGTAAACATGTCAAGTTTGAGGGTCAAACTATCACCTGCCCGTTCGCTGCCGATTAGCGTTGACCTCTCCGCGATTGACCGCCGGTGGGCTCGTGTCACCTTTGACCCCTTTACGGCCGTCGTAATTGTTGGCGAGCCAGCATGCTTGTCGGCCTCCCCCTCGTCAACCAACGGACTGATCGACTGTCGGGGGTCGTAGGAGTTGATCTCAGTCTCGTGGGCGCCGCAGTAAGGTGGTGTCCCGTGCTGGTCACATGACCTCCGGCCGGCTTCTCTCCTATTTCCCGCTGGTATCAGCTGTCGGCCACACGTGACTTTGCTCGATGCCCTGATGGCCTTGTCCGCAGCGACTCGAGCCTTGTGTGTAGCGCCTGGTAGGCGGGATGTGCCAATTGAGGACCAAGTTTCGAGCATCAGTCTGGCCATCTTATTTTTGGCTCGGCCGATTACCCTTGCCTTCTCAAAGGCGAAATTGTGGTTCTTCTGTTGTACTTGGCCATAAACCATAGACAGCTTGTCCTTGCGGTTGATTGCAAGTTGGTGCGCATGCAATCTTGTGCCAAGGCGTTTGCCCGTTTCACCAACATACCTTGCATCACAGTTTTGGCATGGTAGCTGTAGACCACCGCTGACTGTTCTGTGGCGAAGACGTCGGACAGGCCTCCCGAGTGATTTACAAGGTTCTGCCAAGCTATCCAAATCACTTGGACAGCGTTGCTTGATAACAGCGGAGGCGGCTGCAATCAGGTTGCGCAGACCATTCCTATGCGCACAGTTACCGTGGACCAAAGCCACCATGTCAACCACTCGCATATAATTACCCCTTCCAGTGCCCACCATTCTCCTCCCCTCTGTTGCCCACCTCACCCACGCTCCCTCCCCGTAAAACCCTAGCTAATGAAAAATTTCTACTTGCCCGCATTTTCATATTAATCATTTCGATAGTAATATAATTGTACAGACCTGAGGAGAATTTATCGTAAGCTAACGTATGTTTGCCAAATTGTCTTTTAATACCTCAGCTTTCGAATGCAATTTTCTCGGTCGTCTGCAAAAAAGTATTATGAATTTGTACATCGATCTCCGATGCCCTTATAAATTTAAATATAGGAAATAAATACATATATAAGTAAAATAATAAATTATGAATAACTAAAGAAATAAAAAATAAAATAAAAATAATCAACTAAAAAATAGCAAATAAATAATAAATAAATAACAAAATAGTAAAAAATAATTTTTTACAATCGTTCGGTAAGAAATTCCATCTTCGCCTAATTTTCTGCCTGAGGATAGAGTATTTTTTGGTTTAAAGAAGGTTTCTCATTATGAACTTTTTCAGATTCGGAAACGTTCATCCATACAACATCGCATGAGCACGTTTTTTAATGCTACTTATAAAGTATGCAACCTGGTCTATATCTATCGGACAGTTTTAAGCCTTGCATAACGTTTTCCTCACAGCATAGAAAATGCTTGGTGGTCCTATGACAGAGTATATAGGGCCTGCGGTTTGGAAACCCCAAAGGCAAGTGAGACGAAAGGTTGGATAAAAAAATATGCGGGAATTGAAAAAGCCAAAAGATACTCTCTGTTAAAGCAGGAAGTTTAAAAGTGACATACGTTGTTGCCAAATGACTACGAGGAAGACTATTTCTGTACATTTTTCCCATAAAAACTATTGGAATTTATAGGGGCATCGAAAATTAGTGAGGATAACGCATGTTACTTTAGTAGCCACATTTTACGGAGTGCGTTTCCTGCAGAAGTAAATGATATCCACTTCTACTACTAGTCGCTGTGCAACTGCCTAGTATGAGCCCCATGACACAACGGAAAGAGTACGTTCCGTAACGTGACTGGTGAGCCCATCTGTCATAATTGATATTCTCGATCACACCCGGCAGGACAATAGGCCCGTAGCTATGTAGTATAGTGCTCAATTCCATGATCAAAGATCCGGGTTCGCATCTAAAGTGATCCAAACTTGGAATTTGTTATGACTGACTGATGGCGGATAATAAGCCAGAAATGGTCATTCCGGTCTCCATTGTCTTTGTCGGTACTATCTCACATATATGTATAAATACAGCCTTCCGAATCGAGCTAAAAGTTACTGCTCTGATGGAGCAAGGTATAGACCAGGGATGGAACACCTCTACGAACTATTTCCCCAAAATAAGTACCCACATGACTTTATACGTCAATGCGTGAGGCCCCAACAATTCAAGTGAAAGGTACTTCCAATACGACGGCCACTGATGCATAAAAACAATCAGCTGGCGAACTCTCCCATACGTGAAAAAAGATCTGAACCTGTCGTAAGACGATTAAAAAACATCAAATACACAGCACACTAGCTGGCAGCCAACTTGAACACACTGCTCGTACAACCTAAGGGCTATCTCTATAGAAGAGGTGCTGTCTACAAGATGCCATGCGACAGTTGTGATGCCGTCTATTATGGCCAAACTGGGAAATCTGCCTCAACCCGTATACACAAACATCAGTTAACGGCGAGGAGACGCGGACATCTATCCCAAGCGGCCATGCACACACTGCACACCGGACCCAAATTGCCGTGGACGAACACTCGCATTGTTGGCGACTGCCCAATAAGGAAGGGCAGCAAATTCCTGAAATCAATGCACTCAGATGAGACGTGCATCGATCGGCGTATCGTTTTAAATGCCAAGTTTAAAAGCGCTAGGGACAAATTCAAACTGGCGCAACCAAATCCGAGGAGGTTACAAAGCGCAATCAAGACGTTTTGGCACAGCCGTTGACCAATCTCCGGCCGACATCTCTCCTATTTCCCGCTGGTATCAGCTGTCGGCCACACGTGACTGCTCGATGCCCTGATGGCCTTGTCCGCAGCGACTCGAGCCTTGTGTGTAACGCCTGGTAGGCGGGATGCAGATCTATGGCTCTGTTAAGTGTGCCAGTTGAGGACCAACTTTCGACCATCAGTCTGGCCATCTTATCATTGGCTCGGCCGGTTACTCTTGCTTTCTATATGTATATATATGCTAATTTTTTGAAGATGGCAGATTGTTTGGGAAAATTTCAAACTTGCCCAAGAAATCAATACCTTTCGGCGACTCTGCCAGTAAACGCCCGCCGCATACGTTATTGTGTACCGACTGGTTCTCGTCTCTTCCACTTCTTGAGATTTTTGTACGCTGAGTCTAACTCAATATGCTGATTAATACATGACTCATCTGAGTGCATGACTTCAAGAAATTATGGGCCTTTTTGGTAGGACTGGAGAGGTATTGATTTTTTGGGCACGTTTGACATTTTGACAGTTTTTGTACATTTACTCGAGTCTGACGACGAAATGGGGAACCGACATCGAAAATTTACTAATTAAGTTGTTACTTTTCCGAAAGAACCTACCATCTTCAGGTTATATTTCTTGTAATGCCTGCCTTTCAACATGTATGCTATGTCTGCCATATATATGTGTTACATATGACGACTCCGAGCCAGCAGGACCAGACACCCCACCACTCTGATGATGGAAACGAAGAAGTTTCCGAAACGTTAGCATCAATACAGTGTGGTCCATGCAATCGCCCCTTTTTATTCTTCGTCTTCTTTTGGGGATGATGAACGGGATATATATATATGTAGCGTGTTGAAGTACTATCCACGAGATGAGTTGACGGCGATATTTCCACTGCGTCTGAAAAAGCTGGTGTGAGCGTGACGGGCGGCGGGGTGTCGTTATTGATTGGCATCTTCTAGAATGTTCTGCCACCTGTGTGAATTAGCACTTCAAGTTAGATCGAGTACGTAGGCGTAGCTGAAGCAAATCATCTACACTGGCGACTGCGCGGAAGCCAAGAAACACGGCAACAGAAAACAGAAACTGTTACCACCGCTTCACACCTTTTTGCAGCTTTTCAGCCAGTCGATGCTGTTTCGTGCGGCCACTTTGCGTTGTCAGCTAAATCCGGCCACTCGCAAGGTGTGCGTCCGTTATTGCGCTGTGCGTTGCATTGGCAGACTACCAACTATCCGTCAGTTGTCTTAAAATTGCTCGGTAGTCGACCGACTGGTTCAGTTCGCACCACCTAATCTGAAGTTTGCCATATGACTGAGTGGCTGTCGAGGGTGAATATGCCGGAAGTGATGATTACTATGTCGTTGTCAACGGGAAATTTCGAATTCCTTATTACCCGTCAAGCTGAAAATGCACAGGGAGACCCTAGGGCCGAAAGCAAAGAGAGAGTGGGAGGGAGAGAAAATCTGCCTCTTGTAGTCGATTCCACCTCCTGCGGGATTTTGTTAAACAAAACTAAGCAATGACCTTGAATAACCACCCGGACTGATAACTTGAACGAGGTTAGAAGCGTACAACAACACACAGTCCTTAGGTCTGCTAACATCGTGAGGTGGGGACACCAAGACTAGACCGCTTACAACAGAGCCGATTATGTTGTTTTATATAATTATGATTGTTTCCTGAGCAAATTGGTAATCTATGTTAGTGAAACGTACAGTCAGTGACCGATCTCATGAAATGTTAGTCGCAATTCTGAAATGCGTTATCGATTAGGAAAGATTATGTGCGTGGAGTTGTAATGTAGCTTATCATGCGGCACAATCTCGTGATGTTTTGGACTCGCCAGAATGTCGAATTTTGAGTCCACTTTCGACCTGTAAAAACCGCGCTCGGTAAAAATGACTTCCTAAGTGGTATGCACCTTCAAATTGATCTTCGATGCCATTGTAAATTCAAAAGTATTTTGTGAAAAACGCATATAAATGTGGTCATTCCCAATTATTTGGTAGCAAATCGCGTCTTCTTCACATCATATACCTAAAGAGTACCATTCGATTTTTATAAAGTGTCTAAATATAAGATTTTTAAGGCCGCGTAATGTCCATGCATACAGCTTCGCATCTTTTCGTTTGTCCATACTCCTCACGAAATGTACAAAATAGCACCCATCCATGGCAAAGTGTTATGAAATCAGTCTGGTATCTTCTTGAACGCATAGAGCAATGTGTGATTTTCCTGGTAGACTGAAATCGCAACGACTGATCTGGTTCAAAGTCATTCGGGGATTGGAAAACTTTTTAAAACCGAAAGACATTCTTTCTTTGAGCATAAAACCCGAAGACGACGTGATTTGTTACCAAATGAACAAAAGAAAACATTGTCATGCATGTTTTCTGTAAAATATATTTGATTTTACAAGGCTACTAAAAAAAATCAGTTGGAAACGTGCGCACCATCTAAGTAGTCATTTTTTTCCGAGTGGGGATTTTGCAGGAAATTGAAAAGAGGTGAATTCAAAAACCAACATCCTGGCGAGTCGGAAATATCATAAAACCACGCGTCATGATAATCAACATTGCAACCCCAGCCAATTAACTAATCCTAGTCGAAAACGCATTTCAGAATTTCGGGTAACATTTCGCGAGACCGGTCACTCATTGTAGTTTTAGTTGATGCCACGTTGAGTCCTTACGTGGAGCATTTTTCCTCACTTTCCTATTCCACGTGAAAACGGATAAGTAGAATAAATGAGAGTGCCCGTCGCCGATTTAGCCAGTTTGCAGCGATTGGTTATTGTTTGGCTGATTGGTACAGCTGTGGTCATACCTGATGAGGCCGGCCTCGACGACGTCGCGAATTATACCTCTCTACGCGCGAACTCGTCTCATTCTTTTCTCCAGCCACGGAGACTGAACACAGGGGGTTCAAGACCCATTTCCATGTCGAGCCAGGCTGAGGTGGCCTCCTCGATTGCTTTTTAGTCGGGCCCGAGAGCCCGCATATTTCGCAGTTTATTTTCGCCGAAGGCCTTTTCACTATCCGTCACCCGTGTACGCGCCGGGTAGCCAACGACGAACCCGTTGTCCTTGTTACGGGGTAGGATTTGAGCCTTTCATTCTGTGTTTGGGCCCTGATTTTGAGGGTTGAAAGGCTGTCGGATAGCGTAAATAATCGGTGATCGAACGATTTAACTGGCGAGAGTTAAGGAGGCCGACATGAATGTTTCGCATGTATTTCGCCTTGTTCGTCAGTCGCATTCCAATCTCGGGTCGCGAACATTGGGGTTTGTACTTAGGGTTCAGCTACTAGGCCAAACGCTCCACCGTTTGATTGATGGAGTTGAACTCTTTAGGTAAGCCTGAAATGGCCGTCGCAGTCTCCCCTAACTTTACCGTGAATAATCCCGAGCGACGCCTTACGGCACCTTAAAACTGAATGCCCATTAATGTTGCGTTTTCAAATTATCGTCTCGCATATTTTTCATCATGTTTCTCACATTAGTTCCAAACCTCTATTATAGTCAACTCAACATCCTCGTCACACTGCTTTATCCAATCACCCTTTCTGTCTTGTGCTTTAGATCTCCAGGACAATCCTTTGAATCCTGAGACCGCTTCTTATTACCGCGATGGTAGCGAGCCTCACATCCGCAACTTGATTCGTCACTGCATGGATGCGTACTACCGCTACAGTAAGCCTACTGCACAAGTGACCTTTTTATTCAAATTACAATATGTGTCGACTTATACCACGCCTACTTGCACTTAATCAGTAGACGTGGTATTATTCATTGAAACGCGGATGCAGATCAATATTCCCATCTGCCTGCGGAATGCTTCTAGAGACGAATACAAGTACAAACACGACACTATCCTCTATACATGTACGCCTGAAATCATGGACGGTGATCACGCAAGGCATTTAAAATTGTCCGCTCCCTTGTGATGCCTGGCGCCTGGGTTGGTACGGAGTCCCGAATGTGGGTAAGTTCGTGTTTGGACGTTGCCTAACAGCCAGATGCGCGTAGAATAAACCAAGCATGTGACCAAGTGCGATCATTTGAATCAACGTCAACAATTCTAGGCATGCAGTGCCAGCGCAGGATGAAAGTAAATTGGAGCGTTTCTTTGGGATGTGGAATGAGGATGTATCCAGAAACCGGGTTCGCAGCCAACTGGGCGTTAGTAGAACGAAAGTAAAAAAATAATATGTCGAGAAAGGCGATGATTTTTGGTCGCCTTGGCAACAAAAAACAATGATGACATTTTGTACAGAGGATCGGTAACGTCTGCACCGTGTTCTCAGTTGTGCATAGCAGAATCAAAAGTTTGGTATCAACACGCACTCCTCAACCAGAAATAACTATTTTGGTAGTTAGGCATCCAGTTATAGTACCGTTGTTTTTTTTCTTACCTACGATCGGATGGCTGGATTGGGGCTTGTCGTTGTGCGCCGGTAGAATCTACAATGAGGCGAGCTAACTTCCACAACTTGACCCATTTTCCAAGTCCGAAAGATCCTGAGTAATTTACGAAAACCAGCTAAGAAGCTTAACAACTTCCGTCTGAGTTCTTTCCTAGCTATTGTTAGGGGTGGGATGAATGGAACCGATTTTCATTTATCCCAGTCCAGTGGTGGACTGGCCTGATGGGCTTTTATGCCAAATAAGATAAAGCGACTACATTGTGAGAATGACTAATGAGCATGTTCCAGAGCGGCTTTCCTTCCTTCTTCTCCCCTCTTATCCTTCTGATCCCCTTTTCCCCCCTCCTCCATCATGCTCATCTTTCACCCCCTCCTCCCGCCTCTTCGTTAACTGCCGACCATCCCACCGGTGCCTGATTTAGTGTTTAGGCCTCTTCAGTGATTACAATGTGACATTTTTGTTTCAACATATTTCATTTTGACATTTATAAAGACCTACGGTTGCAGTTAATTTTTGCAAGTCCCCGCCTATCTGTGCTGTTGACTATGTTGGTTCTAGGTCTGATTGACTGGTGCTCATTGCCATTTGTAGAATAGGTCACCCGAATTTGGAATGGCGCGTAGTTCTGAAAATACTTAGATCATGCGAAGTATATCGCGAAGTTGATTTTAGCTGCCTGACTGCGTGTGCTGCCAACAGGTCGTATTTGATTGTTTGCAGTACTCTGCTCTTGCTTTAGCTGACAGTGTTCACAAAGTACTCTCGAGTTTGAATTTTGGGCGTGTACTATCCAGGGTACTCTCAGGATCTAGGCCAAACTTGACTGCTGAAACTCTCGTGGAGATATCTCGCTCGTCTGCGAAAGCGAATACACCCCACCTCCTACACACGAATGCCTCTCGTTTTTATGAAGTTATTCCTACAATTATTTTTACCCCGCACTTTCGTGCTTGCCACTGCGGCTGTTGAGGTACACGCCCGACCTATCGAGAATGCGGAAAAATCTACACGCCACCAAACATCACTACTTATTTTCATGAGTAGGCGTTTTCTGATGGATTTATGTTCGCTTAACACGTCACCTGTTGGCTGCCGCGGATGAAGACTGGAATGCAGCCGTGTGGTAAGGCGGGGGCTTTCTTTTAATGCGCCCGCGTCTTAAGGTCATATCGAATAAACGTCCACACAACAGGTTCGACCGTCGTTACCGACGATGTTCACCGGGTGCCCATCGGTGACGCGCGCGTGAGTCATTTTATGATGAAGGCTTGCGCTGCATCTACCGCAATGCCTGACCCCCGCACACCTGGGCCCGGTGTGAAAACAGAGTCAGAAAGATCGGAGGCGGCATGAGTCTGCGCCTAGGCGTACTGCTACTCCATTCAATGTATGACATTTGTTATGGCTACGCAGCTCACTAATGCGTGGCAGACCCCGATCTACCCCCCCTCCCCCGCCTGTTAGTCCAGCATATCTACCGCGTGGTCCCTTGTTTGTTGGGAGTAAATTCGTCGATACACGCATTGTTGTGGCGTCCGCCTCCCAAACGGAACTCACCTTAAGGAGTGAGGAGCTGAGGGTCTTCTAGCAGATAGTCTCAGGTCTCCGGCTGAACCCGATCATTTAGCCGAACTTATTAGCGCTCCTATTTCTTGTCACTGCTAGAGACTACTGTCAGTGTCCTAAACTGCCCGAAGAAGGAAAGTTAACTATTGTAATCTCGTGTGTCGAGTGGACTAGTACTGTGATTCGTCCGTCATGTGCAGCAGCCACTTGACCACTGTCTATTATCAGTAAGTGCCTCGCAGTTATGCAACTGTTATGACTTGCGGGGTAGTTTTGATACACAGACACTTTGGCTGGCGTCTATGCCTCCACCTTTATGTGGGCAAGTAGGGCTCCTTCGTTTTCTCTCATTGCTTTCACGTGGCATGTGAGTCTTAAACACATTCCGGCGACGAGGTTATAGTTTAGCGTGACAGCGCCCAGTTTGGGAAATATATAGTTCTGGTTGTCTTGGGTCGGCTTCTTGATGGCGTGGATGAACAAGAAAGAACAGACTTAAGCTCAATCCGTAAGTTCAGCCAAACCAAGTCACTCTTTTGCCCTTGATAATTTGGTCATCTGAATTCCTCGGCTCACGTTGCCATCGCTCGCCGTGTACAGCATACAGACAACTTTATTTCCTATCGGCCCTACTGTGAAAAACTCGGCGCCTCGGTGGGATTCGAACCCACGCAGTAAGGAGAAGGCTTTAGTACAGCCAACTCTTTAACCATTTGAGCTACGAGGCCCCGCCGGACGACGCGAGTTTAATCACATTCGGGTCAATTTTACCCGCCCAACCTACTGCACCGTCTGGAATCCATCAAATCTGATACAGTTAGTTGACTGCCCAAGCAGGATTTCCCAAGTAATTCACCTAGAATCCACCAGATGACTACCAGGCTCACGTAATTCATAGGTATTTCTAATCCCACTGAGGCGCCGAGTTTTTCACAGTTGGGTCAATATGAATTATTCGAAATCTGCCAAAATACCTATGAACTTTATTTCCGTTTGCGAGTATGAGCGCGTGCATATTTTTGATTTACTGTTCTTCACAGAAGACGCTTTGGCAAGGGTATTATATGTAACCCCCTTGGGGAGGTCGCATTTCTCTACAAACTCACCGCCAACCATGGTTATGCCTGCAATGGGAATTTTCTGATCTGTAGGCATTTAAAGAAAACTCGGACGTAAACGTAGTTATAAGCAAGCCCCATAATCCTAACCCTAGCCTCCATCCCAAATTCGAGCCCTGTTCCCAACAATAACCTAACTAACATCATTTTTATCCGTTGTCCAACGCCTAATCTTGAACCCAAAACGGGCAACGTTAGTATCGATCACACTCCTGGACGTCACAAGCTGCCTCCTGCGTAACCCCTTTCGCGACTTACTGACAGGCAAACCGTTATGAGGCACACGAACCACCCAGTGGGGAGGGGAGTTACATACCCTACCCTTATCGACGCTTTAAAAAGGTAGATTTGAACGGTGTCAAGATGCTCCATGGCATCTCAGCCGTTTGTGCATAGCGCGAAAGTACGGGGGATATGACGATTTGTGTAGAACACTGGCGCGACTGCCATTTAAATAGACTTTTTCGTCGTAGTTATAGTAAGCTACAGGACCAGGACTCAAATCATATTTTACTCCATTCCCTCACCCTGCACCTCCCCGCACTCTCCCTCAAGACCCCAACCCGCTCATCACTCCTATTAAGAAACATACTTGATAAGGTATTTTGTCATTTCCAAATTCTCGACAACAGCTTGTCTTTCTGGATAAATGCCAACTGCCACGTACATCACAAATCCTGGGCATTCTTCTTTGACCCACATATTGGGTCGTCCTTTGGAGACCCAAAATGAGATCTCGTTGGACTACGAGTTCAATTGGTAAAACCAGATTTACGACGCGATCTAGCTGTCTTTGTCACAAGTCTGGTTTGTCTCGAGACGTCTTCACGGTCGCGTTTGAGCGTCTACCTGGCCTCCCTGCACGTCGCTCCACGTGTGCGCCGTCGTCGTGTCTGGCTTCTGTCGCTATCGGGTGATTTTGAGCCGAGCATGCACGAGGTGCATGTGGGTATGATTGAGCTTGGCGCTGCAATACAGGTGCCAGTATTAGCCCAAGACGAGGTTTTTCGATACTCACTAAGTACTTGGAACCCAATGACTGTTTGACCTTTTCCATGTTGTGTCGTGCTGCGAAAGACCAGACGCTCAAAACCCGTGTAAGTGCCAATAGAGGTGAAGAGACGAGTCCCAGGAAGCAGTAGTGAAGAAGGAGACACGATCACTGGCACAAGAGCTTTATTCGCCTAACGTTTCGAATTCCTGCCCGAACCCATCATCAGGGACCCGTATCTGCTATTGTCTCTGATGATGAGTTCGAGCAGGGGTCAGAAACGCCAGGAGAATAAAGCGATCGTGTCTCCTTAACCCGAGTAAGCTTCTTATCAACGAGTTCTTTTGCGGATTACCTTTTACTAGAAACGTGGTCGGCAGGGACCTCCAAAACTAAATATCCGGAAATGTATCCAGACCCAGACCCGGTTCCCCCATCTCTCTCAACCCCCTTTTCGCGTTGTCAGAAGACAAGAATGATCATATTTTTTAATGCTGGTAGTGTGTTTGGTGACATGCTCGTCCCGTTGTGCCTTGGAACGAATCTAGGACCCTAACTGGCAGTCGCCTAACGATCAGGAACAGCTGGTGAAAGGAGTCACGGCAAAGGGAGACTGGAATGACCATTTCTGATTGATTACCCTTCACCAAGTGGCCTTGCCTAAACTCAGGTTCTGCCCCACACCTGAGCCTCGGGGCCGCGTTCTCTAGTCGACGCTATACCACCCGAGTCACTGTTCTATCAGTTGCGTTGACTAATCCGGCAACTGTTTTTTTTCGTTATCTCGTAAAATGGGATTATGTGGGGACTCCGAAAGCTGACAAATTTAGCCACGGTTACAGTGATTGCACGCTCTTCTTCTTCTTCTTCTTCTTCTTCTTCTTCTTCTTCTTCTTCTTCTTCTTCTTCTGCTTCACAACAATTTAAAGTGGACCCATTCCGCTTTGCCCCAAACTTACAATCTAGAGTGATTGCGTAGCGGTAGGCAGTTATTTCCACAGCTACAGCTTTATTACTCGGTCATCATTTCGAGTCGTCTTTTGGGGTTTCAACTCTCCCGGTCTCCCCGGTCTTTGCCGTTTTTCCAGCATGGATACGCGTTTGGTTTATACGTCCTCTAACATTTACGCGGCGTGCCATGTAGCTAACTAAAGTGAGACCACGACTATGGTTTGCAGTGGTTTTCTGACAGACTGCCCGTGACTATGACGTGGAAGAAACAGTCCACGTGTACAGGTGTGTGCCACGTTGAGCCTGTTGGCGCGCGAAACAACTTTTGTGATGTAATTGAAGTGCATGATTCCGGCACTTCTCGTTAAATAGGAATAAACTATAGTTCCTTGCACTTTTAACATCCGATACTGCACACGATCTGCGGCTTACACCATGTCGTGCGGCTAGACGTTTCTGCACACTGGGATTATACCGCAGCGTTAAAAGACTGCCTCCGAACGGGATTGAGCATCTCAAACCGCCTACACAGTTCTCTGTCTACTTCTAGCCACACAATCTGTTGAGAGTTCGCATTGAGCAAAACCAAAAGGTGCTGGCAAACACACGGGAAAAAGTTGAGCCGACACTAGACTCAGTCTGCTCCAGTCAAATTTTCAACTTAAGGGGACTCCCTTGAGATGAGTTCTGTTCACGATAATCTTGCTGACGGCATAGTATATATATATATATACATATATACATATATATATATCAGGGGGGAGATGACAGTCTGGGGGGGGGGGAGGGGGATAGATTGATACAGCACTGTTTCGGGCTTGTTTGCCTTCATTCAGCCAATCACAACCCTGACCACCAACTGGGACCGGAAACATAAACATTTGCTCACACACACCTGGCGCAGCTGGTCTCCCACTGGGGTCTACCAGATGGGTCATAAGCACTTCATCGAACCGAAGATCATCAGTGCCTCGCCACTTGTCATTCTCTGTCGCTGCCATTATGACTTGGCCGACTTCGGCCTGGTAATTGGTTGCCTGTTCGTGACCTTTGCCACACATACGGAGCTTGTTTGCTTTGTGAAGCCAATAGATCGGTGTGCGCCCATTCCTGATTGATAAATACCCGATCTGCAGCGACAGAGAATGACAGGTGGCGAGGCACTGATGAACTTTGCTTCGATGAAGTGCTTATGACCCATCTGGTAGGCCTCAGTGCTGGACCGACTGCGCCAGGTGCGTCTGTGCGCATGTTTGTGTTTCTGGTCCCAGCTGCTGGTGGTCAGGGTTATGATTGGCTGAATGAAGGCAGAATAAGCCCGAAACAGTGCTGTATCAATCTACCCGCATTCTCTGTCGTCCCTCCTCGCTGATATATATATATATATATATATATATATATATATATATATCGAAGGTATTATACCGTACTCCCGACATAGGTACGAACTAAAAACCAAGACACGTGTTCGCCAATATTCTGCCTCTGCGTGACACAGCTGCGAAGGGTTCGGCTCTTCAGTGGGACCCCCAGCGTTCTCTATGCGGTTTCTGGTATATGAACTCCAAAAAATAATCAAGTGAATAATTTCAGAAATTATTCAATGCAGGACATAGGGTGAAGTCTCCGGGACAGGACTTTTCAGGGTCAGAACCGAAATTTCAATGAACATTTGAGTCGAAGACCATCGACTACTGTGGAATATATCGTTGCCGTGCTGTGAAGGTTTCTGTACCATTTGTCAGCCTTTCCACTGTTTTTGCCGCACACTCGTTGGCAATTCGCTGTGGGAACTAACGCCTCACCGTGTATCGTAGCAGCGCCTGTTGGCAGTCCGGTGTCACTATGATTCTCCCATGCGCAGATCCCGTTCAACTTCACTTCTAACACCCGGTCAAAATCGGGAACGAGATCGGAGTCTCTCTGCACTTGCTGCATGTACACCCATCCGTGACCTGTTCACATTGCCTCCAAGGAGGGACCGTAGGTTGGAACACGGACACTATCACCGTTATTATCATCATCACTATCCTCCCCCTCCTCCTCCTCCTCCTCCTCCTCCTCCTCCACCACCACACCACCACCACCATCATCATCAGCACCAAAATCAAAAGGATTTTTGTGATATGTGCTGCAGACGATGCACGACATGATATAACAGCGCGCTTGCATGCCGCAGCGACAAAATTAGCTAAACTCGGCAGACTGTGGTGTGCTGTCGCACCGTAGCTTCTGTTTAAGGCAACGATTTGGCAAGCGTCTGACCCCTACTTACTGCATCGTTGGTCTGCGTGTAGGCACATTAGCGGTATTCCGTGGAGAACGCTTTGCAGGTTAAAAATAACGGGCCAGCCCACTCTCGCATACAGTCAGGCTTTAATTGCATTACTGTATTCTTTACAGCAATTTTCTAGTTTGAGAGAATCACACACCTTCTGGGGTTAGTTTGATGAACGTGTAGGTGCCAGCGCACAGCGACGTGGATTTAGCTACTGTGACCCCCAGTCATCTCTGCATTATCGTGCCGTTCGATGATAGTCTGCAGTTTAGGCACAGGTCAGTGAATGTACTAAACGTGCATGGGATCGGGGTACCCGATAAAGTACTGTTTTGGGCTTACTTTGCCTTCATCCAACCAATCATAACTCTGACCAGCATCCGGGACCAGAAACATCATGCGCACAGACACACCTGGTGCAGTTGGTCCACCAGTGGGGTCTACCAGATGGGTCATAGGCACTTCATCAAACCGAAGTTCATCAGCGTCACGTCACCTGTCATTCTCTGCCGTTGCAGATCGAGTATTTATTCATGCAGGACTAGCTAGTACCTATGTCAGAGGAGTACGGTATAGCACGTTTGCAACATATATTTCATGCTAGTTTTAGTACTACTCGTTTGTAGACTGGACATTTCGTGGGTATTTCACAGTAGTCGATTGTCTTCGACTCAAATGTTCATTGAAATTTCGGGTCTGACCCTAAAAAGTCATGTACCGGAGATTTAACTCCAAGTGCTGCACTGAGTAATTTCTGAAATTATTCGCTTGATTATGATCTGGAGTTCATATATCAGGAACAGCATAGAGGGCGCTGGGGGACCCATTGAGGAGCCGAACCCCTCGCAGCTGTGTCACGCAGCGGCAGAATATCGGCGAAACACGTCTGGACTTTAAGCTGATATCTGTGTCGGGAGTACGGTATAGTATCTTCGGCATATATATATATATATATATATATATATATTGCTGATAGAAGCGAAGATGTAACAAGAGAGACTGTAATGACCATTTCTGGCTTATTGGCCGTCATCAGCTAGTCATGCCCAACCCTAAGTGTGGATAACTTGAGATTCAAACCCGGGATCTTTCTTCATTGAGTTCGACACTACCACTGAGCCGCGGGCCCGTTGTCCTGTTGGTTGTGATCGGTAGGGTGTCAAACTCCGTGACAAAAAGATCCTAACCACAACAGTGAGGGTCAAACGCCCACTTGACATGCTTCTATACCTCACTTCATAAGGCCTAGACTGTACTGATGATCGGTAACGGCCGTGAAACGGCCTTCTGCGTCTGGCCTGTTGCACTCTTAGCGAGCTGCCCATGTATTATATATATACACACACACCAAGGTAATAATTTCGGAAATTATTAAGCACAAGACATGCCGTTAGAATTAGTTAATGCCAATTTTAACGATTACCCAACAGCTTACAATTTGTGTGTAGATTCCATGACTGTTTCACGAGAATTGGCCGTATTTTTCCCGTTTGTGTATTGCTTGAGGTGTGATTGGTTAAGATAAACAGGAATCCGCTTGAGTGCGCCGCTATGGACGTCAAAGGTATGAAAAGTTTCATAAAGTCCCATGTCAATGACTAATACATTTTGGATAGAATTGACAAGTGCAATGGCAAAGACACCATTTCGTGTATACGAAACGAACTTTTCTTTTGGCAAATTTCTTTACAGTTTTTTTTCCCTGTGCGTTGAGTTTCAGATCGTCCGTGAAATATCAGCGAATATTTCATGATTTTCAGTGTTTTCAATGGATGCCTATAAAAGTAAATTCGGTATTATGTGTTAACGAAATCTTCAAAGTATGATATTTCATGAGGGGTATTTGCCGAAGTAGTGGGCGCTTGGAAATTCTTTCTAGTGTAAGCGGCTGTTTGGCTCATATTTGTAGACTCACTCAAGCATGAAACCCCTTCTCCGAGAAAAGTGAGCGTACACAACGAAGGTCGGCAATGAATACGCTCTCTTGATCAATTGAAAAGCTTTCTCTTATAAGTTACCTCTTTAAAGTGCGCTTTAATAAGGTAGTTCGTTGCGGCTGTCTGTCGACTTTGCCTTTTTCTAAGATAAACTCAAGGAGTAACGTTGGAGCGTTTGACCGGCCTCTTCAATTCAGTTTCTAAATTACGCATTAGTAAAAACTAGGCCGTGCAAAAAATATTTTACCATTTCCTTAAAAGTCAACATAACCACATGACTGAGGGCATTTTCGAGATAAGCTATTGGCATTCGCGAAGGGCTGGAAAGTGCCGGAAGGTTTAAAATAAGGATTGTCCGTGGGCGTTATTGTCGCGTTTATGTCATGAAATCGCACAGATTTGTAAATCCGACTCTTTAAAATCGATCAGATGTCTGTTTTTCAAAGAACTAACCTGCTGGCTTACATCTTGTTCCATTAGAAAAAAATCAAATGTCAAGTGCCACAAGTTTCGTTTAGTGGAGCCCTCGAGTTTAGAATACTCTCCTTTCGTAGGAGTAGTTCAATGGTCTCGACTGCCAGGTCCTTCTATCCCGCAGGACCTGGCAGTCGAGACCATCGAACTACTCCTACGAGAGAAATACGACGAAACGGAGAATCGCCTGGGACACGCCCAAATCATCCAGCTCCTAAAGTTCTGTCTCAAGACGTACTTTACGTTCGACGGAACAATCTACGAGCAGGTGAAGGGAACGCCAATAGGTTCGCCGATTTCGGGACTCATAGCCGAAGCGATCCTACAACGGCTGGAGTCGCTGGTTTTCCGACACCACAGACTGAAATTCTGGGCTCGGCATGCGGATGACACCTTCGTCGTCATCGAACGGGATCAGGTGCTGATACTCTCCTTTATTAGAAGAAACACGCACGAATGCGCAGACCCAGTCACCGATCGCGCTACGGAACTCACCCGTCCCGTTGTGCCTTGGGACTCTTTCTCTCGAGCCCCGCCAACAGCCGAACAACAGCGCGGTAGAACAGCGTTACTGACTAAGACAAGGTAGACTATAACAGCCAGTTCTGGCTTATTAGTTGTCGTCGGCTGGTCGCTATGTGACAACCTTAACTCTCAGGGGGAGGAGCGCGTCTCATCACACGATAGTCAGTATTCCCGATCGCAACCGAGACGACAGCAGGTCCTCCGCGGCTCAGTGGTTGAGCCCATTCCTCCCCTCCCCGCTACCGAAATGCAGTCATGCAAACTCGGACAACCTTTCAAGTACAAGTTTTTCCTGTGGTTCTTTCTGTCGTCGCGGGGTGACCTCGCACGATGTGACTGTTATGCTTAAGCTGACTGCTTAGTCGACCTTGGTTAATCTCTGTCACTTTAATGCCTAGTTGGCGTTAGCTCTCCAAAGTACGTACTGTTCTGCGGGTCAACTCCATAACCCCCCTGGCTTACCAGCTTGCACGCATGCGTGTTAAGGCCTCGCATGATGATTTCTCCACGCGCCATTGCCCCCTCCCCCTCACATTTCTCTTGCGACTTGCCCTCCACGCGGTCCTCTACAGGCTCACCCCGATCGGAAAATACAGCCTGCTTGTTGAAGTGTGACGTGTTGTACGCAGGTCGTTGGGCCGTCAGTCGAAGACGACGAGAAACGCCATTGCTTGAAAAGTGAGCAGTAACCTCTCATGAGTTTAATTATAATCGGGGTGAATTGCTTTCTGCATTCATAATGTACCCAGGGTTTAGATATGAATGCAGTGTCTGTCCCGGGCAGCCTCCGTCTACGCGGTCTGGCAACACAACTGGTCCCTCCCTGCTGACAAAATCATACCACACCGCACTTCGCCAGAGGAGGAAACACGTCTGTCTACCCCCTGTCTGGTTTCTTTTGTAAATTGACGCGTTTATCAGGGCGTGGCCTTTGCGCTCAGCGCCACACCCTGTAGTGCAGTTAAGCATTTGATGTGGTACTCGATCCTCCGTTCTCGTGCCTCTGATGATTTACTTACTTTCAGTGGACTGCTTTTCTCGTTCAATCAATGAGGTTGTGTTGAGTGTGGTGGCAGGGCTCGCCCAAGCCCACTTCCGGTCGTCTTGACACGGTCGTGCAATCGGAACCAGATGAGTGGGGAAGGATGGAGTGCGATAGCTGCTGTGCAAGTCTGCTCCCCTACAAACTAATTTATGCACAGGTCAACAGTACTACACCCAGACCGTGGATCGTCTGGAGAGAGAGAGAGATTATGGATGCTGCGCTCGCGTTTCCGAAGTTTGAAAGTTCGTGAGTTCTACAGGAATGAACCGAACACTGTATCTCAGACAATTCATGGTTGACTGAAGATGGTATCGGATAGAACGAAAACTCCCATCGTTCGCTACCTCCGCTATGTCGCTTAATCCCCACTCACTATTCCCGGTGATTGTCGAAGGCATTTGAGGAAATTTCCGACAGAAGTAGCTTGTCAGCCTTGAAACCACGTTGGTGCAAACCTTTTTTGACTGAAAGACGCATTTAGGCATCTCGACCGGCGCATGCTTGATGCAGTACCCGGGGTAATTTCCTTATTTAGACGTCATTCCTTGTACTTTTCCGGGGAGAAAGTACATCTGTCTTTCGACTGGGAAAAAATGATCACTGTCTGACGCATACATGCACGTGCGCACCCTGCCTAAGAAATTGCGTCATCCTCTGCGTGCGTACCTGCTCGCGCTCTGATTCGTCAGTTTCGGCACGTGAACATACACGCCGACGAACCAGTGCTACGCACTGTTACCGGATTGGTCACCCCCGTGGCCCAATCGGACTGCGCGTCGTGTCTACCCTCCTTATAAGTATTCACACATTTCTGACCAGCATATACTGGCACGTGTACTGGGTAGCCCCGTTTAGGTTATTATAAGGATCTACTTCTGCATCGAAAGGCCAATGCGCGAAAGGGTGAAAAGCGTTCGGGTGGATGACAGTCCACCGTTTGCGCCCTCTCCGGTGAGTTGTTCTGGATTTGACGACGGGTTGGCAGTTGCTGCCGCAGACTGCCGGACCTCAAAGCCGATTCGCATACCTGGAGACACCGTTGAGTCGTCGGGGTCAGAGGACTGTAGCGACAGGAACAGCCCTCTTCCGACCGATTCACCGACCTCCAGTGAGGGTTTCTTTACGGAATGCACGCCTCCGAAAAGCCCTCGTCGACGAAATCGTCGTCCTCACCGAGCTCCGCTGACACAGAATGCCTCCACAGACTCAGGAATCTCGGAACCGGCAGTATTGCCACTGAAGGCTTATCAACTGACTTGCACTGCGGTGGTGCACAACACTCTGAACCATCGATTACGTCGTCAACAGATACATTACTTTTCTGCGGACTCGCAGTCTCAGCCGGATCAGCCTCCCCTACTAACGCGCTCCCCTCCTGGCTCGCCGCCATTGAATCACAATGAGGCCGCCCTCTCATGTAGATATCCCCCTGCAGCAAGACAACCTATTTCGCCTTATCCAATCGGAGTGTCCTTTGTGCAGACTCTCTACGGTATTTTGCCAGCTCCGATTGGATTTTTCCCCCATGAAACGCCCCGCAACAACGCTCATACATCCCAATATCTGACCCAGGAATCGGGTAAGGAACCGGTACCCTCGTCTTTCCTGCAACCTCCCCCGGGCATCATGCTTGACCTCACAGGTATGGATGTTTCGGTCTCTGTCGAGCGCCTGCCGCCCGTTCATCCACGATCGTTGCCTTTCCTGTCTCGACGTTCATTCCTCCCCGCGTACAATGCGCGAATGGGACAACAACAACAGCAGCAGCAGCCACTTAATCCTCCCCACCACTGTCATCATCCTGCCTGGCCTCTTGCAAGTCCTTCAACCCCCTGCCGCCGGGCTCTCTTCTCCTCCTCTCCTGCCTCATCTTTTTCCTCCGATGAAGCTCCTGTCTCGGAATCCGACGAGGACCTTCACGACCACAGTAGCTCTGATAGTCTCTCCTCTCTGGCTGATGAGTCAGTGTCCGTCCCTCAGAGTGATCCGTCCCTGCGTAACCGCCAGTTAGCCATACGTTCCCAACCTGCGGGTTGGAAACCTACGCACCACCCCTTGCAGCATAACATACACTGTCACTATCACCATCACCATCATCATCGCCAGCACCGTCATGAGTACAATCAGCAGCAACACGCGTTGTTCCACACTGGCGCGCCTCATCCGTCCTTGATCCATATCCCGACACCTTTGCGTCTTCCGCGCGCGCTGGACCACTGCAACTCCCTCAGAACCTGTCTGGTGCCCTATTCCGAGTTTCAAAATTGTAAGTTGCCCTTTTTCGGACTGCACGCGGACTTACATGCACCCTCCCCCCTCCCACGGTGCGTTTACCGATGCGCTCTGTCCTCTTTTTGTGGTCGCGTTCACGTTTTGACGAGTCCTATTAGCGCCACCACCACTACATTTACAGATATTATCAGCGTGCGCCTGCTTATGTTGGCGTCGTTGTAATCTATCGCTATTTTGGGTTTTTGTGGAAAGGTTGCTCCCGAGTCGCTGTTTTTACCGGGTCTCCCTGAAAGGTGATGCTTTTGAGGCTCTCACGCTCTCGCTGCCACCTAATCCCTTCTCTGATTTTTCCGTTAGATTTCAACTCAACCCCTCCACAACGGCAATGGCGTCGTTTGGACGATCCATCGAAAGACGGATGTAAGTAGAAACTGACCACATATATTTATGCATGTGTGCGTGTTTCCTTTTTCAATGTTCGTAAAGCTCAAGTGAAAAATGTTTATACTCGATAATCAACGGTTCTAAGGTGGTATCGCATATGTTAATGCAATGGCCAGCGTCGGATTTAATATTCTTGCAAACACATCAGCACAATAGGATAAATTCATCTCCCCCTTGATTGTTTAGTTTTGAAAGGCTCAACTTGTGGTTGAGTGGTTGCACATCACT
>CACRXP010000254.1:283412-297706 GCA_902702965.1 Spirometra erinaceieuropaei
GTTGTGGCGTTAGTCGACCTTCGACCACTGTAGGCGCGGAGTCTGAACGTGGTTCTTCTGTGCGCGCAAGATTGGTTTTCGCAACCTGATGGCGGCCGCCTCTGCTGTTACTAACAGGCGCTGTCCCAGTGGGTTAGGATTGTTCGATGTGACCTTATAGATCACACGAAACGCTTCATTGGAGTCTACATGATGTCCGGAATCGACAACATGCGCGAGAATGGCGCTGCTTATGCTCCTAGTTCAGTTTTATATTTTGTGACTTCTGGATGCTTGAATCTGCCTTCTTCTGGTGTATCTTCTCCTTCCATTTCCCTACTGCACTAAAACCGTTTTTTCTCTCGATGTTGGACACGCTCTTTGCAGGCTCTCTTCTGCTGTTGATGCCACCTATACGTTCCTAGCCAATAGCATATTATCACGACAGTTTGCAACTGACAGACACCTTGTTAATCGAATTCTTAATGCCACTGCCTACATCCCTTAACTCTGACCTAGTTTTGCGAATTCATTCACCCAAACCGGTGTGACATCCGCTAAATTTCTGTCGACGTTTCACCTGATGCCGTTACTGACACGAGTCCCGCTGTGTAGTGAGTATGAGATCTAGGGTTTCAGATTGACTTTTTTGCAATAGTAGTCGGGACGTTTTGAGTAAGCACTTTTTCCTTTTTCCTCAGAATTTAGTCAGTTGTGTCCTGGTCACGGTGGGGGAGAAAGTTTTTGCTGAAACTCTAGAAATCATGATTCGAAAATAAGGTTTCTTTCCCTGTTTCTCTCTCCCTATGTTTGGAAGTAAAACTCGTTAGGGTCTGCATGATGCTATCTACGCGAAATTCTCAAACCTCTGAGTAAAGAAGAACCACCGAGATCTTTTGTAGATTCCTCCTGTTTCTGAATATTTTATACACGTTTTCTACAGACTGCATTGGAATTTAAAGGTCTGTGATCAATAAGCGGGAAAGTCACACTTCTCATAGAGTTATTTCTTACAGACTGTACTTTTTGACGGAGGACGAAGAGAAGCTCGCCCAAAAACCGGCACCTCGAAGTTGCTGAAGCATTTTGCTGTATGTTTAATATTAACACAAAACTACTTGAACGGTCTTCTCAAACCGAAAGCACATTTTGGTCAAGATTTGCCAAGAAAGCACACCTACTGTTAGCTCATATGCCCGGTGATGCATGCCTCGTCTGAGAGCATTGCTCCCACAAACTCGCGGCCCATGCCTGTTGGCTGGACGTCAACGGTGCGGGTTTTCTTTCACGCAGATATGTACTATGTCCAGTGAATGCATGGATACTGGGGATAAACGGTTCCGTTTATCCATTGCTAACCGAGGTTCATGTACTCGAGTGAAAAGAGATTTTCGGTTTCGTCTACAATATAATTACCACAACTGGCCCATGGGATGTTTAGACGATCTCTTTTCTACTGAAATGGCAAATGATGTTCTTGGTGTGTACAAGCTTGTGTGTCATCTGTACCTGTTAGTTTGTCACATTTCCGTAAATATTCCCATGTTACACTTGAAAATCCAACTTGGCAAACACGTGTTTTCGGTAATTCTTCGTCATGTCAAAACATTTACATGGAGGAATGAAAATATACGAAAATAACAGTGCTTAAATGTGTCGCAAGGGTTATTAAGTCATTAACACCCATCTTCCCCACGCATGACAAGGTGGGCGGGTTTTGGTGTTCAGGGTTAAGAGAGTCTTTGAGTGGTGTACTTGGATTGAGTACACGGAGTACCCATCAATGTAATTAGGGATTTGAGGCGGGATGTCGTCATCACTATAGGTTGGCGTTAGCCACGATAGAGAGTGAGCTTGTGTCAGTGTTGAGACATCTATAAACACTGTTAATTTTGAATATTTTTATAACCCCATGTAGCCATATTGGCCTGACGAAGAATTACCGAAAACAAGTGTTTGGTAAGTTGACTTTATCAACCGTTTGACGAGGTGGGATGCATTCTTCCCCCAATTAGAGTTTCGCCGTCCGGTGTATGTTGGCGCTTGGGCGGTCGTAACTCTGAACTCTGAACATGGCGCACGCATCGATGAACAAAGTCAGGAGATTACCACTTTTGAAAATATAGTCTAAAAATGCAATTAAGTTTTGTCTGATACATTTCTTCATTGAGACAGTGAGCTTTAACTTGACTTTACACACTTTTAACAGAGCTGCCTTTGTGAGGAATGTCGTCACTTCAAAAATACAAGAAGACCCCCTGTGGATATGTCTTTGAGATAAACTGAAGTTTTCCGTGTTCCGTCAGTCTTTTAGTGTATATGGAGCTGTTAATGAATCCCTGTTCGGAAGTAAGTTGCATTCCTGGGAAAGTGGAACTGAGGTTGTTGCGGGGAAGTTCTAATTTATCTTTATGACAATGAAAAAAATACATCGCCGCAATTTCGGTGTAACTGTGGGGAGAGCTGTAGCTCCCGATTTTTGCATAACAAATTCCCCAAAAAACCGGATTCCTGGTGAAGGTCTAGGGTGTCATTCAACGTTTTTTCACCTATGTCTACTTCTCTAGGCCAAGCGGATATCTGTGCAGAGGAACTCAAACGATGCACCTGCACGTTAATGTAGATGCTCGACCTTTTTACAGAAAAAACTTTTGCTGTTTCCAGCAATGACATCGAGAGTGGAAAGGCACCCCTCTATGGGCCCACGGATATCTGAACTGGTGGTTGTAGAATAACACCCGATTACAAATATTTGTTCAGATGTAAACTCATTGGCCCTAACCAAATGAAGTTAGCAATTGTGTTTCACTTTACTTACAATTGTTACGCACCTAGGCAACCAGGCTTCCGATGTACGTGAGATGTCAGTACCAAAGTCTGAGCGATTTTGCGAGGGGCCAAACATCGTTACACCTGTTGACTGGCAAAAGACGACATAATGAGGACTTGAGTGTCGAAATCTGATTGGCTTGACGGCCGTGTCTATCTAGGCCCCTAGAAAGCCGAGATTTTTACCAGGCCAGGCAAGTTGGATGAGCCGAGAAAAGGAGTAAATTCATGACACGCACAAGATGACGGATTTGTTTTGCAAGTTTGAAGAATATCTCGGAGTTGACTCGTTCGAGCAGGCTTTAGGGATTGAGCTGCTATTTGTTTCCTATTCATGCATCCTTCTATAGTGTACATCCTTTATCCTAGTCTACTCAAAACATACTAATTTATTTCTTCTTGTTTATCTGCGTCGCCGGTGTGATTATCTCCGAACACTTAGCTAGTGAGTAGAACTGACGTATGTGGATGTCTAAACAGGAAATGAGAATGGAAACCGCCTGTAACACGGGTGGCTTCAAACCAACTTCTAGTGAAGTTAGGGCTAGGTTTAAGCTAAGAATTAGGTTTCAGGGTTAGATGTAATGTTAACGGTAAGGTAAGACAGAATCAAGTTTATGGTTTAGTTAGGGACCTCGTTTCAACTGCGGAGTTTGGACAGAAATTAAGAGACCCAAAACGTACACTCAAGCCCTCCTTATCATCAGAAAAACTGTCGTTCGCGATAGGGTCGGTGCACAATGCGTGCAAAAGCCGCCAGACTCAGCGTTCAAGTGGGATGGCCTCTATTATCAGACGACTGTTTTTATCTCTGAGGGAGGGTGGACGATGAGAAGGTAGAAATTACCCAGTGATGACAGCAGAAAACCGTGGGCTCATGTTCTGGGGAGCCTGCGTGAACTGGGTGTCCAATGTATTTAATTCTTTCAACATTAGTAGAGGATCATGTTCATTCACTTTCCACTTCCCGTAATAATCATTGTGGATTTCTGATATAGCTATATACTCCACAGTAGCTGACGGATTTCAGTTCATCTATTCGTACCAACTTTCAGACCGTGCCTGAAAAGGTCTGGTGTAAAGAATGTCTTCCAAGTTCGCGCATTGATTTCCTCGGAATATAGACGAGGCTAGATATAAAGTTACCGATAAGGTAAGTCAGAGTCAAGTTTAGAATTAAGGTGGGGTCTAGTGTCAACTGCGGAGTTAAGGTTTAAGTTAGGTTAGAGTAGGATAAGAGCAACGGTTTTGTTTTATATTAGGGTTATTGTGAGGGTTTGGTGACGGGAATATTTTGCTCTTTCCGGAGTTATGTGCAGGTACACCTTCACTGTTTGGTCCGGGCGTGCCTATTCTCATGGCCTGTTTGAGGGGCCATATAAATCACCCCCACCTACAAAGGAGAGTTAGGTAGCTGCTGATCATCAGCGTAGGCTTGGGGCTTTCTCTGATGCTAGCAGTTAGGCACCTTACGGCAACCAACTCGAGGCCTCAGTCTACGTTTGTGTTTTCGTATAGCTGGTTAGCCTTGTGAGTCTGAAGGATATGACGATAAAATAATTCTCGAATCTTGTAGTCTTATCTCCGATAGCTTGTTGCAACAGCTTTAAGCATAGACAAACCCTAACCACACCGACATTCAAGTCAGGTCCCTAATAGAAAGAAAGAAGGTTAGACACCGACCGGCCTAGTTTACTCAAATCATACTAATTTATTTCTTCTTGTTTATCTGCATCGCGGCTGCGATGAATTCCGCACACTTAGCTAGTGGGTAGGACTGACTTATATGGACGTCTTAACAGGAAATGAGAACCGGAACCGCCAGCAGTACGGGTGGCTTTCAGTCAACTTCCGGCAAAATGAGAGTTAGGTTTAATGTTAGGACCAGGGTTAGGTCAAGGATTAGGTTTAAGGCCGGGATTTCTGAAGAATTTCACCGAAGTTTGTGCATTAATTTCCTCGGAACTTTAGCAAGGCACGGGGAAACAGGAGTTTATGTGCCAGAATACACATGGAAATAGCTGGGGGACGCAATGATTAGCCGAACTCCTCGCAGTTGAGTCAGGCAGAGGCATAAGATCGACGAATCACGCGTTTTGGCCTTTAGCTAGTATTTTTTGGTACTGGCTGCCCGTTAGTGGTTTGTGAATATATTGCGGTTATTACACAGTGGCTGGTGGATTTTAACTCACACATTTATATCAAATTTCGGACCGTGCCTGAAAAGGTCTGTCCCGAAGGACTTACTCCGAGTTCGCGTATTAATTTTTTGGAAAGTAAACAAGACTAGATTCAAAGATAACGTTTAATTGCGTCAAGATCAAGTTTAGGGTTAAGGTAGAGGGCTATTGCTAACTGCTGTGCTAACGTTTGGGGCAGGGTTAGGGTCAAGATCAGGGTAACGATTTAGTTGGGGCAAGGGTAAGGGAATATTTTACCCTTTCCGGAATTATGTGCAGGTCTACCTTTATTACTTGGGTGGGGCGTACCTATCCCCATGTCTTGTTTAGGTGACCACATAAGTCAGTCCAACCAACAAGAGAAGCTTAAATATCTGCTGATCATCCACAAACGCTTGGCACTTTCTGAAATTTCAGCAAATAAGCACTTTTCGGTAACAGAAACGAAGCATAACTCTACGTCTGTCTTGCGTATAGCAGGATGGCAAATATTTTGCTCTTTCCGGAGTTATGTACATGTCTCGGTTTGCTACTTGGCCAAGGCGTAGCAATTCTCATGGCCTGTTTAAAGGGCCATACAAGTAGGTCCCACCTACAAAGGAAAGTAAAGTAGCTGCTGATCATCAGCGAACGCTTGGACTTTCTGAAATCCTGCAGTTACGCACATTACAGCAAACAAATTGGGGCCTTAGTCTAGGTCTATCTTGCGTATAGCAGGCTAGCCTTGTGAGCCTGAAGGAAACGACGGTAAAATAATTCTCGGTTCTGGTAGTCGTATCTCCAATAGCTTTCCGCGGCAGCCTTAAGCATATACAAACCCTAGCCACAGCGCCATTCAAGCCAGGTCCCTAATACAAAGAGAGAAGGTTAGACACCGGTAGAGAGTGCACTTTATTCTGCACAGAATGAGTGCAGAACTGGCTAAAACAAATTGGCAGCTGAATGAAGGCACACCTCCGGCATCGCTTAAGCGGGCTTGAAGAAGGAGACACGATCGCTGGGACAAGAGTTTTATTAGCCTGGCGTTTCGGATTCCTGCTCGAACCCATCATCAGAGGCAAAGCAGATATGGGTGATTCATACACCAAAGGCTGCAGTATTTATAGGATGCACTAGCCATGTTACTGCATACCTATGAACATTCACGGCTCCCCCCTTCATCAGGTATCGTTGCACGTGGTGTGATGGCGGACGTTCACGTCGTTAATTGCTGCAATTTCATCACGTGCGTTGGATGTTGGTGTGATGATTGCTCGACCATCCGACGCGCTGACCCTGGCGTTGGGAAAATTGTTCACCTGTGCGCTCCCCGCGTAGCCTATTACTCCGCCTAGGCGAAGTCTCAGGCGTCAGCTAATGAAACCGAAATACCCACTGCCACGGCAAGAAACGTCTGGAGTGGTTAATCGGATCTAGTGCAGTTGCGGACAAAGCAACTGCGTCGGAGAGACTGGAAGACAGATTCAAACGCGAATGGCCGAACACGCTGCAGCGGTGCGGATAAATGACGCCAGCTCTGAAGTTGCGGCTCATTCGACGAGATCCGGCCACACACTGAAATTTAACGAGGCCAAAATTCTTCCAAGAGGTGAAAACCGCGTGAACCGGGAGCTACTTGAATCATGGTTTACTGGCCCCCAGTCCATTAACAAGTGCAATGACCTTCCCCTTCCATACTCGGTGCTGAGACTTTGCCTAGGCGGAGCAATTAGCTACGCGGGGATCGAACATTTGAATACTTTTCCCAACACCAGGGTCGGTGCGTCAGATGGTCGAGCGATTATCACACCAACATCCAACTCACGTGATGAAATCGAAGCAACTGACGACGCGAATGTCAGCCATCAAGTAGTCAGCACACCAATTACAACGATCCTTGATGAAAGGGGGAGCCGTGAATATACATAGGTATGCGGTGACATGACGACTGCATCCTATAACTGCTGCAGCCCCTTGTGCATGAACCACCAGTATCTGCTTTTGTCTGTGATGATGGGTTCGAGCAGGATTCCGAAACGCCAGGCTAATAAGGCTCTTTTGCCAGCGATTGTGTCTCCTTCTTCAATTATTAATAGGGTCGACACACGGGAAGATTTTACCCATTTTAGAATTATGCGCATGTGCACCATTATTACTTCGGCGGGGAGTTCGTATTTCAATGCCGTGTTTGGACGTTTACATACGTCCGTCCCGCCGACTAGCGTCCTCTTAAAGGAGGATATACTCTCGCTTACATTGTGCGGGAAATTCTTCCTTGAATGTCCACAGCTGCTGCTTGCCACCGGTGCGCCGCATTTGTGATTCTTTTGTCTTCCATTTCAGCGGACATCAGCCAGTAAATGCTCATGCATCGAGTGGAACCTCGACCCAGCCTGCTGGCTCCCTTCTAGAAAATTATCAATCAAAACCCCCCTGCCACAGTCCTCGTTTTCATATTAAACAGATGTGAAAAAATCAAGGCTTCTGTTCTAGAGAGATATTGTCCAATGCTACTTATGACGGGCAATTAAGTATGCCCTTGTCTCCCTGTCGGCTTCAAAAGGATAGAGGATCGGCAAGCAGTAGAAAGGTGGAGGATTCGCTTTCTTCGTCCTTATTCTCATGCTTTTCTACCGCCACAGACGCTATTGCCGTCCTCTGGTAACTCAGTTTGTCAACTTTTATACTACATTATGCATTTTCAATAGGTAGGTCCCTACCCAAACTTGCGCGGACGTCTTAGTCTGCCTTTTTGAGCTCTTGCAACATGAACCCGTAGCGATTTTATTTAAGTCACTCCTCCAACAGTCCTGTCTCCTTCAATATTTCCTTCCATGATTTACATTCCAAATGGCAACTCTGGATGTTTGCGCGATAAAAATAGTGGTTCACTGCCCAGCACAAGTCATTCTATCTTAAAAGGGTTTCCGACGCAAGGACCTATGCCCTCTGCTTATTTTCGGCTCTGAAGACCGTTTTTTGAAATTCTCGTGCCGTTTTCTATATTAAACACACTCAAATTAAGCGCTGTAGACGTCTGCAAACTAGAAATAGAGTCCAACTGTCTGACTCAGTTCCGACAAAAAATCTACACACCTGTTCCGAATTGAACTCGAGTAGGAAAGCAGTCTTCGCAACGCCTCCTAGTGAATAGATTTTCACCCTCTGACACAGTTCTGTCAACAAATGTCGGGCCAACCTTGAGTGGGCATTATAAGCTAAACCTGGACGGAATGTCACTTTTTGCGAGGCCTTCTCACATAACATTTGTCAGTTAGAGTTAACGTTAGGTTTATAATTTCGGTAAGGATTACGTCTGCTTTTGAGTTTACGGTTAAGTTTAGTGTTAGGTTTTGGGGTATTGCTCCATCGCGTGTCCTGCCAGCCAAGCTTTACTACAAATGTGACTGTCTATAATCAATTAAACGTCTGGTCTCATTACGTCTTGCCTCATCTGATTTATATAGTCAAGAAAGAACTCTCAAGTGCGTCAAGTTCCGTTTCGTAAACGTCTTGAAATTAATGACGCTCTTTGCACTGAAGAACGCGTCCGGATGTGCAAACTCGGTCTCTCATAGGCGAGCACAGGAAAGCGCAGGAATAAAAGTCACTGCAGATCTCCACTCAGGGCAGTAAAAGTTCCAACTGATAAAATTACTTATGAACATACTGCGCATTCAGGGAGGTCATTTGGCAGAATAGGCTAGGCGGTTAATTAAAATATTCTGCATTCTGCTTGCCCACATTTAACTGTCATATTTTATGTATTACGTCACATCCTGCATATGCAACATCGCACGTGAAATACGTAGAGGGCGTTACCAGCGAACCTGTATTTCGATAGAACAAAAGCGCAGTTTTAGGAAGAGCTGGCATGTTAGCAAGATTCGCGGAATTTTGCCCAAAAACATCAGTATGAATACTACATTAAAATACATCTCATAAAAGGATGCCAAATATACAGTGTTGTTGCCTGGAATTGACGTTATTACATCTATTTGGACGTTATATTTGGAAGCAATTTGGCTTACTCTTCAGAGTCCCGGACGACCTAATCCACTTTTTGAATTTCTCTTAAGAGACACCTGCCTCATTGTCGCCTTTTGCGCGGCGAGTCTACGGAATCCTAGCATTCCAGGCTTCAAAGATATTCTTTCTTCGGACATTCGTACCTATGCTTCAACCGACCGTATCCCAGACGGCAAACTACTGAAAATAGAGCTTCACCCTCTGACTCAAATCATCCCTTTTTACTACGCATTTACTTGAGATGACCTACGCGCTCTAATTATTTTGGGATCTAAAAGCCCCACTTCCTTTAATTCGCGTGTCATTGTCGATCATGAACACATTATAGTTAGGCGCTGTAGACGTCTGCACGTTAGAAACTGACTCCCACTTTCTGATTTCAGTCCGACAGAAAACCGCATTTCTGTTTTTAATCGAGTCCGAGTAGGAAAATGCCGTTCGCAACACTTCCTCACAAAATGTCCATCAACTGCAGGATTAAACACTTAGTGCAGCATTGAGTCTTCGTCGTCTTCCAAATGTCAGCTAATGAGTTGACTACCAGACAAGATATTTAAATGTAATGTTTAGTGCTGCCTGTTGCCTTCATTAAATTTTGACGGTTAGACTCGGCAGAATTCCACTACACCCTTCCCCTGATTTAAATCCCTAGGACACTGAGAGGTACTTTTATGAAAGCTGGGCTCGCATGAAAAGTAAAAGAAGTAAAAGTCACCTGTTATCACAAAAAATAAGATGTTTCAGTCAAAACCGAGCAACGTCTCTGGGCTTCCGCGACTGCCTGAAGCAAGTTATCGTACTAGGAACAGGAGAGAATGCCAGACTAAACGACCTCTGTTAATCCAGACTTTCTCAAAATCCCCCACATATTCCTTCTTTCATTCTTCTGCAAGTATTTGTCAGTTAACCCTTCTTGTTGAAGAGCAGGGCGCACAGTGAGTACACGTATCTCACGCCACAACTGTTCACAGTTCCGCGTTGATTTCCGTGCATGAGGGCTCGTAACCCAACTACGGCTGGGCTATTTTGATACAAAATGCGTGCGTTCGCATGCTTGTTCATCTGACCTTCTAAACTGAGGCCACCAAAACGACTGCCCACTAGACTTGCTGGTGATCTGGTTGTTAGGTACACCGCTTGGTATAAGACAGATATCCTACTCCATAAGGAAAGCATTGATCACATCTCAGCGTGGTAGTCAGCAAAGACTGGTGCACAACAGTCAGAGGTGTATTTCGACAGTAGACATCTCCTAATACTGAACTGCTTGGGCACTCAGTTCAAAGCGGTCTTACCTCTACATTTATGCCAACGTGTCTCTCGATCTGTCCTTCGCCCGTCGTACATAATCGATTTTTAGTCGATAGGTAAATTTGTGTAGTATTTTTGATGTTTGCACTCCTACCATACGGTTCAGTTTTGCATTTCCGACTTATGTATGTAATTTGATTTTAAAAAATTTCTACTTATGGTATGTTTTAAGATCGTTAAATGCCCGTCCAGAAAACATCGTGTCTCTGCATTTAATAATGTTGCTTGTAAAGCTGGTATTGTGGCTCAAATCCACCGTTTGATTTTATGAATCGATATGGTCTCCGCCTGGTACGATTTTCCATAGATGAAAAACACACAGCCTGTGATTTGGAAACCCTGAAAGCAAATGAATCGGCGAGTCGAATTCAAAATTTTTCCGGAATTATACTCCTCGTTCGAGTGTCGGATATGATGAAGATGTAATTTTCTACCAAATGAATAAAAGAATGAATATGTTTCTGCATGCTTTCTTAGAAACGTGATTGAATATATAAGGCCATTGAAAATCAATCAGAAAGTAGTCATTTTTTACAGTGTAGTTTTTGCAGGGGGCCGGAAAGAAGTTCGTTCATGAGCCGTCATTCCGAAATAACTGAATTATCTTAAGATGATGCTGCATGACGATTAATATTACAACCTGAATAGTCTTTTCGAGTGGAAAAGGCATTTCAAAATTTTTGTCAACATTTCATGAGTTAACACATCTACTGTATGTACGCATTAGTCCTCCCTCTTGTGGTGTCTTTTCTCGTTCCATTTTTCTTCTCACTTACGGTCATGCGCTTCGCATAACCTCTTTTGCTGTTGATGTCTCCTATATGTTCCTAACCAATAGCATAATACCACGACATTTAGCAACTGACAGGCACCCTGCTAATCAAAGTCTTCATGTTGTTGCCTACACCCCATAACACTGACCTAGTTCTACGAAGTCATCCAACTCAAACCGGTGAGACATCCGTTATATTTCGGTCGGCGTATCAACGATCACCTGACACGCTGACTAGCACGACTTCCGCGGATAATACGTTTGAGGTCCAGTGTCTAATCTTCGCTTTTTGTCGCAGTAGTTACGACGTTTTAAGTTAGCAATTTCCTCTCTTCTTTCCTCGGTATCTGGTCACTTGTGTCTTGACCATGGGTAGTGGAAAAAATCTAAATCCTTCTCAAAAATCTTCCATCTGCTCGACGCCCTCAAACGTCTACTCAAATATCATGTACCAGAAGCCTCTGCTTTGTTGATTTGAGGGTGTCTTGAACAATTAAAATCTCATTTCTTCCTACCAAAAAAGGATAAAAACACGAATATTTCCCCTGTTTTTAAATTATCAATTTATGTCGGATTTTTGAGGCAATTTTTAATGCTCAGTCAATCCTAATATCTGAGTTGTTTGAATTTATGTAAATTTGGCTTGCTCTATTTTGAATTGTGTCCCCGACAACTTAGCCGAACAAATCTCCTATACGTACTCCCACGGAAGATGGGAAATTTTTCGTTCGTTCCCTAACTTGAATTTTCAGACACTTTAAGGATTTCTCGTGAAATAGAATATTCAGGCTCATATGTGAATCTTTACAGGCATGCATTAACCGCATTTTATACCTGTGAATGGATTCTCGAATAGAGAAGTGTCGGTCGTTCTCGACTTCTGCGTCACCTGCGAGTTCTGTGCCAATCGGATATACAAAGGTTGCCTAATCCTGGTCATCTACACACCTCTCCCATCAGCCTTCACTCTGGACAACACGGCCAGATCTGCAAGCTGATGCTGGACTTTTGTCCGAAGACCTCTTATAACCCAAAGTGTCGCGCGTCACACGGCACCAGTTCTACTTATGCACATATAAGTAGCGAGGTCTCCCTGTTCACCCCACTTTGCACTTGGAGCCGCTGATCTTATCTGACATTGTTCTGCTGTGAAGTTCTTTAGTCACTGTTCGCGTTTATTGTGCGAGACGTAAGACGTCCGATGCTCAAAATTCGAAAGCAGAATGTGATGACTGCTGACCTTAGTGTGAAAGTACCCCAAAGCTATCAGTCTGTTACATGCATCGTTAATTCCCTAGTCTCGTGTCTTTCTGTGAACAGAAGCAAAGTTGTGCTCAAATGACCCTGTACTGTTTCTAGGTGTGCCTGTTGATGTGCGGCTATGTATGCAAATAGGCTTGACCGAAACGGAGGTCAGACAAGCACGTGTCAATAGGACTGCGCAGGGTTCGCGCGCGTCCCCATAATCACAGCCGTGCATACATGCGTGTAAAGAAGATTAACACGTGATCTCTGGAACGGTAGGTGTAGTAGTCTGAGTTTTCGGTCTCCTACAGGAGGCCATCGTCAGAGACAGTTGGAATGCGGCATCAAATGAGCAGTTTTTGTGGTCAAGCCATGAAGGAGGGGGGGGGGGTTGGGGGTTGAGTGCAGAGGGTGGTATTCCCGATAAGCTGAGTCCGACGGACCCTCCCGGCAGCAAGAGTTTAGGTATTGTTTTCGACCAATCCCATCCTAGCGGGGAAGGTAAGGATAAGCTACCAGCTCAGACCGCCTCCATGTGCATTTACTCCTTTACTTGCTCCTGTGGAGCAGGCTACATTCGTCGTACGAGTCGGCGCCTATCCGCAAGAATACGAGAACACCTGCTGGCATGGCTGAGGAAAGGTCACGTTACGAGCATACACAGCTCCATCCTCGCACACATGGTTGATTCTAGGAACCGTGTGGATTCCAACGAAGCCTTCCGTATGATTTACAAGGTCCCACCTAAATAGCCTAAGCGACTGGGACGGCGCATACTAGCAAAAGCAGAAGCCACTGCTATCAGGCTACAGAGGCCGGTCCTGTGCGCGCGGAAGAATCTCTTGCACGCTCCGCGTCTGCCGTGGACAAGGATCCATTAACTGTATACAAGTTTCCGCGTCCCCACTCCCTTCCCTCCCCCTGCGACACCGCTCAACTGCCTCCTCTCCTCTCCCCTCTCCCCCCACTGTATACACATACCCCGTTTGTATGAAGGGACGAACCGTAATCGACTGTACTTATCACTCCCACGCTCAGTTTGTAACTCGTTCCCATATAAATGTACAGGGCCGATAAGAATTTATCGAAAGCAGGCGTAAGCTTGTCAAACGCTCTTCTTAAAAATTATTGTTGAAAGGCAAAACAGACTTTTCCGGTCTAGAGCTGTCTGAAGCAGGTAAACAGACCAGAAGACGAAATGTAAATTTCCATCAACTCTATTACTTAGGCTTCTTGACGGTGCCCCAGTCCAATCCAGTGTGTCCGTTGCAGCTTACCTGTTGCTTTTTGTCCGTCTTGAGAAGGTGACCGGACAATGATGCCAAGTATGTAGTCGGAACGACCGCGCAAGACCTTACTACCGGCCTTTCAGTAGGGTGATTCAAGCGTGACGAGGCTGTGAAATCTGTCATTAGGAATATTAGGATGACAGGGTCTTACAAATGTCAGTAGGACGGGGCAAGGGGCAGACGAGGGCACCGTTGAAAAACCCACCGACTTGGCCCTAGTAATACAAAAACTGTGTACGCTTCACTGTGTCCAGGAGATCGAATGAGCAACAGGGTAGGCAGTTAAAAACTACCTGACAGCTGAAGATCAACACCTAGCCAGGCGCCTCGAAACAGATGCGTCAGGAATAAACAATACAGTGCCTTAAATCGGGAATGATTCCCGAGCATAAAAACTATTCCGGAAGATATTAAACTTGAACGAATTTTTGAAATGCAAAACAGCATGGCATATAAAGAAGATGAACACGCGATCTCCGGGACAGTACTTTCGGTCTTGTACAGGAGACCACCGCCGGAGACTACGATAACGCCTCGTCAAATGAGCAGTATTTTATCAAACAATGAAGCGGGGGGGTAGGAGTGCAGAGGGTGGTATTCGCGATGAGGTTGAGTCCACGCCGTCTCACGGCGGCGTGACTGCGTGCGCCCTTGGCAGGAAATTGGGTCTCGTCACTTGGC
>CACRXP010000254.1:299730-380048 GCA_902702965.1 Spirometra erinaceieuropaei
TCTGTTGGTAGAGTTGGTGTCAGACGCTCAGGCCACCATCAGGTCTCACCCTGTCTTATTGCTGGCCCGCGCAACCATCCGCGTGCTCGCGAAGTTGGATTTGTGGCCTTCCTTCAGGGTGCGAGTGGCGACCCGAGACAACGGGTCGCTTCTCCAGACTGCCCGCTTATGCTCCGTTATTCGTGAGCTAAGTCGTCGTCGTCCGGCCTGTTCTGTGTAGTGGCGAGGGCAGTCCCGACATGGGATCTGATAAACGACACCGGATTGTTCTCCCACGTCTAGTCGGTCCTTCATTTTCATGATTTTTTTGTGCATGGTCGCTGTCAGACGGTGAGTGATCCTCACGCCAAGCTCTCCAGCGATACGTTCCACCGCTTCGGACACGTTCTTTATATATGGTGGAGGGTGCCAGAGTGTTGGCGGCTCTCCTCCGTTTGTTCGCCGTGGGTGCGTGCGGAGGCAGCGGCTGACAAAGCTGCTCGGGTATCCATTCCTTGCCAGTTGGCCCCGAAGGTGCGGTAGTTCTCGTACTCGTCTCTCTGGCTCACTGCAGTGCGTTTTTACCCTTTGGAAGAATGCCCTAACACAGCTGCGTTTATGCGCCATTGGGTGGTTACTATGGTAGTTGAGAATCTGAGTCGTGTTAGTCGCCTTTCTGTACACCGTGGTACTGAGTTCGCCATTGGGTGTGCGTGTGATGAGGACGTCCATGAAAGGCAGCTGTTCTGCATGCTCTTCTTCGCTTGTGAACTGAATGTTCGTGAGGAAACCGTTAAGCAGATCTTGAAAGTCGGCCAGTCTACTCCTTTCAATTATAACGAACATGTCGTCCACGTACCGGCGCCAAAATGCAGGTTCGTAGTAGTCAAAGGCGACTTTTTCCAGCTACTGCAAAACCACTTCTGCAACCAGGCTAGATGTTGACGAACCGATCGATGTTCCTTTGATCTGCTAGTAGGTTCTGCCATTGAAGGTGAAAAAGGTTTGTTGGCAGAAAGCAAAGAGTTGCAGAAAGTGGTCGATCTTTAGGGGTCTGTTTGTTTCGTCGTAGTTTTATTCGAGTCGTTTGCGTAGAACGTCGCGTGTCAGGCCCGGTGGGATGGATTCGAATAATGAAACCACGTCAAAGGACACCATAATCTGATCAGGTGGGACAACTTTTCCTAGGATCTCGGCCAGAAATTGGGAGACCGAGTTGATGGAGGTCCTCGAGTCTTCTCGGAGAAAGTTAAGTTGTCTAGCCATCCACCTGGATAGATTGTAAATGGGGCTGCCTTTCAAAGCAACGATCGGTCGAAGGGGAACATTGGGCTTGTGAGTAACTCATAAAATCCATACATGCTTGTGGTACGCGTCAGGACGCCTTACCAATCATGGAATAGAAGGTTGTCATCAGTCAGGGTAATTCGCTCATTCTCAGTACTTGTGAATAGGCTACAACAGCTCCTTTTATATGTGGTCTTCACGACAGTCTCACTGACGTGGGACCAAAAATCTCCCCTAAAAAGTAATCACGCGCGTGTAGTGGGAGGCGTCACGTGCGTGGCACGCGTAGTCTAGAAGCATAACTTTGACGGTCACTGCGGCCGAGTTTAATAAAGATAGCGTGTATACTGTCTTGCCACCGGAACAAAATGATAAAGGCAGCGTGCGATGAACGCTACGCAAGTCTGCCCCATTATAAACTATTTCGTGCGCGCGAGTCCTCGTTGTTGTTTTCATTATATGAGGCACGCCACTGACGTTATCATTCGTGACAGTCGATGTAGTGCATTTTGCTTTTTTTTCACGTAAACCTGGCCATTTTACGAGCATCACCCTTTACTTATGTTTCCCACCATAACAGCATTAGTAAATAAATTGCATATCGAGGTGTTAATTGAATATCTGGTTACTCGTACAACGAAACTAACATTCTATTAATTCAGTCGTCTACTCATGGGCAAACGTAAGTATGTCCTCCACTTATTGTTCTCCGATTTCACAAATCGACCGACGGACTTTTAGCTTGGTTCTTTTTAAAAGGTGACGTATGAAAGTTTTTTAAGGAGGGGAGGGGACAGTTTTGTACGCTCTCCCATGTCTGGTGAAACAGGGACATTAACCGCGTTCCAGGTGAGATTCCGCAGGTGCACACGAACCCTTTGAAAGGTTTACCGAAAGTCGTATCTGCTTTTCGACATGAAAACGGTCCTTAGATAACGCAGCCGTGTTGACGCTCATCAGTACCCGTCCAAGAAACCTCTCGCCGCAGAAGTAGTTGGCAATTTATCCTCAAATTTTCAGTGTCTGGATTAAATCTACTTTTTGCGCTAGTTTTTTAAGAGACATCTTTTCGCTGAAAGTCGGTTTCGAAAGGAGAGGCAGGTTGCGGTTTTTAAAAACTGCAGTTAGTAAACTTTCATCAAATATCTACAAGTCTTTCTAGTGTCGACTGAAGGGTGTGAAGTGTGGTCGTGTTGTCGTCCGATTTTTATGAATGCCAAAAAGACCAATAAAGTTTAGGGCAGTGAACGTTTCCCTGCAAACACTACATTTTTGACGCACCAACCCTTGTATAAGTAGATAAAGTGAAGCTGTGTTGGTGAAAAATATAAAAATATCGGACGACCCCTCAGGACTGCGCGTCAGACTGTAATGGGTCCTCGAAAATTTCAGCTTTATTTCATTCTCACTAAAGTGGGGCACGAAATCTCCCCGTAATGTGTAATCCGATGTATGCAGTAGGGACAGGGACGCTCGCAGAGCGCGTAGAGTGGGTGTTTAACCTCGCCAATCATTGCGGCCGAGGGCGAAGTAAATACCACGCAAGTCTGCCCCACTCTAAATTATTTCACGAGCAGGTCGCCGTTGTTGTGCTCACCGCATGATGCACGCGATGGATGTTGTCGTTCTAATTCATTTGGCTTTTTTGCTGTTAAACCCGGACATTTTCACTAGCACCGTCCTTTCCCTATGCCCCCGGTTATAGGAGCATTAATAAACAAATTGAGAATCGAGGCGTTAATTTGATATCTGGCTATTCGTACAGCGAAACTAAACTTGCTCTAATATTGTCGTCTATACCTGAATTCAACTTTCTGTTTTCATAAGCGTTTCTACCGAATAATCAATTTGGCACGCATTAAATACTGCATTTGGAATACTGTGTTATCACAGAAGGGTTTAAGTTCATTATTCTTTGACGGAAGTAATAATGAAAGGATTATGTTAGTACCGACAAAGACAAGGGAGACTTGAATGGCTATTTCTGGCTTATTAGCCGTCGTCAGTTAGTCATACCCAACCCCGAAGTGTGGAACACCCGAGGCTCGAACTCGCGACCTGTTAGTTAGAAGTCCACGCCTCTACTCACTGGGCCACGAGCCCGCTGCCCTGTCGGTTTCGATCGGGAATACACAATGGTAGGGGGCGTTCACCGATCTTTCTTACGGAACTCACTCGTTTTGTTGTGCCTTGTCTTTGTCGGTAATAACATACTGCCTATATCATGCGTCGCTGTACGGCTGCTGGTTAGGGTCGAGAGAGAGCCCGTAAAGCACAACGGAAGGAGTGAGTTCCGTAAAAACGATCGGTGAGCGCCCTCTACCATCGATGGAAGTGTTTCCAAAAGCAGAACTAAACGTAAGTGTGCCACCCACTTATAGTTCCTCTAGAGGGCGGTTTTCTAGGCTAGGGGTTGGGGTGAGCAAAGAAGGTGTGGCTTAATCTCTTAAAAAGTTGACTAGAAGTCATGATTGCTTGCCGACAGAAAACACTTCCTCGATAATGCAACGATGTTGATACTATGTGCACAGGAAGTCAACTGCTGTCGAGGTAATTGGCAGTTTCGCTTCAAAGTACAATTATCTGGGTAGAATTAATTTCTTGCATTCGTCTTTTAAAAGGCATCTCGTTGAAAAATAAGCTTCGTGGTGGGACATCTTAAGGCTCTGAGAACATGTTAAATTTTTCAAAAATTTTGGATCCCTTCGGCAGTTACACGCGCGTATAAGGTTTCAAAAGTACATGCTGCATACTTCTTGAGTAAAAAATTCATAAAATTCTCTTGCCTATGGTAAAGACGTTAGATTGGGATCTTAGAATCTTACAGTGAATATGGACTATGTTGTATGCTGCTAAGGTTAACTGACAGACGGAGGGACAAGGTGCCCTATTCGTAGGTATTTCATGGCTTTAAAAGTCTCATAATAGGAGACTTTATCAAGTTGAAAATAATGTTTTATTTAGGCACGTCGTTTTGAAAGGACATAATTGGTTGCTAAATGGCTCTACAGATGAACGTATTTGTGCATAATTACCATAGAAGAAATTTGAATTTATAAGGCCACCGAAAATCAATCGGGAAATTCATATTGCTTAAGTAGTCATTTACAGCCGAGTGTGGTTTTCGAAGATAGCTTTGAAAAGCTACCTTAAAAGCCATCATCTTAGTGCGAGAGTAATATCGTGGGACTTTGCTGAACGATAATCAATATTATAACCCTGCCTGCGTATTTCACACTAATCTAAAACGCATTTCACGAAATAGGCCAGCTACTGTTATTAGATAATTGGTAATTTTTCCAACTGAAAGTCCAACGCCTTAATTAAACTATAAAACCCCTTTAGATCTACCAGAATGGCAAAATTGGATGCAGCTCATCTAAGACAATTTCATTTTTATTCACTCCTGCGGACAACGGTTGGCAGATTTCCCAACGGAATACTCCCAAGGCTCCTGCCTGCTTAACCACTATCTGCGAACCAGATGCATCCAAGATTACTGTTGTGCCTTTGAAGATCCTCTTTATCCTAAAGAGGAGAATGGGAGGATAATCGCTTCTGCGCGAACAGTTAAGGACCATGGAAAAGACGAATAAACGAAAAACTTTACGCATAAACAAAAATCTGTCCATATTTTGGGACAGATGCCTTCAACAGTGACTAGCATATCTGAAATCGAGGACGTATTATTGCGGTTTAATGCTTGCAACTGAGTTGCCTCCGGCAAATTTATGTGTGGTGGCTGTCCAGTTCACTAGCCGAATCTGTGCGAATGTGAGCGCTAGAAGGCTTTTTTATAGGTCGAGGGTTTTGCGGTGGCCTCACTGTATCTTCGGCCTTTCGCCTTTCCTCTCTTCCCTTCCCCCCTCATTGCGAACTCAGCCGTCTCTGCTTGCGTCATCCGTGTGGTTCTCGAATTCCTCTCTTTCCCCCCCCCCTATTGCATCCCCTCCTTCTCTTCTTCCTCCTCCCTTAGCTCCTCCTCCTTGTCGTCGTTCCTCCACTTTTCCTCCTCCCTCTCCTAAACGTCATCCTCCCCCTCGACCTGCCTATCCTCCCTTTCTGTCGCCTCCTTTTTCTCTTCCTCTTCCTCCTCCTCCTCCTCCTCCTCCTCCTCCTCCTCCTCCTCCTCCTCCTTGTCCCTCTCCTCATCTTCCTTATTTTTGTCCTGCTCCCCAGTTCCTGCTCCTGCTCCTCCTACTCCCCTTTCTCTTTACCTTCTCGTCCTCCAATCCTAACGTAATATACGCCCCTGCTGTTCTTAATTCCTGTTTGTCCAGAGAATATTCAACAGTCGTTTTTTTGAAAAATAGCTCGCAGTCGCCGGCTTTATCGAATAGGGAATTTCCTTTGCGCTTAGAGTGCAAACTGTCAAACGCGCATCAGAAGAGTTGAAAATGCCCGCCCGGTAGGTAGAACTCCAAAGAAAATTTCACAAGAAGACTGACGCATGGTTCAGAAATGTCACGAAATCAGCCCTGAAAAATGCTTCTTCTGGATCTGAAGATTTGGCTGGAGTATGGCATGTAACTCCACTGGGAAAACTGTAGCGAACTACAACTCTAACGCCAACAGTGACCATGCCTGCAATGGTTAACTCGTAAGCCTTTGAGAAAAACTTAAATGCAACCCTGATGTAAAACGAACCCTTAAAACCTTGACCCTAGCCCTAAACTAAAAATCCCAACTATGGCTTAGGGCCTAAATTAAAGCCGTTACCCAAGCTGGACAACCCTCACTCTAGGAATAACCCAACCCCTAGCATTACCTCAGACATCTAGCCTGATACGGAGAATGTGAACGCCTATCAAATAACTCCTTTCATGAGTTATTGCCATTAAAGCCATTATAAATCACACTTAACTAAACGGGACAGAAGGTAGACTTCTAAGTATGCCAGACCCATGTCTTTGTGGATATAAATCTCCTCGCCCTACTTGTCTGATTCTAGATTCACAGTGTGCCATTCATTCGTCCTCCTACTCACCTGTGCTGTAACTTCCCGTCACTTCATCGTTTTTTTCAAACCAGTAAGAAGTGAGTAATGCTACGGCAGCTGAGTCATAGAGGCGGAATAATATATTCGATGGAGGTTTCACGCCTAAAAGAAAAAAAAGTACGAATGACTAGGTACTTAATTAGTGCTCCTAGGAGACTCCAAGTTGGTTTTTGGAAACGGGATGACGACGAGCAGCCCTGTTAACTGGGGTGCATGGACTTGATAGCTAATGCAATCTGTTCAAAACTGGGACCTGTGTCTACCAGCATACAAATCAGTCAATTCTTACATCTTAACACTTGTCAACATATAGACCTGTTCTCAATCCCTCTGACCACATTCATTCAGTGAAAAGGCAAGTTATGCACCAGACAGCCTTGGGTACCTTTAATTTCCTCTCTTGACCGAACGAATTGAGGCTCGTGCAAAAGGACACATAAAAAGATTTGTCGGCATGGTTTGAACAGGAAGGGACGGAAGTCGTAAGCAGCCCTATGCTCGCGGATCTGGTGGAGCTGTTTACCGTTTGGTTCTAAAGGGATTTTCAAACAGTTCATTAAGTTAGAATGAGATGTCAGGGTGCCCCGATGGTGCATACTGGTGATGACGGCGCACAGAAATAGTCTGTGCAGACCATACGGCTCCCATCTTCCCGATTTCAACCATTTGACTGCCCGAATGGACATGACGGCTGGATGTGTGTCCAAAGTTTCCGTGATGCCGGGCCATACATATCCCTCCACCTCTCTCCCGCGTATCTGCTCCAGCCATAAGTGATCTAATTTATCAGCTAGCCAACTCCAGCCTCATAGGCAAATAGCACTTGCATGTATTTGCGAAACAGACAACATTTGTAAATCTGTTGCAAAGAGGCTGGACCCCTTCTTTCGAGCTTCCACCCTCCTCAAGTTCAACATTTACCAAATGCAGAACGGAGGGAGGAAGAGTCGGTTTCTATCGCCTTTGATGAAGAAAAACCAGAACTCCATGAGTAAAAAGAGCAGAACACTTCGCCTAAAAAGTAAGTACATATGTGCATATGTGTGAAATGGTTATGTGAGCCCCGCTTGCAAAGTTCGAACATCCGACGATGATGATAATAAATAGGCAATTACTCATGAAATTTAAAGTCCTCCAGAGTAAAATTAAAATATGTTAATCGATAAAATCAACAGGTTCTCACTTTATCGGGACTATTAAAGTCCAACATGCTTACTTAATTCACACGGCAGTAAATGTGTGCTCTGAGCAATAAAATTGACAAAAATGATAGAACGCAAGAACCATAATGATTGACAGTTCCCATTACTGTTAATGACGCATTAATGGGGTAGAGAGCTCAAAAGGATTCCCTTCTCCACTGTTACGCATTGAGAGAATTCATGTCCTTGAAATGCGCGCCTAATAGGCAACTCACTAATATCAATCAGGCGACCTTGAATTGCTTGTTTCAAATTACCTTAAAAATCCAAGTTTTACTTCTGCGTATAACCTGCGTCTATATGTGAATGGGTGGACGTTCAGGGTTAATAAGGAAGAAAACTGCGCCCGTTATTTGAAATGCGAAAGCTCGTGGATACCGTTTGCTATGCCCAACACTTCACATTCCCTGGGCCTCGAAATTCTCACTTAGGGCACAGCCCGTCAAGATTAAATAATAGTTCAGCTGTCTTTATAGATCACAAATGCCAGTTGAGTGCGAGCCGCTTAACAATTAATGAGTCGAACTCTTAGAGATGAACTTCAACACTCTCGCAACCAAAGAGTACGCAGCTTGGGTCAGAGTATGTCTTTGTCTTTCACTAGAGACCCAAGTGCATACTAGTTTTCGCAGCGGAACATCAATAGAAAGACAAAAAGGTTTGCCCTTTTTTGTTAGAACGCGTTTCGGAACCCTTTTAGGGCTTCGCCCTATGACAGCTCTTCAGAATGTCAGATTAAGTCCACTCTCTTGAATTTCTGGGAAGAGCCGAATGTTGAAAGGTGTGCACCATGTCCATTAACTTAACGTTTTTCTGGTGTGGAGAACAAGCAGCGCGAGCAAAAAAAAACAACTTGGACAGACTCATATTCGCTGTGCTCTTCAAGCATCTAATTAAAAGCTATGTGAATATAGTTAAGTTGCCAGTCTGTCCCCCATCCCTCACATCCTCCTACCCCCTTCCTTTTTTGTAGTTGTCTTCAACGCCGCCTACGCATTCGATTCCTTTTTCTTATTCGTAGTTGTCAGTTTATTCTTATTTTTGCAGGCAAGGACTAGTTAGACAGATGGTTGAGGTGAACATTTTCATCTCGGTCAGAAATGCAGATTATTTAGGGAAAGATATACCTCGGGGTTTGGGTGTGGCTGGCTAAAGATTCTAATTATCCAGAAATGGCCGATCCAGTTTCCTTTGTGTTTTCCGGTAATCCTTATCTGCCTATAAATAAAAATATATATTTGAAGGCAAACATGTTTGTTGGGAAAAATAGAGAAGTCTATAGGCTGAATTTTCGACGCTGGTTCGATGCCGGATCATGCGTATTTCGGATCTTTTCTCCCGGGTATTTGCTCCAGCTTTAACTGATCTGACCGACCAGCTAGCCAGCTCCAGCCTGACTGACAACAAGCACCGGCATGTGCTAACCAAACGGGCAAAATTTGTCAATCGTGTCGAATCTACTATCAGTTCGACATACTCATTTATTTCCCACAGCAGCCACTACGCAGTCTGAAGCGTCAAATAAAGCAAACAATACGATGAAATTCAAGAATCTTTGGGCTTAACATCTCCCACCACTGTTTATGAAGAACAAATGGGGTAACCAGCGAGAAATTGTGCTATTCTTCACTACTACGTCTTGAGAGAATTTCATTTTTCGAAACGCGCCTTATGGGTAAATCAGTAATATCAGTCAGGCGTTCGTGATTCGCTGGTTTCGAATTCAACATAAAAATCCAATCCATCAGCGTATAACCTGCGTCTATATGTGAAAGGGTGAACGCGCAAGGTCAGTAAGGAAGAAACCTGCGTCCGTTATATGAAATGCGGAAGATCATGGATACCGGTTGTTATGTCTAACTCTCCACATATTCCAGACCTCGAAAGTCGCATTTAGAGCACGGCCCATCAAGACCAAATAATAGTTCAGCTGCCTTTATAGATCACGAATGCCAGTTGAGTGCGAGCCGCTTAACAATTAGTGAGTCGAACTCTTAGAGATGAACCTCAACACTCATGAAACCAAAGAGTGCGCAGCTTGGGTCACAGTTTGTCTTCGTATTTCACTGGAGACTCAAGTACATATTAGTTTTAGTACCAGAATTCAAACATAACGGCAAAAAAGGTTCTCTTGTGTCTTGTTCGAACGTGTTTAGGGACATTTTTAGGACTTCGCTCTATGACAAGTCTGCTGTCTGACAGATTTGGCCCACTCTCTTGAATCCTTTGGAAGCAGCCGAATGTTAAAATGGATACGCCGTGTCGATCAAAGTAAACGCTTTCTATGATTTGGACAGCGTTCAGCGTAGCTTGAGTATTTCAATGTGAGAAAAAACGATAAACTGAACATACTCTTATTCGCTAAAGATCGTTGTTAGCATTTGCTATGCCTAACTTTCTACAGTCTCTGGATCTCGAAAGTCGCATTTAGGGCACATTTGATCAGGACCAAATAATAGCTTAGGTGTCTTTATAGATCACGAAGTGAAGTGCGAGCCGCTTAACAATTAATAAACCGAACTCTTAGAGATGAACTTCAAACTGCCGGAACCAAAGAGTACGCAGCTTGGGTCAGAGTATGTCTTTGTCTTTCACTAGAGACCCAAGTGCATACTAGTTTTCGTAGTAGAACATCAAAAGAAAGACAAAAAAGGTTCTGCCCTTTTTGGTTAGAACGCGTTTCGGAACCTTTTTATGACTTCGCCCTATGACAGCTCTTCAGAATGTCAGATTAAGTCCACTCTCTTGAATCCCTAGGGCATAACCTTATGCTAAAAGGGATGCACTGTGTCCAACTAAGTAAAAGTTTTTTATGGTGTGGTCAACGCTCAGCACGGCTTAGTTATTGCAATGTGGGTAAAAACGGTAAAGTGAACATATTCTTATTCGCTATGCTGATCAAAATTAAATTAAATGCTGCGTGGATAGAGTTACATTGCCTAGCTGAATCTTCCCACCCAAAAGTCTCCTTTTCACCTTCCTCTTTCTAGTCCCTCTTCAAGGCCGCCTACCTTCTCGATTCCGCCCCCCATCAATCGTTGTTGCCAGTTCATTATTGGTTTCGCAAGCTAAGGTTGGTTAAATGGCTTGCTGGGACTCTAATTTTCGTTTAGGTCAGAAATGCATATAAGTAAGCAGTACACATATGTATATATCGATATAGGTAAAGATTCGAGGTCCGGATATTGTGTCGCGTTCATCATCTCCTGAAGAAGACGAAGAAGATGAGAGGGCGAATTCATGGACCAAATTGTATTTGAACTGACCTCTCGAAAACCCTCCCGTTTTCATCATCAGAGTAGTGTGTTGACGTTCCTGTTGGCTTTGATTGCTTCAGCCTTGATGCCTGCCTGGTATTATATCCGTACCCATAGCACGAACTATGACCCGCCCGTTCGCTACCGATTAGCGTTGACCTCTCCACTATTGACCGCCGGTGGACTCGTGTCACCTTTGACCCCTTTGCGGCCGTCGTAATTGTTGGCGAACCAGCATGCTTGTCGGCCTCACCCTCGTCACTCAACGGACTGATCAATCGTTGGGGCTCATGTGAGTTGGTCTCAGTTTCGTGGGCGTCGCGGTGAGTTGGCGTCCCATTCTGGTCACATGACCTCCGGCCGGCTTCTCTCCTATTTTCGCTGGCATCGGCTGTCGGTCACGCGTCACTTTGCTCGACTGTCCTGATGGCCTTGTCCGCACTGACTCGAGTCTTGTGCTAAGTGCCTCGTAGGCGGGATGCAGATCTATGGCTCTGTTAAGTGTGCCGGTCGAGGACCAACTTCCGAGCATCAGGCTGGCAATCTTATCATTGGTTCGGCCAACTACCCTTGCCTTCTCAAAGGCGAAATTGTGGTTCTTCTGTTGTACGTGGCCATAAACCATAGACAGCTTGTCCTTGCGGTTGATTGCAAGCTAGCGCTCATGCAATCTTGTGCCAAGACGTTTGCCCGTTTCACCAACATACCTCGCATCACAGTCTTGGCATGGTATGCTGTAGACCACCGCTGATTGTTCTGTCACCGGTAGCGGGTCTTTGGGCCTCATTATTTGCTGTCTGGTTGTTGACTCTGGCTTATGAGCCACTCCGATCCCGAAAGGCTTCAGGATTCTCGCCGTTGCCTCCGATACGTTTTTCACATAAAGGATTGCAGGCCAAAGCTTCGGGTTTTTCTCCGTCCGACCGCTCAGGGTGGCGCTTCCTAAGACACTTGCGTATGAAGGACTTGGGATAACCGTTGGCTTTAAATAGGGCGTGCAAGTACTCAATCTCCTCCTTCCTCCCGCTGTCGTCGCTGCAGTGTATGTGAACGCGTTGGAAGAGGGTTCGACGCAACTGCGTTTGTGACCAACGGGGTGGTTGCTTCTGAAGTGAAGGATTCGCTTGGTGTTAGTTGCCTTACGACAGACCGTTGTCCTTATCTTCCCGTCTTCCAGTTTTGCCACTTGTACGTCAAGAAAGGCCAGCTGATTGTTGATCTCTTCTTCCATAGTAAACTGGATGTCGGAAAAGATTGAATTCAAAAGTGTCTTGAACGTCTCCACATCGCTTATTTTGATGATGACGAAATTGTCATCGACTTTGCTGGCCCAGAATTTTGGGGTACGAGCTGAAGACCAGCCGATCGAGCCTCTGCAAAACCGCCTTGACAATTAATCCAGACAGAGGCGAACCCATCGGTGTATATGTGTGTGTATGTATATACATGTACACATATATCGCTCTCGTTACGGGACACATTTGTCCCGTCTCGAACCCAATCGGTAGAAACTCAGTGGCTTGTACTATAGGCAGAGCGACATTATCGGAAAAGACAAGGGGGGCTGGAATGACCTTTGCGATTTGAATAAAAAAGGCGTCAACTTAATGCCATTCCGCCTATAGTAGTAACCGCTGAGCGCCTGCTGACGGAACTCGGGATTTAGTTCCAAGGCACAACAGGGCGATCTTCCCCTGTAACGCGATCGGTGAGCGCTGCTCTATTGTTGTTCCTATACCTGATCGCAACCGACACGACGGGCAGTGTCTCAGTGGTTGGCGCATTGAACGTCTAAACAACAGGTTGCTGGTTCGACTCTCAGGGGTTGCAAAACCCGGGGTTGAATATGGATGGCTAACGGCAGCTAATAAGCCAGACATGACCTTGTCGGTAATGTCATTCTACATGTCTATATATACCTTGCAAGGGTGTTATACAGAAACCCCGACGTATGTACTAGCTGAAAGCCCAGACACGCGCGTTTCGCAGATGTTTCTGCTGCTGTATGACGCAGCGGCGGGAGGTCGACCTCTCATTGGGTCCCCCAGCGTTCTCTATGCCGTTGCTAATGTATGAACTTCAGAGGATAATCAGGCCCGTAATTTCTGAAATTACCAAGTGCAGGATATAGAGTCAAGTGCCCGGGACATGGACTTTCAGGGTCAGACCCAAATGTTAAATGATTGTTTGAGTCAAAGACAACTGACTTCCCTGGAGTAATCACGCATTGCTCATTCTACAGACAAGTAGTACTAAAGGTAGTATAAATTTTAAATGGCAAAGCTGTTATGCCGTACTCCTGGCATAAATACTAGCCAAAAGTCTAGGCAATTGTTTCTCCGATATTTTTACTGCTGCTACACAAGAAGTACTACCGACAAAGATAAGGGGGACTAGATAGACATTTTTAGTTTACTGTTGGCTTCCGTCACCTAGCCATACCCAACCCCAGATTTGGATGAACTACAACTCGAACCATTGGGTTGAAATCGGAAGATAAACTACGGTGCATGCCCTTCAGTCATAAATACACGCACGATAACTGGAACGTTCGGTGTCTACAGTAGGTGGCCCAACTCAGGAAATGTCAGCTGAAATTCCGAAATACGTTTTCGTTTCGAAAATATTGATTAAGTAGGGTTGTAAAACTAGTCCGTATGCAACATAATTCTATAATATTTCAGTCACCACAGAATGCCGGCTTTCGAATGAACTTCCCTCCGGTCGCATGCAAAAACCACACGCTGTAAAAAATGACTACATATGCAGCATGCATTTTTCTCATTGATTTTCGATGTCCTTAAAAATTCAACCATATTTCACGGAAAACATGCATAAATATATTCATTCTTTTGCTCATTTGGTAGACAATTACGTCTTCTTCCAATGTTTTACTCGAAGGAAGGAGATAATTCGTTTTTAAAAAAGTTTCTAATTGTGGGACTTTTAAATACCGTGAAATGACCGTTCATAAATCGTCATATCTCTGCATTTACCAGTGTGGATTGTCAAGTTAACAATATGGATCAAATCCACTGCTAAATTTTATGAACCCTATATGGTCCTCCTTTATTTCCGTAGTGAAAGGTATGGTTTTCCATCCGCGGAAAATATTCGACTTGTAGTTTGGAAACCCTGAATGCAAGTGTGACGGTAGAGCAGGCCCAAAAGTATTCGGGAATTGGAAAAGTTTTTGAAAACCGAACTATACCCTTCCATCGAGTATAAGATCTGAAGAAGACGTAATCATCTACCGAATGAGCGGAAGAATGGATATTTTTATGGATGTGTTCCATGAAATATAACTCAGTTTTTAAGGGCATGTAAAATCAATGCGAAAAATGCATGCTGGTTTAGTAGTCATTTTTTACAGAGCGAATTTTTTTGCATTCAGCCGGAAGGGAGTTCATTCCAAGGCCGGCCTCCTGAGGTAACTGAAATATTATAGAATTATGTTGCAGGTTGACTAGTTTTACAACTCTTCTTAATTAATTGTTTCGAAACGAAAACGCATTTCGGAATTTCGGTTGACATTTCATGAGTTAGCCCACCTACTGTAAGTCTGAGCTTTCGGGCTCACACAGACGCCCGTCGTTATCGACGAGGAGGGCGCAGCAAAGGCGAACAGTCCTGTGGTGAAACAATGAGAGAGGTTGAGGCGGGAGGTAGTGTTCACGACTAGGCTGAGTAACGTCGTTTAAACCTCAGTGGTCTCACGCCGTGGAGACGGCGTTCGGTCTTGGCTGTGAGCTTACCGCGCCAATTGGTTGCGTGGGCATAGAGCGTGGTAGCAGGGGTAGATTAGCATGTCTGATGATGTATATGTATTTCGGGCCGAAACGAAAGTCCGTTCCGATTTTTTAGCTGAATATATTAGACAAGATCTGTCAAAGTATTGTATGCTAGTACCGCTTGGCAATGCCTAAACTGTCCTTGAAATTACGCAGGTCAACTTGAATGCATACTCGGATAGCGCATGCAATAACACGGCCGGCTGTGCAGCAGGATGATGAATTATCATATGTAGCTACCCACACCTAGGAAATGAGCATGCTTTCTAATCTCCTCAGAAATTAATAAGCTTACGTGGAGTACGTCAGTCGGAATGGAACATCTTTACTGAGTTCCATAAGCTACAGCGGGATAGCCATGAAAAACTCATAAACTTTCGACAGGCAACCAATCCTGTATACAATTTGCATGATTTATCATACTCACGACACAGGTACTGGCAAAAGGCCCAGACATTGGTTTCGCCGATACTCCCTCGCTGACTGATACAGCTGCGAGAATATTGACTCAGCGGTGCTTCCTCCCCCCGGTTAGCGCATTAATTTCCAAGCGATTGGAAAAGTTAAAAATTTTGAAATTGAAAAATCTGCCAGAAAGCACACGAGGAACACCAAGAGGGGGGTGGGCACTGATGAACTGAATGCATCTCAGTTATCCCATGAAGCGGTAGAATATCGGCGAAACACATGGTCTGCAATGCTTGCAGCACAGACACTGGTGCCTGCTCTGTCAATCTGGTAGCTTATGCAGGACAAAGAGTCTGTGGCTCAGTGGTTAGGGCGTCGGGCCCCGGTGGTGGCACATCTTAGGGTGGGATATGGATGGCTGACGACGGCCAATAGGCCAAAAATTGACATCTGAGTCTCCCCTGTCTTTTTTTCGGTAAAGTTGTTCTGCATATGCACACACATGCATATATGTACTGGAAGATGGGCATCCCAAGAAATATAATTTGAAGAAAAAGGAGTCCTCTGGGAAGTTTAGCAAACCTTATTACGTAACTTTTCGATGGTGGTTCCCCAGGTCGTTGTTAGGCGTATAGAAAGCGTGAAAAACAGTTAAAATTTAAACATGCACACAAAATCGATATTGCCTTGTCCGTGCTAAAAAAAGGGCCAATGCTGTGGCCTCAAATCACGTTTTGATTGGTTATCACTTTTTCCATTTCTCTGTGAGATTTGTGTACATGACGTCCAGATCAGTGCGCCGATGGATGCATCAATCATCAAAATGAATGGCCTTCTGGAATTCTCTGCCTTTTTATATGGGCTGGAACCGATAATGCGTGTTTTATTTCAAGTAGATTTGTGCCCAGTTTCTAGAGTATGCATGACGACTTGGGATAAGCGGTCCCGCCTCTTTACTACCAATCGGTGTTCATGTAGGCATGTACAGGCTGACTTCCTGGTTCGACCACTATATACTGCATTACAGATGCCACATGGAATCTCACAGACGGCTTGCTTTTTATCAAAATATCCAATCCTATCCTCTTGGTGTACAATCTGGTTACGTAACCTAGTTGTCGGTTTGCTCGCCACTTGTATTTTATGCTTCCTCAGGTATCTTCCGGCGAGTTTAGACACATCTTTAATGTAGAGATGTGTACGCTTGTTTTTTGGTTTTGGTGTCCGATCGGAGCAATCTAGTTCCTTGTATTTTTTCTTGATTCCCCCTGTCGCATGATTCGGCGTACACAGTCACTAGGGTAGCAATTTTGGGAAAATAGGCTGAATAAATAACTAAGTTCAATTTTGCATCCTTTATTCTCAGAGCAGTGTGTCTTTACCCGATCAAACAGAGGGTTAACAGCGCCCTGCTTGTACGAGATTAGGTGGTTGCTCTCGTAATGTAGGATAACTTCCACATCAGAAAATTGGAGTTTGCCGTCGGCTTCTTTTTCGAGCACATTGGCTCCTCTTCCAAACACGCTTGAAAATCATTAACCGTTTGACTCTTTTGACGGCGTGCTTTCGCTCCAGGGAGTAGTAATTGTACCCGTGCACACAAACACGAGAGCCCTTAGTGGAAGATTAGTAGGTAATTCTGCCCTCACGGGTTCTAACCCTAGTAATTATTTTGCTCGCACAATGGTCATAGATTTTGGTTTATGGTCCATATTCCAAAAACGCTAGAATTTCTAAAAGAATGCCGTAAAAAACTCTCCCTTTACAGACTTAAAAGTGTTACTTATAAACGCCACAGCCAAATCGCTCATTCAAAGACGAGGTGGCTCAAATCTTAGTGTTAAAATAATCTCAAACACCAATGTGAGAGAGCATTTGGGAAACTCTGACTGCCTTTAAATAATATCTAAGTCGACAACAAACCTCAACTGCTATGAAAAACCGGCTATTTATATCAAACCCCAGTAATCCTGGCTCAAGTTGTGCACTAATTTTCGGATGATAGCGGAAAACAAAGTTAAAGCAACAACCAAATGACAGTTTGGAAGTCGTAGAAGATTTATTGACTGGAGCTCTTGAAAAATATTGTACCCACCAGACAGCGGCCCCCCGGCCCAGAACCTGTCAACTTCCCGCTGACAGTTCAACCGACGCAAAGTGATTAAGGAGTCCCTGATTGCATCCAAGTCAACAGTTACGCCGCAGCTCACGCCGGAATAATCTTGCCCAACGCAAAGCAGCTGTCGCCAAGAGGCTAATTTATGTGCCCAACCAAACCGGACGTGCTACGGAGTCCTGCCCAGTGCAGACACAACTCGCTTGAGTTCACACCAACAGTGACTGCCCGTACAGATGCAAAAAGACTACATCGCTGAGCTGCCACGTCGCAACGGATAGTTATCAGCGGTTAACCCTGCGGAAGATGACGAGTTGAGTAATTCCCTCTGGTACTCAAAACACTATGATCATCCGGACAAGTTTCGGTTAACAAGAAAAGGCGGAGAACAACAGTAACAGTCGGTTTCTTACTTTACTACCAGTAAATCCGGGATTTTTCCAAAACAAGCATAAATGAATAGCTTCCACAAAACTAACTGACCTTCTTACAATAGTAGAGGGACGCTCACCGATCGTTCATACGGAACTCACTCGTTCCGTTGTGCCTTAAGGGCTCTCTCTCTAGCCCAACCAGCAGCCGCACAGCGGCGCATGATATATAGGCAGAATGTTATTACCGACAAAGTCAAGGGAGACTGGAGTAACCATTTCTGGCTTATTAGCCGTCGTCAGTCAGTCATACTCATGTACATATGTAATGGATTGCTGACAAAGGCAACTTCTGACTTGTTAGTCGTCTACACCTGGCCATTGTCGAACGCAGATTTGCGATATCTGAGGTTCTAGCCCGGTCAGATAAAAGCCTCAGATTTCAGGGGATTAGAATAGAAGGATTTCCACGCTGAAACATTTTTGAAAGATAACGCCAACATCCTGTATAAAAACAAATCTCGAGAGAAAGCAGGTGAGTGACTTAATTTTTAATTGTATTTTCATTATTTTGAATCGCCATAGCACTATTTATTATTTATTTTGATACTTTTATATAGTCTGCGTTTTAAAAGGAATTGCACATGGTAGACGCGGGCGCCCACCGACCGTTCTTACGGAACTCACCCGTTTCGTTGTGCTTTACGGGCTCTCTCTCGAGTCCAACCAGCAGCCACACAGCGGCGCATGATAAAGGCAGAATGGTATTACCGACAAAGACAAGGGAGACTGGAGTGGCAATTTCTGGCTTACTAGCTGTCGTCAGCCAGTCGTACCCAACCCGAGGTGGGGAACGCCTGAGGCTCCAACTCGCGACCAGATAGTTAGAAGTCCAACGCCTCTAAACACTGGGCCACGGGCCCGTTGTCCTGTGGGTCACACTATTGTCACAAAAGTATAGACTATGAACTGTTGTATAATAAACTTTCGGGCTGAGCTTCTATAGTTTTACTGGGAATGATTTACTCAAAGTTAGTGCAATAAATTCCGAGGAGGTTAAAAAGGTCGAGGGTTCGAAACCGGTCTGTCTAACAGAAAGGACACGGTTAATGCTAGGACCCCACTGATGAGTCATACCTCTCTCAGTTGCGTCATGCACGGAGAAAATATCGGTGACAAGCGTATCTGGGCTTTTAACGAGTATCTTTGCCGTCAATATGGCAAACTGTGCAAAATGCCCTACTTTGTAACCAAAAAGGGTGTTAAGACTTTCGGCGTTTTGCACTTGTTCTGTCTTCAGGGAAACTGCCCCGCAAACCATCAGCTTGAACCTAACGTCCAGTATGAAAGCGTGTCCACCGCCGAACCTAACGCCGACAAAATGCAGAAGTTGTGCTGCATCTAACACCGCCTGCTCCGTTTCTAGCTCTTTTCCCGGCGTCTTTGTTCAGCCTCCCGCAACACCAAGGACAGTGGCCCTCATGTGAACGGTTGAAGGCGCGCGGACACTGCGACAACAATCTGATGATTGTGACACACACACACACACACACACACACACACACACACACACACGACAGTTCGACCGTCGTTGCCGACGATGTTCTCCGTGTGCCCCACTGAAAGGTGTAGCAGAGACGGCAACTTTTACGTGATTGTTTTATTTAGACTTGCACAGCATTTTCCGCACTCTCTCCTCCCCCACCTAGGCCTGGCGCCAAGACAGAGTCAAGAAGATCGGAGGCAGGGGGGCGAACACACACACAGGCACACGACAGTTCGACCGTCATGACCGACGATGTCCTACGTGCGCTCCATAGCAAGGTGAGAGCAGGCATAATTACGTGCACGTGAAGTAGTTTACAGTGAGAGTAGACATGCTCAGCATCTACCCCACTCTCTTCTCCCCCACCCGGGCCCGGTTTCAAGATATAGCCTGGAAGACCGGAGGTGAGGGAGGGCACAAGTGGTTGGCACAGCCAGCGTAGCACCCGGGCGTCCCACCCTACCCCCCTAGTCCACAACAAACACTTGACTGGGGATTTTATCTAACAACAACACCACAACGGGTCAGAACGACGGGGATGACTGAACAGTCATGCTCACGACCTGCGTACCTAGCGGGAGCGCAAGTGCACCTACCGGACAGATCTGTCAGTCTACACTAGTCTGCGAAGGGCATGGTTTGCTGATACAGGCGTAGCAGATGCTTACATACCTGGGACGCACACACACATACACACACACGAAAGTTCGATCGTCGTGTTCGACGATGTCCACCGTGTGCCCCACAACAGGTGGTGGGAGCGGGGACGGCGACTTGTGCGGGGGTTCGTAGAGCCGGCAGATTTGTGCTGCATCTATCACACACACACACACACACACACACACACACACACACACACACACACAAACACGGCAGTTCAATCGTCGTGACTGACGAGGTTCACCCTACGCTTCACAGGAGTTCGGAAGCAAACGCGGTGACTCGTGCGTGGTCTCTTTTATAGTGATAGTAGACTCGCATGGCACTTATCGCACTCCATTCTCCTCCTCCCCACCTGGGTCGGTGTCAAAACACCGTCAGGACGACCGGGCGTGGGAGAGGGCGCAGGTGGCTTGCGTGGTCGGACCCGTCCCTAGGTTTGCCGTCAAACCCGACACAACAATCAGGCAGTCACAGCCGCCTACGCCCCACCTGAACCAACTCCCCTCCCCCAGCCAGTAGAACACAGACCACTAGACACACCACTCCACTCTGGCAAGGCAAAAGACATGCCACTTGGACAGGAGATGCTTGAACACGATCCCGTAGGCCTATTAAGGCGGCCAATAACTGTCTGCCAGTACACGCTCTGGCCTCGCCAGCGACAGTTTTTACCCGAAACAGGAACTCTGGTTTCTGAACACAACAGACTCCTGTAGGACACGCATATAAGAATCCCCCTCGGACTTTAAAACCGAACCCCAAACATAACTCTAATCTTAACCCTAACACTGACCCCAATCCTCTTGAAAGTTAATGCATGACCGCTGTAAAAGGGAGGGGTTACCATTCTCGAGTCCTGCTAGTTGGTATTCTGTTCTGGTCGTCGTAGTTCTTCGATAATGATCTCTTTAGAGCCGTTTTTGAATAGTTAACTTGAATAGAGTTTTACCTGTTATGTTGCCCGTATGGCACGACCACACTGCATTCCTGTTTCGAAACAAAAGTCTCGTTGAATTCATTTACACAGAAGTCGCCTTTTCTTGGTTTCCCCAAGCCTGGAAAATAAATAATGACAAGAAATGATCTGAGAAAGCTGACCCGACTCGTATGCCAATATTTAAAATCGTATTTGCGTACTGAATGCATATGTTTGACACTGCGGTCTGACGTATGTGGTCTCCTAAACAGGGCATGAGAATAGGTACGTGCTGCTCAAGTGATAAAGGTGGACCTGCGCATAATTCTGAAAAAGGCAGAATATTCCCGTTTCCCAAACCCCAACAACAACACTAATAAAAAACTCAATCATTACCTTAATCTTGACCCTAACCTACCCTAGACTTTAGCTCTGCAGTTGAAATTAAACCTTTCCTTAATGCTCAACTTGATGCCGAGTCGCCTTACCGTTGACTTGAAATCTAACCTTAAGCCTAATCTTTGACCTAAGTATAACCCTAGCTTTACACTTACCCTAATGTCACTGGAAATTAGTTGAGAGCCACTGGTAATGCAGGCGGTTTCTGTTGTCGTGTTCTGTTTATTCAGTCCTACATTGGATACGACTGCAAGTAAGGTATGCGGGGTGAATTATCCTTTAAGTACTAGCTGTAGATAAACTAGAAACTACAGGTGCTCAGTCCGGCTAGTCAGAACGTGTTAGATGCGCTGAACCAACACGGGAGCCATATCGGATTCTGGCAGACGTTATCGGATCTGCGGCCCATAACAAATGCGGACATTCTGGGGGTGCGGTGGCGGAACCGGTTGCTGGCAGACGTCGCGCACACTAAGACCCCTGCCGCCTCCACTGTTGTTGTTGTTGTTGTTGTTGTTGTTGTTGATAAAAAACCTGGTCATTTGCTGCGTGAGGTAGGGGGTGTGGAGAGGAGCTCCAAGGTGCGGGCTCGACCATACCATCCACCTGCGCCCTTCCCCGCCTCCGGTCTTCTTGACTCTGTCTTGACACCGTCTCCAGGTTGGGGGACGAGTAGAGAGTGTGGTAGATGCTACGCAAGCCTACCATCACTATAAACTAAATCACGCGCAGGTCACCGTGCCTGCTTTACCTTGTTGCGGAGTACACGGTGGACATCGTCGGAAACGACGGTCGAACTGCCGTACCTCAAAGCGATGGTAATATCTGATCGGTTTCGTGGCGTATTTGAAATGCTGGTGAGTAAAATGCAATTTTCCCTGTTCTGAAACACTTGTCAGAAAATATGACCTCTTTTTCCTTATGGTTGTCAAATCTTCCAAATCTATTTGTTCTTGAAAGCCTTTTGCCTTCTTCTCATTTTTGAGGATGACGGTTTGGGTTATAGCTATGAGTCCGCCTAAACACGAAAAGCAATATCTCAGGTAAACGGACATTTGCAAATGAGACCTTAGGTTAAGATGCTTCTTGGTCAAACTAAAACCTGCGTTAATATGTTCATTCTTAAAAGTACGCTTTGTGGGGGGGGGGGTTTAGCAGCTGGATGTTCACGTCCTTTAGAAGTCACATAAAGGTGAGGAAAAAATTGACAAAGTTATAATATTTTCTGTTTTAAAAATTTGCCTTTACGGATATTTAGCAGTTGGAGGCCCGCGTCATTCTAATTTCCAAAAAGGTAAGTCGGAAAAAAGTGAAAAAATATTCACTGACTTATATCTGCCACTGTTGTATCGCCCGTGTGCAGAGTGTGCCAATTACTCATTCAGAGTGTGGTAGACGTCGTGAAAGTCTGCATTCACGATAAACTAATTTACGCACAAGTCACCGTGTCTGTTACACCCTGCTGGGGAGCATACGGTGGACATCGTCAGCAACGACGGTCGAACTGTCGGTTAGTCGAAACGCAACTTTTCTGAGGTAAATCGATTTAAGATCAAGTAAGCGGAACATCCCACTGACTTTCCGTGACTGTGACGAAACATGAATTAAAAAGGGCGAGCTTCCGCTGTCGCTGTTACATTTTTCCCTTTTATCACAGAAAACTCACTAAGTGGTCGACCGAAGGTGACATTCCTTTGTTCTCTATTCTGATGGCGAGGTCAACTTGCTGTTCTCGATCGTTTTCGAGAGGGATGGGGCCTCTTTGTTAAATTTCCCTACGAACTATAGCGGAATTCGCCTGTTTAGCCTGGGCTGGACCATTTTGTTTTAGGGACTTGCTGGCGCATGCGGCTTGTCTCACGGTGAGATCAGATCGTGGAGTGCTAACATTTTCGACCGACAGGACGAAGGGCGTCCATAACACGATGCTAGAGGGTTGGATTTAGGACTCCCAACAGACAAAGTATCCGGGTTCGACCTCCAGGTCCCACCTGGCCGCCTGACGAAGACTAACAAGCCTGAAGTGGCCATTTCAGTCCCCCCCCTGTCTCCTTCGCTACCTCCCGCCGTGTATATATTACTTGTCGTCTCAAAACTGCGTGCAGGTGGTATAGATTGTGCCCAAAGAGATAACGGGACGAGAACAGCCTCACGAGATATCAGTGATTTCCAATTGTGGCCGCTTGAGGTCCTGATTTGGGTTAGTCTCAAAGTAACCAACCCCGATTCAACTCGGACAGCTTCCACGAGTATGGGCTGAACACAGCCGCCTGAAACCTCAAATCTATTTGAAACTTTCGGTCACATGGAACTATGTAGTCCCAGTTGAAGAAAACAAACCCTAGCCACTCGTAATACGGAACCGGTGGTAATAGGGTTTCTGCAGGCGGGGCGGGGAACGCACCGGCGACGAGGTCAAGTAATTGTATGTAAAAGAAACGCAATTGAAAATGCGTGGTCACACTTTGAATGATTAGGAAGTAGGTGCCCTAATCCTTTACCCTAATCCTAACTTCCAGCCCTAACACTAACCCCCAACGCTAACTCTGACCCCTAACTCTAACCCATAACCCTAACGCCTAACCATAACACCGAACCCAATTCCAACAGTATTGCGTTCATCAGGTGAACTACATAGCCATATCTTACCAAACTTCCAAATCCTTCGTCTATAAACGCTTCTTGGATTTCGTCGAAGCCTATAACCCTACTGTATTTGTTAGTTGTAGCTAGGAAACGTTCAGGGAGCAGCAATTACTCCAGGGACGTAAATTCTAGTCGATTCTGTGATTCAACCACTAGTAATACCACTTCGAACTAATTTATTTCGTGTTCCGGATTCTTTGAGCAATTAAATGATGACAAGCTTCTGGATTTCCGCTGTATCACTCGGCGATCCGGTCGATTATCGCGTACTCCTGAACATCGGTTATGCGAATTTGACGGTAAATCTGGTACGTGAATCCTTAAACACATGCCTTTTGCGAGGCGAGGCGCCATTCCTGGGAGGAGCACCAAAACGTTTAGAAGAAAACGCATGCACGTTTGCATGTGGACTTCACAGAGGTCAGGTTTTGAGCAGGTGACCTCTCTTCTCAGTATTCAGTGCCCAGGGAGGTGTTTCATCCAGCATGTTTGCTTTCTAGAATGTTACTGAATTTCAGGTCAGTTGGTTGCAGCCCAAAACTGTATTAACTAACCCTGTACTGACAAGGGCTGTGTTGGAAAAAGGAGCATAAGACAAGCTGGGTGAAGTGGAAGCTTTACTATGTTTAAACTGCCACCTGACAGCGGAGAACTGCTGAGGTCGCTACAAGGTCGCCATTTTATTGACCCCGACGTCACACATCGTATTTGATCCCTCGCACGTCGAGGATGTTGCCAGGCCAGGTAGGCCACGTGAGTCGAAAACACAGGTTCATATCACGTGCAAGGCGCGACAGTGTGTTTTTCACATTTGGGTAATTTCTTGGGCTAGAAACACTGACTGTCTCGTTTAAGGCCTCCGTATTACTCGCCTTCCTTAAACGTATTCTGAAACGAACCTGCGGCCATAACGATCCCAGCTGCATAAAATAAAACCGTGTAAGTTTAACAAATCATGCTCTTGGGGAAATAATTAAATTAGGGACTGTTTCGCTCAACAGCCGTGTTCAGAACCCTGCCAAAACTCTTACAACACGCGGCATTCACTAAGGACCGCGATGGGCGTGAAATCCGTTCATCAGCTTGACCTAAGACCATCACTTGCATTTTTTACCTTTGCTGTTCAATAAGACCAGGCAAGATTGTATGAACGCGAAAATGGTAGTAGATTAAGGGAAAACCCGCCTCCCCCTGGCAACTCACTCGTTCTCCTCAGGTCAGAAATTGTCTTCCGACTGCGCGGCCGTCTTGGGACAAATGGATGACTAAGGTTCATGTTTACTGCAGTACTGCTTAGCGTACTCACGGGGCTCGCGAGGTCGCTGTTGGATAAACACTTCCCAACTCGTCGAGTCCGCATATGACCTTTGACGGCAAAATCAACTTGGGGTTCATCAATCCGCGAGCGATTGTGAGAAACGGAACTAATGAGAGATATTGCGACAAAACGACTAAGATGTGTTTCAAAATATACATCTTAAGATTTGCAGCAACATCAAACTCTCAAATCGCCACAACCTAGAAAGTAAATGAGCAGCTGCCTAGAGCGGTGGGAAATTGGTCAGATGTGGTTATGTGGCCGCACCTGAAGTAAACAAACCCCAGCGACCTGTAATACGGGACCGGTGGTAATATAGGGGTTTTACAGGTGAGACTGGGGAACGCACAGGCGACGAGGAAAAGTAATGTATGCAAAAGAAAAGCTAATGAGAATGTGCGGCTGTACTTTGAGTGGTTGGAAAATAGTTGTGCTAACCCCCAACCCCAAAACCTAACTCCTAACCCTAACCCGTAGTTCTAACCCCTAAACATAACCCCTAAATCTGACACATAAAACTAACCCTGATCCCAAATCCTAAGCCCTAACCCCTAACCCAACACCCTTTAGTCCTATTGCCAATAAAAGCGAAGAGTCCCAGGAAGTAGTCTTGAAGAAGGAGACACGATCGCTGGGACAAGAGCTTTGGTAGCCTGACGTTTCAGATTCCTGCTCGAATCCATCATCAGAGACAACAGCAGATACGGGTGATTCACGCAAAAGGGGCTGCAGTATTTATAGGATGCAGTCCCCATCCTACCGCATACCTATGAAAATTCACGGCTCCTCCCTTCATCAGGGATGGTTGCACGTAATTTGAGTGGTTGAAAAATAGTTGCGCTAACCCCCAACCCCAAAACCTAACTCCTAACGCTAACCCATAGATCGAATCCCTAACTACAACCCCTGACACTAACCCTGATCCCCGTAACCGAAATCCCTAACCCAAAACCCTTTAATCCTATCCCTAACCCTAACCCTGAAACATCCAACGTGAAAGTTAGAAGAAAACGGCAGGCCGAAAGTCGAGAAGGACAACTGAAATTGGACCGAAAACGGTAGAAACGGCAACAAAAAACCAGTCGACCAACTAAACACACACCGCAACGCACAAAGACACCATGCCAACGAAATCACACCAACTCAAAATCATTAAGTAGGCCAACAGTATTGTGTCACTCAGGTGCAGCTGCATGACCACATCTTATCGAATATTCTGTCTGTCTTGTCACCAAAAGGCCATTACTGGCACTAAAACAAAGAAAGGCCGTAGGAATGTCATACGCACACCCAAAATTAAAAGTTAACAACAGAGACAATACAGGCTGAGACGACATTTCTGACTCATGTGTCAGTCAGCCTTACAGCAAGCTTAGGTGAGGTGTCCGAGCTTCCGATTTCATTGGCTGACCAACGTCCAAACACTCCGAACTGACCCTTACAGGGGCTGATGGCTTTATGTTTCTTTGTTACTGGTTACTGGTCAATCTGCTCTCCTCCGTGAAGTCAGTAGGCGTGAAGATGTAGGGGGAAGTGGAGGTGTCCAACGAAGGCCAGTCAACGTGACAGTTGGACAATTACGAGCGAATATGTCCACTGTGGGTCCAGGGACGGTAATTTGCGCGTGAATTCGTTTGTAGTCACAGTAGACTTTCTGTGAGTCTATCGCAATCTCTCTATCCCCACCCAAGTGAGCTCGGTACTAATACAAATTCCAGAAACCCGCCGGTGGGATTGGGCATATTGGCTGACAAAACTAAACAGCCGTTTGCTCGTGCAACACAGGCTTGATCCGCGCTCGATGGACCAGGTTTTCACAGAAGCAAGGCTGGCGACTCAGACCTCATCCAGTTAGGAATGCCATAGAGCGCACGTGAAGGAACCATTGCGCTCTGATTCTCCATTTTAATAGGAGGACCGAGTTATCCATCAGTTGACTGCCTTCGTAGCTGAGGATTTGAATGCACCGTGGTAGATTCAAAGCGCTTCAAATGGTTTGTGGTGAGGTATATGCTCTGAGGGACGCTGGGAGGCAGCCGCGAGAGTTCACCTCACTTTCTTTCCCTCCGAGTCGGTTAGTCATATGACTCAGAGATTGAACACAAATGACTGACCAAGTCGGACAACCCCTCTACGCGTGCAACACACGACCTGCTCCGACGTAACGCACCAGGTTTTCCCACAAAGTGGGTGGGCGGCGGGGTCTCCCATTCGTAAAAGTGAGTTAGACGTTACATAAAGAAGGGGCCGATGGGCCTGACAATCATTCCACCGGTCACTCAACACAAACAAGTAGAAGACTGCCGGTCTTGAATCGTAACATCAGATGACGTCCCCTCCAACCACGACTCTTACCGGGTTGTGCTAGATACGAGCGCGTGAGATTTGCTATGGTAAGGAACGGTCTAGAGTACTGTGAGGATAGAATACCTAGAGTAGGCCTCACTTTACGTTCCCTCTCCCGATGATTTTCCGAGCCGGTCGATCACTTGATGCTGTGATTGGACCCAAATGGCTGATAAAACTCAGCGAGTCCCCTGTGCGTGACACACACGACCTGATTCTCGCGCAACACTTGCGGAAGATGAAAGCCACATTTCCAGGCAGTGCTCCTGCACAGAAATACAAAACACATTTATTCACCGCAAAATTTGCAATTCGATGGACACTGAGCAAAGTGCCGCAGGGAAACCTTCTCTCAGGAGAAACCGCACAACCGGAGTGGGACGGACAATGGATAACCAGGGCCAATCAAGGTGGAGAAGCTTCAGACTGCGCGCCGTGCAGAAATAGGTTAGTGACTGGAGTCCCCGCCTGCAAAGAAGGAGCATAAAGGGGCCATGTCTGATCACTTCTGTGTGGCAATATGCAAACCACTTTGTCAAGCTTGTACGTTTTCACTGCCTACAGGATGTGTAAAAACTTGCAAGAAATCGTTTGAAATCCTTTCCAGATCAATTGGGTGTGGTGAGGGTAAGTGGTTCACACTGCACTGTTGAACAGCGGGGAACAGAATCCAGAGTCCGTTTGCAATGACTAACGTATTGGCTTCCGAATAAGCACCCCGATAACCGCCTGCGTAGACGAGACCTGGAAAAGTCCCTAATTAACTTTCCATTGAAAAACCCGATGTCACTAGACACTGCGAATGGTGACCCACATGGAACCCTAATTCCACCAATACTACCACCGCGAGCGTAACAGTGAGCTCAGGGAAGAGGATGATATGAAGAGGCAGGCGCGGTCAATAGAGGCGGGATTTTTTTTTGTCGAAAGTGCGTCTGGCGACTGAGTCACGGGACGTGCTCGTCGTTTTCGTCCCAGAGCGCCAACTTAGAGCCTTCGCAGGCAGTCACACAGGAATTATCGAAAAGTCAGGGGAAGGTCGTTTTTGGCTTCTTTGTCATCACTAGCCAGCCCGGCGTTTCAGATCCAAATTTTAAACCATTATCAGAGACAGTATAAAGTGAGGGTTTTAAAGGCAATGCAAATAGTATTTTTTCATGTGATCAAGGCTCTTTTTCCTCAGTCTGACCAATAATTTGCGGTAACGCATTGCAAGTGTGTTCTCACCAAATTTGCCTACTGAGAGAGAGGAATTCCTTTATTTTGAAATTATAGGTTCAAAATTTCCAGCAAAAATGGGCTTGACTCACGATGGACAGAAATATAAGTTAATAAATTAACTCAAGAGTCAGAATGTTTTGCACAAAATTTCGAGCCTCAGCTTCTGTATTTCTGTGTCTACCCACGTAAGATAGCGTGCTGGGAACGGTAAAGCTTAATGTTGATATGTCGATGTGCGACAAGAGATAAGTCGAAAACCACGGTGCATGGGGCGGGAAGACTTCGCCGACATTACGTCAGAATGTAGGGGATGGGCAACGTCATCCAGAATTAGACCAGCAAATTGCGTGACCGTTTTGAAATGCTGTTGTTGGGTTATATCAACTAAAAAGAAATATGAAATACCGGCAGAAGGAGAGAGCATTCAGAGGACTCGTTTTAAATGTAACAGATTTCTTTTGAGAAAAACAGGAAAAATGACGGGAAAACGATAAAAATGAGAGGAAGAATGCAAGCAGATATGAAAAGCCAGATTAAGGGTTGAGGTGTGTGGTAGGAACGTAAACGACAAATGTAGCAAAGAAGATTACGAACTGTAGTGAAAAGGAATCCAATATGAAGGGAGAATGGAAGATTTGATGACAAAATAATGCCAAGGCACCTGAAACTAGATACGTCGTTGGGGAGGATGTACAAGTATTCAGAGTTAGGAGGGGGCCGCAGTCGGAAAATACACTGAACTGATTCTTGGTTGTTCATTAGGAGACCACTTTACTGCAAACATACTGAGACATGCTCAAGGCCATCCTTCAGAGACTGGAGTTGTGTCTGATTTGTGAGAGGGTGTCCAACAACCACATCATCAACATACTTGACCAATAGACAGTCATTAGGGGATCTTAGATTGTCAGTGTTGAGGGAGAAGAGGTGATGGGATAAAACAGAACCTTGAAGAACCCCAGAATCATTGGGAAAGACCGTAGATTTCCGCTTGCCAGGTTGGACAAATTGAGTGCGGGAAGTAAAATAAACGCTAAGCTAAGAGACAACTCAGCCTGGAGGGACCCACGCGGATGTTTTAGTAAGGAGAAGAGGACGAGGGGCAGTATCGAAGGCGGAGGAGTAGTCAAGAAAAGCAAATATGCACTCACGGCAACCCTTATCTAATTCTTTTAGAGCGGATTGGACCACAAGTGCAACAGTATCTCAGGTACTACGCTTGGCTACATACGCAAACTGTAAAGGAAAGAGATAACTAGAAGAGAATGGCTTTATAATATCCAGGGCAACTCGCTCTTTAAACTTTCAAGTGCGGAATAGCAGGAAATTGGATGGAAAGATTTAGGAGTGATTCTCACTGTACGCCAGGCGTCAGAAATCTTCAACTCCTTAAAAAAAATGTTAATTAGGTGCGTTAAAATAGGGGCTACCTGGGAACAAAAAGATTAAAGAAGAAAAGGCGAGACACCATCAGGTCCGGCAGATGTTGTTTCACGGACCCCTTTAAGGTGTTTTTCTTCTGTTGCCACAGATACGGCTGGGAAAGCACATGGTTGTAGGAGAATGTCGTTTAAAGGAAGATGGGAGTCATTGTGACTAAAAAGAATATTTTTATTTAAGGAGTCTAAATCAGCATCCACGTGCACTATAGTGCTACGATGACCAGTGGGACGCTTAAATAACATTCCTAAATGGCTGGAACTACAGTGCGTGACCGATCTCATGAAATGTTGGTCGAAACTCTAAAATGCGTTTTCGACTTGGAAGGATTAGTGAGGCGGCGTTGTAATAGTAATTATCAGGTAGCATAATCCTATATTATTTCGGACTTACCAGGATGTCGGATTTTGAATGCAGTTCTTTCTGACCTCCCGCAGAAACCGTGCTCGATAAAAAATGACTACTTACGTCGCACGCACTTTTCACACAAATTTTCGACGGTCTTATAGATTCAAATGTATTTTATAGAAAACATGCACTAAATATGCTTTCTTTTACTTGTTTGGTAAAACAACCACACTATCTTTATATTTTTTACTCTAAAAAATGTTAACTTTCGGTTTTAAAAAGTTTTTAATTTTGAGGTTTTTAAGACCATGCGATGTCCATATGTACAGCTTCGCACGTGTCCGTTTGCCAGTGTTCCTCGTGAAATTTACAACACAGCCCGTATCCATTGCAAAAATGTGTGGACTCTATATAGTACCTTCTTAAAGGCATCGAGGAATATATGATTTTCCTTACGCTGAACGCATGCAGCTTGTAGACTGAAATCGCTAAACGCTAATGCGACGGCTGATCAAGCACAAAATTATTCGGGGATCGGGAAACGTTTTCATAACCAATGTAAAGATAATGTGACTTCCTACCAAACAAGTACAAAAAGCATATTTTTTTGCATGTTTTCTATAAAATATATTTGGATCTATAAGACCATCGAAAATCAGTGTAAAAAATCCACGCTACTTAAGTAGTCATTTTCACGGGGCACGGTTTCCGCGGGAGGTCAGAAGGAAGTGCATTCAAAAGCCGACATCCTGGCGAGTTCGAAATATCATAGGATTATGCAACACGGCAATCAATTTTACAAGCCACCCTATTAATCCTTCCAAGTCAAAAACGCATTTCAGAATTTCGACCAACATTTCCTGAGATCGGTCACGCACTTTATGAACCTGTCTTTACTGCTGATGGTGGAACAGTTGTGATGTCCTCGAGAAATCTCCGAGACCGGTCACCTATACGTGTTTTCGCAGGAGTAAGATCACTGGACAACGACTGAACTTAACCCCCACGTTCACAGTACTGCGAACCTATTTTCTGACATAAAAACAGAGATGATAATCTAGTCATGAGACATGGGCGAACGCTCCATGCTAAAAATGATCTCACAGGAAACGTTGCCCGAGGCACTCGACAAATTTTTTTGCCTAAACCCCCCTCTAAAAGAACATGGTTATGTTTGGTTTAATGCGCCCGCTTAAACGTTTTTTGTGGCATCTAAATGTCTTCCTTGTACTTTTAGACGTGTTTCAAAGTACACCAGGAAGTGGTCATTTTTGCAGACGGATGAAAGAAACTTCTGATTGGCTGACGCAAAAGTCCCATTTTGGTTGAGCAGGTAGTGAGCGAGACAGCTGACTGCATCAATTTTGTTTTAGGAAGTTCTGGGTTTTGTCTAAAGTCCCTGTGGGGTTAGTGGAGTCCCATGGAGGTCAGATGTGATGGATAAACAGCGAGGTTCCTTGGTAATAACCAACGGATCTTTTGTATCTTATCTAAAAAATTCCACATCACATTCCCAGCTATGTTTCGAGTATATCGTGCAGCCGTGACGAAATAAAGATAGCTCAGATACAGACTTTAAAACACGGGCTGTGAATCAAGTCCACTATCGTTGCTTACAAATCAACGCTCCGATTGCCTTGTTTTCAATTTTGCTGTCTTGCGATTCGGAGGAATTTTAACCGCGCTACGTGCCGTCAATTTTGTGAGGTAATTGCCGATGAGTAAGAGGAGGGTTTATGCACATATCACCATTCATTATTAGCAGACATCATGAAAACCCTGATTTATGCGCTGCAGGGGGTTCAACTTCAACCTCGGAGTGTTTCGGAAGTATTTCTCCAATCATTGGCATCAATGAGTACTACTCATAAGTTCCGCAAATATTCCCATACTGCACTTCAGATGTCAAGTTGGCAAACACCTGCTTGCGGAAGTTCTTTGTCAGGCCAATACAGTTACGTGAAAGAATGAAAATATACAAAATTAACAGTTTTTATAGGTGTCTCAAATGCTATTATGTCATTAACACTCATATTCAACGCTCATGGTCAACAACGAAAATGTTTTCGGTTAATTTTATGACCTTTTCAAGTAAATTACCTGTTTAGAAAATACATCAGTATTGTGTTCTGTTGATGTATGTCAACTAACTTCACCATTTAAAACGGCATAGTCAAAAATCATCTGTTAGTTCTGTCTATTTTTTTACCTTACTGAAAAACACTGATAATTTTTCGAGCGCAAATTGAGAAGCTTGTTAGTGTCCGGAAGACAGTTTGAAATGCTTCCTTGGCATCGACTCCGTGATCCGTATCGACTAAATGTGAGAATGTAACTCGAAAACGATCGAGTCCCACCTCTGTCTAGCCAGGCGGGCATATGTTCATGCACCCTCTTTACCAGGCGTCTCGATGTACGGCCAGTATATCGCACTCCGCAGGAGCAAATGAATGAGTAAATGCACCTTTATGTGGCCTCTAACGGTAGTCTGTCTTTACCACCCAAACGTAGGACGGGAGAGTTTGTAAAACATACGCGTAAATTCGCCGTGGGGAATGCGCTCGTGATAGCCGTAGTTAAGCGTCGTCTGACTAGTTCGCTCGCTGCGTCCCCCGCAACCGTACACCAACACCGGTCTCTAAAGGCCTACGCCAATGGGTGCCAGCAACGGCCGAGGCAGTGGCTAAACGACTAACAAATCCAGTGCTATGCTGTCCGAAAACGCTGGCCAACGCCAAACTCACGCGATTTCCACATGCCGCCTCAAATCCCTAATTACCGTGATGGGTACTCCGTGTACTCAATCCAAGAACATCACTCAAAGACCCTCTTACCCCGCTCCCCCAGCTCTAAGGACCAAAACCCTGCCGACCTCGTCATGCGGGCGGCGTGGGAAAGATGAGTATTAATGACTTAACAGTCCTTGAGATACCTATAGACAGTGTTAATTTTGTATATTTTGATTGCTCCATGTAACTGTTTTGCCTGACGAAAGAATTACCGAGTGCACATGTTTGCCAACTTGACTATTCCTCATAAATTTTTTATACAAGTTCTAGCACGAAATATGTTTTAAGGGTCCCGGATATTACAGCTCTTCGACTTCAGAAAGCACCTTATCTTTTTTGCAGTTTACCTAACATATTGGTGCGTTACTTATTACGCGCAATTCAAAGTTGATTCAAAAAATAAGTTTTTTTTGCTACTATAAGTTATGTGACTTGAATTATTTACTTTTTACTTCTAGGGTGTTTGGCATCCATACAAGGCCAATTTTACAGTGGAGAAGCTGCAGGTTTTTTGACAAAATGCTTACTTCAACCTCGTCTTCTGGATGATGGCGCACGTTATTTGGGAGAATTTTGATGCTTACAGACAGAATTATGTCTGCAAACTAGTATTAATTCCTAAGAGCACGTAGCCATGTCTTATCATAAAATTCGCAGTAAATCAATCGGATATTCGATATTCCGTTTTCATGGTTGAAAGCTAACAATGTTGGCACCTCGACTCTGGATCCAGTTGGACGCACTTTGCAGAACTGACAACCTAACATATGGAATACATGTATTCCAACGAACGACTACTAACCGCTTTGAAACCAGTACCAACACATTCACCGAAACACTAAATTATTTACGAACAACATCCCCTTAAGTTAAAATGAAAAATACATATTACCGGGATTATTTCGGTGACTAGGAAAACAATCTTCTTATGAAAAGCGTACACTTTGAGACTGCGAAAATTCCTGTCTGATAAAAAGACTTAAATTTCAAGAGATTATGACGTTCGTCCATGCAAACAAGTAAGTTAAACGGTTTAAGCCCAATAATGGTTGAGAAATTATTTTTTATACGCATATATTCCGCAACCCACTGCCATAGGAAATCTGCCACAAATTCAAATTCTCTATGCCTAGAAATCTATTTTAAAATCGTGTTGCTAAGAATCGATGTAATTTAACGCTTTTTTGTTAGAGATGTGGTTAATAAAAGTAAAAATGATCTCGCCTGATTTCTCTGATAGAGATGTCACAGGACTAAAGGATTTCATAAGCTTCCCTATTCATACACTAGTCAGTGACTATTAAACGCAGTTAAAAGGCATTTTAGCAGATTTTGAGAAAAATTACTTCGATCTTTTGCTTTCTAATTTCCTTAGAAATTATCTGCTAACTTGGAGCAAATCAGTTTATACAAGGGTTTAAATGCATAGACCGAAATTTGTTGTATGAATATTTGGGCTGAAGTCCATCAGCCACAGCAGGTAACCGCATAATATTCATCTACTGCCGACGGCAGCTAGTAGTATATTTTGGCGTTAGAAGATATCATAATAGCACCACAGGTACTAGCTAAAAGTCCAGACACGCGTGTTTCGCCGATATTCTACTGCTGCATGACACAGCTGCGAGGATTTCGGCTCATCAGCGGGTCCCCCAGGATTCGAACCAATTGTAAAAAACTTGGCAACTCGGTGGGACCGGAAATCATGACAGTAAGGAGAAGGCCTGACTAGAGCGTACGAGCTAGCCACCTGAGCTACGAGTCCCCACTGATAGCAGTGAGTTTAGTTTAATTTGGGTCAAGTTACTGACTGCATACGGAGGGTTTCCTAAGTATCCGTCCGGAAGTATCCGAAGTATCCAGCGGATGACTACCAGACTCACGTTATTAAGAAGTGTTTTGGCAGATATTGAATTTCGCTGAGATTGGTGAGGTTTTGCGGTTTGATCAGAATAAATCATCCAAATCTGCCAAAACATATATAAATTACGTAGGCCTAATAGTTATCTAGAGTATTCTAGAATAATTACTTAGGAAATCCTTCTCGGACAGCCGGCTCCCTATATCAGATTCGGTAAATTTCATTAATTGCGATAGTCTGGGCGGGTAAATTAACCCAAATGAGATTTAACTCCCGACTCTCGGTTGGGCCGTGGTGGTTAGAGTCTTGGCTGCTGTCAAGCCCTAACATTGCTGTCCTCCTTTTGAATCCCACCGAGGTCGCCAAGTGTTTCCCATGCGAGTCAAAGTAAATTATTGGATGGGGATAAAATTGGCAGATGTAATCGTAAACATAACCTTTAGCGTATATTAATATGAAACCCCTTCCATTAAATTTCTTTGTAGTTTTTTCTTTTGCTGGAGTACGTTGATTTCTAGATCATCCTTGAAATACAGGTGAATATTTCATGATTTTTAATGTATACCATCAATTTTCAATAAAGATAGATTCCGCCTTCCGTTTTGATCTAAAACTTCAAAATGAAATATTTCTGGAAAGGAATTAGCACAGAAGTAAATATTTGGCCCTTTTTCCTAGTAGATAGCCGGTTGGACACATTTGGAGACACCCAAGCATGAAGCCTCATCGTCAAAAAAGTAAACGCCCACGACAAAATTCAACAACGGAATATGCTTTCGATCAATTGTTTGACCTTTCCAAGTAAATACACTGATACTGTGTTTTGGTAATGGATGTTAAGGTACTTCATCATATAACACGGTAAAGCCAGAATACATCTGTGAATTCTGTCTACCCTTACCTTCCTAAAAGATACCGGTAATTTCTCGAATGCAAACTCAAGAACCTACATTTCCAGTTATATTGCAGTCATGTCTCCCACCGTCGCTTACTTTAAACTCCATTTTGGTATTGTTGATGTATAGAGTAGTAACCGTCCATATTGACTTGTTAATCGAACTACTGCTTTCCCGCCCGTGTGACCAGAAATTGAACAACAAAGGAAGCGGGAAGTTGGCATACCAAAAAATATTCTCAGAAGTAAAGCAGGTCCGTTTGCAAAGGCAAAAACGTTTTTGCACATTTTCGACACTGGTTCAAAGAAACAATGTTTAAAATCAGTTAGTTTTTGCAAAAGCGTCAAAAAATATCCACTTACAGTGCGGGACCGATCTCATGAAATGTTGGCCGAAATTTTAAAATGCGCTTTCGGTTAGGAAGCAGTAATTGGGTAGGGTTGTAGCATTTATCTTCACGCCACACAATCACATAACATTTCGAACTCGCCAAGATGTCAACTTTTGGATTCACCTCTTTTAGACCTCCTACAAGAGACGCACTCGGCAAAAATGGCTACTTAAGTGGCATGCATTTTTCCCATTGACTTTTGGATGGTCTTATAAATTCAAATATATTTTGTAGAAAACACGTACAAAAATACGCTTTCTTTTACTCGTTTGGTAGAGAACCACGTTTTCTTCGCATTTTATGCCCGAAGAGAGGGCATGTTCATGTTTCTAATTATGAGATTATTTAAAACCATGCAATGTCCATTCATACAGCACCGTACCTGTCTGTCGGCCAATGCTTCTCATAAAATTTACAACGTAGGCCGCAGCTATTGCAAAATTTTATAAACACCTTATGGTATCTTTTTAAAGACGTAGAGGAATATATGATTTTTCTTACGCAGAAAGCATGCACCTTGTAGACTGAAATCGCTAAACGCTAATGCAAGGGCTGATCAAGCTCATAATTATTCGGTAATTGGAAAGAAAACGCGGTTCTCTGCCAAACGAGTAAAAGAAAGCGTTTTTTGTAGGTGTTTTCTACAAAACATATTTGAATTTATATGACATTCAAAATTCAATGCAAAAAATGCATGCACATCGAGATTCCTCGGAAATAATTAATTTAATCTTTCGCATCTTATTCGAAGAATGTTGCACCACATTTCCACAGACGTCACGAGTAGGAATGAAATGAACTTTTAAATGGAGCTGTCGGTCAAACGCGCAATTTTTGGCAACGGATCATCCCTTAAATAGCTTAGTTTTTAATTTCATTGTCTCCCCGGGAGGAGAAATGCCGTTTGCACTTTTCAACTTTTGACAGCTTTGTTCGAGATCACTGTCGGGGTAGGAGTACTCGTGACTGAGATATGGGTGTGTGCTCCAATGACCAGTAATCAATGATAGACATCGTACTACTTCAGATTTGTACGCGTTTCAGCAGTTTGCATCAGCCTCAGGACATTTTCTCGTTATGAAAGCTGTACTCGATCGACCGGGACGTAACGTTTCGTCCTAATAACTGGACGGCGACGATTTTTACGCTTTAGAAAATGGAGCTTGATTTCCGGTCGAACGCTGTTTGCAAAAATGCATGATGCGAATTTTGTAAAACGGGTACGTATTCAGCAGGGAACTGCCGTATCCGGATCCATAAGCTTGCCGAAACAAATAAGCTCCAGATTGGTAGCAGAGATCATAGGCAGGTGAACACTTACCTGATCAAACCCCTCCAAGCTACGAAAGCAAACTGGGTGGCCGGCAGGGGGATACAGAACAGTTTGTTACTTATTCTACCTTCATCCAGACAGTCGCAACGCTGACCACCATCTGAAACCGGAAACACATGCGGGCACAAGTCGCAGAGTAGGTCAGATCAAGTGGTACCTTTCTGTGTGAAGCGTGGGTGAGAACCAGGTCCATGCGCAGCAGGCGACAGAGGGTGACTTCACGTCACGTCGGCCACAGCGTCTCAAGTCCACTACCTGTCGGCAGCAATGCGAGAACGGAATGAGCGATTAAACGGTGGCCTAGAGATTGGTTAAAGTGTATTTTAAAACGGTCATCTGGTTTTCCGAGTCGTGGGTTGGAAGTCTGTCAGCTAAAGGGATATCCAAGTCCTGCGGTGAGTTGAACGTCTTGATGTTGCTTTTTCATCTTAATGTGACATCCACGGCACTGATGAAAGCGAACAGGCGAGTTCCAGGTAGCAGATCAGAAGACGAAGATGCGATCACTGGAACAAGAAATTGATTGGTCTGACGTTTCGGATTCTCACTCGAATCACCATCAGAGACGGTCGCAGATAAAGGTGGTGGTGGCACAAGGAGTGCAGTATTTATAGCACGTGGCTGCCGTTGGAGCATATGCGCACTGTAATTAACGACAATCCAGTGGTAGGGGACGCTCACCGATCGTTCTTACGGAACTCACTCGTTCCGTTGTGCCTTATGGACTCTCTCTCGAGTCCAACCAGCAGCCGCACAGCGGCGCATGATATAGGCAGAATGATATTACCGACAAAGATAAGGGAGACTTTGTCTTTGTCGGCAATATCATTCTAACAACAATCCACCAACAAGCGTAATGACCCCCCGGTACAATATTTCGTGCTGAGATTTCCCCTGGGCAGGGGAAGCATTCACGTGGGTAGGGCGCGGGCGAGCAATTATCCCATTGACAGTAAGTCTGTTTGCGGAGCAATCGTCACACCAGCTTCCAGCACGAATGGCAAAATCGCGGCCATTAACGACTCGAACTCGGGCTGATAAGCCACCACCGCATCAATTATGACCCCAGCGGTGATTGAGAGAGCTGTTAATTACAGTGCGCATATGGTCCAGCGGCAGCCACGTGCTACAAATACTGCACTCCTTGTGCCACCATCACCTTTATCTGCGACTGTCTCTGATGATGGATTCGAGTGAGAATCCGAAACGTCAGGTCAATAAATTTCTTGTTCCAGTGATCGCATCTTCGTCTTCTGATCCACGGCACTGTCGCCTACTTAAAATGCTACACATCTTGAATAAGGTTTAGGATCTGTGCAGTAGAGACCGGATGATGTCTTGTACGCGTAGACGGACCGATTGACTCCATCAACCTCTGGACCTACGAGCATCTCCAGTAATGTCCACCTTGTGTTACCAACGGAGGACGGCGGGTAGGTGGGGGGAGAGTGGCACAGGTCACTTCTGGGCCTGCCTCCTGAAGGGGTTCGAACTATCTCGAGCTCCCTTCCTCCCATTGTCTTGAGATAAACTGTTCCGATCGTTTGTCTCAAAAGTTGTGCGAACCAACTGCTTTGTAGGAAAGCCTCATTTCCCTAGCTAGACGTGAAAGCCAATTGTGGAATATCGATTTGTGTTGCCGATTACAAATCGGGGAATTGACCGTGTGCTCATTTCTGCTGTTGAAGCAACACCCAGTCGGCGCTGATTGTCAGTCATCCACTCTCTGCTGGCTATTTGTGCAGCGTCGACGTTATGAGGCCGGCTCCTTATCAGCAGGGGGAGATACCAGGCGTGGGATATATGGTGCACATAGCCGCTAACTTAATTTACGGTGACTACGGGCGTGGACAGAGCAAAGAAGGACTCAGTGATCTCGAATGATTTTATGGGTTCTTCGACGCAAGTGCGGACGTCCTACGTCCAATGTTTTGTTGTTGTAGTACACAAGTCAGAGACGACTGTTGTTGTCCGCAAATGCAGCAGGCCAGACGGTAATGAGGTCAGCAAGTCTGAGGCGGGTGAGACGTGGCTGGTTGCCCGCCACAAGCCCAGCGTTACGTGCATTCAAACTCGGGGATTGCACGCGTCATCAAAAATCAAGTGGCATTTACTGGTCGACGTCACTGTAAATCTGGCCATAGTTTATAGAAGACATTCGCAAATTATCTTTTCCTGTATATATTTTGTAGAAAATTGCTTTCTCTTCAATTCGCCTTTCCAAAATGGGTAATTGTTTGGCATTAAAACAGTTTTCCAGCTACTGGCCTTCAGGGTTTCCCACCTACAAAATGCGGACTTTGATATTCTGTTACGTTATTAAGAAGGTCCCATGTAGTATTCAGATAATTTGGGTAATTGATGTGGACCACGTTGTATAGTTAATAAGCAGTACTGATAAACAGCCAGAAACGAGGCTGGTTGAACAGACAATGCGTATTATAACATTATATAATTGCAAGCTCTTTTTACTCCGACAGATTTCGTTTCTACGTTATGCAAATATGAACCAAGCATACTTTTCCACCAAATGGTTGTCAGAAAGAGTATTTTTATGCATGGTTTTTATAAAATGCATCTAGATTAAAAGAAAATGGAAGATCGATGGGCAAAAAATGATTTCAGTTAAGTGGCATTTTTACAGCGAGTACGATTTTTTAGGTGACCGGAGAGGTATGCGTTGAAAAATGGCACCTTAAATTAACTGAAATATTTTGGGAGGATATTGCGCAATTGTCAGTATTAAAAAACCACCTTAGCTGTCCTTCTAGTGGGAACATACTTCAAAATTTTCATTAACATTTGATGAGCTAAGTCACTAATGCGCTGATGTTTTATCAGTTGCATTTAGGTGTAAAATTTTAAGGAATTTTTTCACTTGAAAAATGAGATAATTCGATTTAGAAAGCGCTAGTGCCCATTTTCATGATCTCACAGTATACCTATGCTTTCAAGATACATAAATCTTTTGGCACACACTGACTCTGAAGTTATGTTTAGTTTTGTAAATTTTAGGGTCTTTTAAGGGCAACATCTAATGCCCTTAAATTTGATGAATCTGTCCTCCATGGGGCCCTCCTCGCTTTTCTAAGTGATCGAGGTATCGCTTGCGCGACCATATCGCACATTCCTAGCTGAAACTAAAAAGTTCCAAGCTATTAGAAGGGAGTTCTTAGTCGCAATTTTTTCAAACCTGAAGCCTCCCTTTCAACAGGAAGGTATTTTCTACAGAACTAATGCAAGAAATGAATTTTGTCCAGAAACTGCACATTTGCGGGGAAATGGCCGATCACTTAGGTTTCAACAAAATTTTTTGGTGGCCTAGTAATTGCCAATAGCACTGATAGATCAGCTAGTTAGTATTTCCGGTGGGAAAGCATATTGCGGGATCTAGTCAACTTTTGTCGGGATCTAATTGTTGCTCCATTACTTCTCCCAGAATCTCCACACAAAAATGCTCGTCGCCGCATCTAGACCGCCACTTGCATCTTCGTCTTATCCGATGGCAGTAACCTGGCGGCCTAATTTAATATGGGGGAGCGCGCGATATGGTTCTAGAGGAAGTCACTGATTTTTTTCTGTTTTTTATTGAAGAGCGTGACTCAATCTCCGGCTTATGACGTCGTGACGCCGATCGATATTTTGCTCTTCATTCATTGGCCACAGCCGGACAAAGGCCAAGTGGGTGCTCTTCGGTTGGCATTCGTCTGATGAGAACAGTAGTTGCGACAGCTTTGCGTTGCTGCCTGTGTGTTCTCTGCCTTAAAACGTATTTGTCCATCTGTCTTTTCAGCTTTCTGATGTAGAACACCTTCACGTTGTAGTGCATCCCACCTCGACACATAAGTGCAGTGAGTGACCGGTCTCATGAAGTGCTGGTCGAAATTCTGAAATGCGTTTCGACTAGGAAGGAGTACTTAACGGGGTATGTAATATTGATTATCATGTGACATAATTATATAATATTCCGGACTTCCCAGGATGTTTTCTTTTGAATTCATTCCTTTTCGACCTTCAATAGACACCGCACGCAGTAAGATTAACTACTTAATTAGCATTCACTTTTCACATTGATTTTCAACGGTATTTCAAATCAAAAAGTATTCTATAAAAAACACGCACACAATATTCTTTCTTTTACTCTTTTTGATAGAAAATCACGTTGTCTTTACATTTACTACTCGAAGGAATTGTGCATTTAGGTTTTAAAAAAATTTCCATTTCCCGAATAATTTTGAGCCTGATCGGCCGTAGCATTGGCGTTTAGCGATTTCAGTCTACAAGGTGTATGGTTCCCGTGTGAGAGAAATCATATATTCCCCTAAGTCTATAAGAAGATACCATACAGAGTTTATAAAAGTTTGCAGTGGATACGGTCTATGTTGTGCATTTCATGGGCAGCATTGATAAACGAACATGTGTGGTGCTGTACGTATGGACATCGTATGGTCTATCCAAAAATTTCATAATAAGAAACATTTTCAAACCGAAAAATATTCTTTCTTCGAGCATAACATGTGAATAAAGCATGATTTTCAACCGCACGAGTAAACGAGAGCATATTTCGTCCGTGTTTTTCTATAAAATATCATTGGATTTACAAGATCACTGAAACTCAACGTGGTCGTTTTGTACTGAGCGCGGTCGAAAAGATGTGCATCCAAAAGTGGACATCCCGGTGAGTCCGAAATATTATGGGATTGTACTTCAAGATAATCAGCATCACAACCCGACCTAAGTAATCCTCCCTAATCGAAAACACATTTCAGAATTTTGGCCAAAATTTCGTCGACTACTTGTTGACAGTTTATGAACATCACGCGCTTACTCCGCGTCTAGACCACTGCTTGCAACTTCGTTCCATCAAACGTTATGGGAGCATTAGTCAGAAATCTAACGTAAGACATACACCACACAGTTCAAAAACCCTTTGATCTTTTTATATGAGCCCCACTGAATTCGCATACAATGGTCTGTGAACTCAGGAATGAATAAATACAAAGCCCACTCGCCTCTATTCTGCGTTTGGGAACGTTTTCATGCGCAGTGAACCGTTAATTTCAACCAAAGAAGTTTGAGCACAAGTAAATTTATCATGAAGGGTCATTTAAGGCCTAATGTTTGATGCGTGCCAAAGGGATTCCGCAGCACCACAACTTATTACAATATACCCCAATGACGCCTTCGTTTTCGAATGTATTTATTGATATTACAATGGTACAGAACATGATATTTCGACCGCCGTTGACGACGATCTCCATTGTGTGCTCCACAGCAGATTTACAGCAGGGACGGTGTTTTGCGCAGCATCTATCGCACTTTCTTCTGACTCACCTGCATCCACCTGAGGCGCGTAAAATACAATGGGGAGCCGATTAAACTTTTCGAAACGCCAACACCTAAATAAACCCGTTCCGGTGAGCCCATCTTTCTCTTTAAATCATCAACCTGAATCTCTCATCTGTGCCAATCTGGATAAACTAGTTCGTTTCACTAGCCGCTTTCCAGAGGAATCGGAGGCTAAAATCTGGCCGTAAGTACTTTATAATTTTCTTGGAAACAGTAATGACCTACAGTCCAGTCCACAATGCTGTCATTTATGGTCCCGATGCGATTTGCGTCTAATCTAGGTTCATGACTTCCTCAGATTTTCGATCAGAAAATCAAATCCATCTTGTCCCTCCTGTCCATTTTTAGTAATCCAAACTACTTGGTTTGAAGATGTTGGATGCCCAACTGTTCATGAATCCGTTTGACCGTTGTTGACGACTCTGTCCACTATGTGCTCAACAACAGGGTGAGAGCAGGGACGGTGATTTTCACAGCATCTGCGCATCGCACTATCTCATCCTTCTCCACCTGGGCCGGGTGTCAAGACATAGTCAAGAAGAGCGGAGGCGTGAGTGGGCGCAGGTGGCCGTCGCGGCTAAAACTCACAGGTAGGCGTCCCTCCAAACTCCCTGGTCCATAAGGAACACTGAACAGATATTTCAACAGGCGGTAACAGGGGCGGCAGGGATTCCAATTGGCAGTGAATGCGTCCGCAACTAGGTCTGCTGACACGCCTCCAATATTGAAATTTCATGTCAGAGCGCATTACCGATAACGCCTACCGGACCCCCATCTAACCCCCGTGTTGATCCAGCGCATGTACCGCATGGCTCTTCTTAGGCGCAAGACAGTATAGTTATAAGATATGTTAAAAGGATGTTGCCCATAAAAATGTTCAGGTTTGCGAACGCAGTATGCCTCAGACATGAAAACAAGATCAACACCAACACGGCAGTTGGACCATCGCGAACGATGACGTCCAATGTGTGCCCCGCTGAGTGGGTGCAGCAATGGTGACATGTGCGTATATTAGGTTGTATCGAGGCCGACTTGCACAGCGTCTACCACACTCTGCTTCCAGAGAAACCCAAAGGATTCTATCGGAACCGGCGTGGTTGACACTTGTCTCCTCTTTACAACGGGTAGACTGATGTGACTCGACTTTAATGAGACCCCATAGAGTCGAACAGACAAGTCCCAGGAAGCAGTTGAGAGGAAGGTGCTGCTATGACTGGAACAGAGAATTTTATTTGCCTCACGACTCGGACCGGAGACAGTCGCAGACAAGGCTAAAAGTTTAACTTGTCTAGAATCTTGAAGAAGGAGACACGATCGCTGGGACAAGAGTTTCATTAGCCTGACGTTTCGGATTCCTGCTCGAACCCATCATCAGAGACAAAAGCAGATACGGGTGCTTAATGCATAAGGGGCTGCAATATTTATAGGATGCAGTCGCCATGCTACCGCATACCTATGAACATTCACGGCTCCCCCCTTCATCCGGGATCGTCGCACTTGGTGTGCTAATTGTTTGATGGCCGACATTCGCGTCGTTAACTGCTGTAATTTCATCACGGGTGTTGGATGTTGATGTGACGATTGTTCGACCATCTGACGCACTGACCCTGGTTTTGGGAAAAGTGTTCACAGGGGCCAGTGCGTCAGATGGTCGAGCATCCATCACACCAACATCCAACACCCGTGATGAAATTATAGCAATTGGCGACGCGAATGTCGGCCACTAAGCAGTCATCAAACTAAGAACAACGATCCCTGATGAAGGGGGGAGCCGTGAATGTTCATAGGTATGCGGTAGCACGGCGACTGCATTCTATAAATATTGCAGCCCCTTATGCATGAACAACCCCTATCTGCTTTTATCTCTGATGATGGGTTCGAGCAGAAATCCGAAAGGTCAGGCTAATAAAGCTCTTCTCCCAGCGATCGTGTCACCTTCTTCAAGACTGCTTCCTGTGACTCGTCTCTTCGCTTCCATCGTCTAAAATCGCTCGCAAGGGAAGCAAAGCACGTACACGCAGTGAGCCGCTGAACAAAAAAACGATGGTCGTCGCAGCACTGACTCTCCCCTACAGACGCATTGTCGCATAAATGCAAGATCGGGACTTTCCTGCGTCATCAGTACGAAACGGCATTTGTGGAATGCAAAAAAGCAGTACACTGCCTTGTACCACCCGATGCCTTTCTGATCGTCGACCGCTTAGGGGATCTCTGGAGGGGTCGCGGAATTACTAGTTTAGTGCTACGAAGTCTGCGTAGCGTGCGGAATGCCCTAGGACGTCAGCGTCTGCATTTTCGGACTTCTGCTGTTTGCGGGGTGATATTTGGGAGAAAATGTTAGGACACAATCAGGTCGTCGGACACCTCCCTCACGGTTTTGTATTCGAACGCATCAGGAAAGGTTAAGGGTGATGGAAATTGCTTTCGAAGTTTCAGTCACAAGGGGATTTCCATCCGAGATTAATGTGTGCTTTTCTCAGACTTTCGTTTAGAAAGCCAAATCCAACACGTCCCGCGTGTCCATATTTGATAATTTAAACTAATCGATTTGGAAATTTTGGGTACCCAACCGTCCATAACTCAGTGGTCTCCGCTACGTACACACACGTCATTTGTCTCAAAAGCATGTTTTGGAAATTTCGCTCCTAGCAGTAGAGAATTTCATTTTAGGCTGAATTTCATGAATGGTTGACGAAATCGCCAAAATATGTCGGCTTGGAAGAATTTGCAAGATCAATTTGCATTTCAAAAATATGCAGGCTAATTCATACTCGGTAGAGGGCAGTTTTTAACGAAAACCCCCTACAGATGCCTGCTTTGATAAAATTCGGAAAAAGACTGAGTGTCCTGCAGATTTTCAATTTACAATAGGTGGCCTATCTCATGAAACGTCAATTACAATCCTGAGGAACAATGTAGGATCTCAAGGATTACTACAACATAAGCCAACGACACTAGCTGAAATGTCACTATCCAATTAGTATGCATTTTCACAATTGTTTATTAAATGCCACTACTAATCTGATCATAGATAATGGAAAACATTCGCGGAAAATTCCTTTTTGTCTATATTTTGCAGCAATTTGCGTGTACCTGAGGTCTGCTACCCGGAGAATATGTATCGCTTGGTATTGAAAGGACACGCATTCAAAAGCCGACATCCAGACGCGGGTAAAATGACTAATAACAAACACTAAAACCCTGCCCGGGTAATCCTTTCCCTCCGAAATCACACTTCAGCATATTTTTTAACTGTTCGTGATTTACGTCGCCAACAGTATTTCAGCCGAATATTTGAATACATACAATGTTTTTGAAACTTTGGCATTGAGCAAAGTGGAATATTTCGGATTAGAGGACGTTCGTTTTTTGTACATTTTTTGCTACAGCTTTATCCTTTGTACCCATATAAGTGCCTCAAAAATGTAGCATTTGAAGGGAAGCACTTACTGTTCTAAACGTTGTTGGCCTTTTGATATTCATAAAAATCGGTAAAGACCACGATCACGTTGCACATGCCCTATCAGACATTATAAAGACTCGCAGATATTTGAAGAAAGATCCTAAATGCAGTTTTGGCAAAACCGCAATCTACCTTCCCTTTCAAAACCGACTTCAGACGAGAAGATGTCCTTTAAGTAAACGAATGCATAGAGTGGCTTTTATCCAGACACCAACAATTTGAGGCTAAATTGCCAAATACTTCTTCAGCGACAAATTTCTCGGACCGGTACTGATGGACGTCAAAACCGCTACGTTATCTGTGTCGAAAGGCAAATATTGTCTTTGTTTATCCTTTCTAGGTATTCGTCTGCATCTTCTGAATCCCCACCCAGTGGTTTTCGTCTGATAGCCTACTCGTCTCTTAGAAAATCGCCTGTATCCCTGTTTCATCAGACATGGAAGAATGTGAAAGACTGTTCCATCCCCACCCCCCTACTTAACTGTCACATGATGCCACACAACGCTTGTCTTTTATAACAACCGCACGAACCGTCCGTCCGACGGACTGTGAAATCAGAATGCAGTACACGGAAGGTAAACTTGCCTTTATTTTTAAATTTGGAAATACTTTCAATGGTGGTAGAGGGGCGCTCACCGATCGTTCTTACGGAACTCACCCGTTCCGGTGTGACTTACGGGGTCTCTCTCTCGAGCCCAACCAGCAGCCGCACAGCGGCGCATGATATAGGCAGAATGTTATTACCGACAAAGACAAGGGAGACTGGAATGGCCATTTCTGGCTTATTAGCCGTCGTCAGCCAGTCATGCCCAACCCCGAAGTGTGGAACACCCGAGGCTCGAACTCGCGACCTGTTAGTTAAAAGTCCAACGCATCTAACCACTGAGCCAGGGGCTCGTTACCCAATAGTACTTTTGTGGAACAGTAACCCAAACACTATTGTCATAACACAGCATTTGAAGCGTAGTGTTTAATACTTGCCAAAATGATTATTCGGTTCGTACGCTTACAAAAGCAGTGAATTGAATCTATTTGTAGATGGTGGTATTAGAGCAAATGTAGTTGCGATGCACAAATAGCCGGATACTTTATCTATTTCTTAATTAATTAAATTGATTAATTAATTTAATTAAGACTCTTATGGTAGGAAGCATGAGAAGAAGTCGAGGCACATAAAAAAGCTAGATGGACTGCAACGACCGCCATGAATGACAACGTCGATTGTGTGCCTCATCTAATGAACACAACAACCGGGACTCGCGTGCGAAACAGTTTATAGTGGGCAGGCTTGCGTAGCGTCTACCGCACCCTGCCTCGATCATTTTGTTCCAATAGTAAGACAGCATCTCCTCGTTCGGAGAAAAAATTGGCCGCAGTGGCTGACATAGTTACACATCCATCAGACATGGGAGAGCGTGCAAAATAGTTCCGTCCCCTCCTTAAAACATTGTCATAGGCTACCATAAACCTTTTAAAAAACCAAGCCGAAAGTCTGCCCGATGGTCTGTGAAATCGGAATACAATAAGCGGAGGGCATACTTACGTTTGTCCATGAGTAGACGACTGAATTAATAGAATGTTAGTTTTGTTGTAGGAGTAACCAGATATTCAATTAACACCTCGATATGCAATTTATTTATTAATGCTGTTATGGTGGGAAGCAAAAGTAAAGGGTGATGCTCGTAAAATGGCCAGGTTTACGTGAAAAAAAGCAAAATGCACTGCAACGACTGTTCCGAACGGTAACGTCAATGGTGTGCCTCATATTGTGAACACAACAACGAGGACTCGCGGGCGCGAAATAGTGGGGCAGACTTGCGTAGCGTTCATCGCACGCTGTCTCTATCATTTTGTTCCGGTGGCAAGACAGTATACACGCTATTATTATTAAACTCGACCGCAGTGACTGTTAAAGTTACACTTCTAGGCTACGCGTGCCACGCACGTGACGGTACACGCGCAAGGTTACTTTTTAGGGGCGATTTTTGGTCCAACGTCAGTGAGACTGTCGTGAAGGCCACATATAAAAGGAGTTGTTGCAGCCTATTCACAAGTACTGAGAAGGAGCGAATTACCCTAGCAGATTGGCAACCTTCCATGCCATGACTGGTAAAGCGTCCTGACGCGTACCACACGTATGTACGTACAGCACGCGATCTCAGGCCAGGCGGATTGGCACATGCTTGTCTGACCTCCGTTTCGGTCAAGCCTATTTGCAAACCCAGCCGCACACACACACACAAACACACACACATACACACACCTAGAAACAGTACAGGGTCATTTGAGCTCAACTTTGCTTCTGTTCACAGAAAGACACGAGACTAGGGAATTAACGATGCATGAAACAGACTGATAGCTTTGGGGTACATTCACATTAAGGTCAGCAGTCATCACATGTTGCTTTCGAATTTTGAGCATTGAGATTTTAGACTCCGTAAAGCGAACTTGTGCAGTACAGTTGGGAACTTCACGACGGAACAATGTCAGGTAAAGAAAGCCGCTTTGAGCGCAGTGTAGATTGAACAAAGTGGTCTCGCTACTAATATGTGCATAAGTAGAACTGGTTCAGTGTGACGCACTGCAGTTTAGGTTCTTGGAGGTCTTCGGGCAAGAGACCAGCATCAGCTGGTACATCTGAACGTGTTGTCTAAGGTGAGCTGTGTAAATGACCAGGATTATACAACCTTTGTATATTAGATTGGCTCAGAACTCGTAGGGGATGCCAAAGTCGAGAACAAATGGCACTTCTTTATTCGAGCATCTATTCATAGGTATAAAAGTGGTTAATGCATGCCTATAAAGAGCCACATCTAGGCCTGCTTAGAAATGCTTCTGGAAAGCAAATCAAAAATTCTCCTCCTCTGTGTATATACTTGTAGGAGATTTTTCCGGTGAGTTATCACGGACATATTTCAACTCCACATAAATGCAAACAGCTGAGATATTAGGGTTCAAATAGCATTAGAAAGTGCCTCAAAAAATCTTTGACATTAACTGATAATTTAAAAACATGGGAAATAGACGTGTCTTTATCCTTTTTTGAAAAGAAGAAATTGGATTTTGATTGTTCAAGACACCCACAAATCAACAAATCAGGGGCTCCCGGTGGGACCTATTTGAGTGGACGTTTGAGGGTATCGAGAAGACGAAAGATTCTAGAGGGCACTTTAGAATCTTGCGTCCACTAACGTGTTCTGTTTGCATTATAAGAGAGAAAACTTTCTCCACTCCTCGTGGTCAGGACATAGGTAACTGGATACGGAGAAAAAAGAGAAAATGGATAACTTAAAATGTCGCAACTACTACGACAAAAAGCGAATATTAGACTCTGTACATCAGGCGTATTATCCACGGAAATTGTGTCAGTGATGATATCGGGTGATCGTTGATACGCCGACCGAAATATAACCGATGTCTCACCGGTTTGAGTTGGATGACTTCGTAGAACTAGGTCAGTGTCAGGGGGGTGTATGCAATAACATGAAGAATTTGATTAGCAGGGTGCCTGTCAGTTGCTAAATGTCGTGGTATTATGCTATTGGTTAGGAGACATCAACAGCAAAGGAGTGTATGCGAAGCGCATGACCCTAAATGAGAGGAAACATGGAACGAGAAGAGACGTGACAGGAGGGACAACTGACGCGTACATGCAGTAGATGTGCTAACTCATGAAATGTTGACTGAAATTTTTAAATGCCTTTTCCACTCGAAAAGATTATTCAGGTTGTAATATGAATAGTCATGCAGCATAATCTTAAGATAATTCAGTTATTTCGGGATGCCGGCTTTTGAACGAATTTCTTTCCGGCCTTCTGCAAAAAGTACATTCTGTTAAAAAATGACTATTTGCATATCATTGGTTTTTCTGATCGATTTTCAATGGCCTTATATATTCAATCATATATCTAAGAAAGCATGCATAAACATATTCGTTATTTTACTCATTTGGTAGAAAATTACATCTTCATCACATCTGACATTCGAACGAAGGGTATAACTGCCGAATAATTTTGAACCCGATTCGTCATTTTATTTGCGTTCATGGTTTCCAAATCACAGGAAAATCGTACCGAAAGGAGGCCATATAGATTCATAAAATCAAACAGTGGAATTGAGCCATAATGTAGACTTTACAAGCGACATTATTAAGTGCGGAGACACGATGTTTTCTGGACAGGCATTTAACAATCTTAAAGCATATTATAAGTAGAAACTTTTTAAAAGCAAATTACATGCATAAGTCGGAAAATGCAAAGCTGAGCCATATGGTAGGAGTGCAAACATCATCCATACTGGACAAATTTACTTGTCGCCTGAAAATCGTATATTTATGACGGTAGAAGAAAAGATCAGGATACCGAGTGGCGAAGATGTTTGTTATCAAAAAACACCCTGGATCACCTTCTGACTATTACGCAGGCGATTCCTTTGTGTACGGTTATGGTGAGACGTGATCCAGGCTTTTCTTATGAAGTAGGATATCTGTCTTCTATCAACCTGACAATCAGCAAGGCTAGCTGGCAGTCGTTTGATGGCCTCATTTTGTCAACGTGATGCGCGGGTTCAGAGGCGCAGATGAACACGCATGCGGACGAACGTATTTGGTATCGAAATAGCCCGGCAGCAGATGGGATACGAAACCTCATGTGCGGAAACCGACGCGGAACTGTGAACTGTTGTGGCGTGGTAAAGCCTGCTGTGAGATACGTGTACTCACGGTGCCCCCTGATCTTCAACAGGAAGAGTCTGCTGGTAAATGCTTGCAGAAGAATAAAAGAAGGAATATGAGGGAGAATTTGGAAAAAGTCTGGGTTGGCAAAGAGGTCGTTTAGTCTGGAATTTTCTCCTGCTGTAAGTATGATAACCTGCTTCAGGCAGGCGCGGAAGCCCAGAGGCGTTGCTCGGCATGGTTCAGAGGCTTAAGACAGGGGAAGGGGTAATGCAATGCTGCCGAGTCTAACCGTCATAGTTTAATGAGGGCAACAGACACTGAACATTACATTTTAATCTCTTGTCCGATAGTTAACTCACTAGCCGGCCTTTGGAAGACGACGAAGACTCAATGCTGCTGTACGTGATGAACTCCGAAGTTGACGGATATTTTGTGAGGAATTGTTGCGAACGGTCCATTCCTAATCGGACGCAATTAAAAACATAAATAGTGATATCTGTCTGACCGAAATCAGAGAGTTAGACTCTGTTTCTAACATGCAGACGAATCCAGTGCTTAATTATAATGTGCGCAAGATAGCAAATTACACGAGAATTAAGGGAAATAGGGCCTTCAGAGCCTAAAATAGTGAGATGAAATAAGTCCTCTCAAGTAAATACGTAATAAAAAGGGATGATTTGAGTCAGACGGTGAAGCTCTATTTTCAGTAGTTTGACGTCCAAGTTTGCAATATGGGATACGGTCAGTTGAAGTATAGGCACGAATGTCTGAAAAAAGAATATCTTTGAAACCTGGAATGGTAGTATCCTGCGGACTACCTTGCAGAAAAAAACGACTTAAAGGAAAAGGTTGGCCAGAAGCCGACTGCGCAGGTGTTTTATGTCACAAGTAAATAAATTACTACGACCCAAATATTTTGAAAGAAAACCAAACTGTTGCCAAAAATGATGTCGTTAATAAATATAGAAGCGAAACTTTTGGACGACAACCCTCTCTTGATGATATCCGATAAAGAGAAGAATTGTTTTAATGCCGTGTTCACACAAGTGTTTTGTGGACATAAAATCCACGATACTCATTGATGTGTCAACCTTTCCTGAAACTGCGCTTCAGTGCTATCGAAATGCAAGTTCGCAGATACCGCCATTACGTGTTCCATTTACGATATTGCAATAATCAGCATGTGACGTTTAGTTGCGGACGACTGGAATGCAGCACACTTTGCTTATTCGCCCAGCTAATTTCCGAAAATAACTCCATTTATATCCACTTTGTTTATAAATAATTTTGTTAGTAGGAATGCTTACACATTTTAGTGCAAGTATACACTGCTTTGTATTTCGGCGGTTCCTTAGGCTAAAAATATCACAGGTTAAGTTTGCACACTCGGACGGGTTCTTAAATTCGAAGGTTTTACTAAACAGATCATGCAGCGCTTCAAAATGGATTTCTTTCACCAAGTAAGTCAAAGGAAGCGAGATGTAAGCAACCAGTCGGATTCGCAAATGTGTGTGGTTCGACGCCCGAAAGTACAGTAATTGCTTCCTTGTTTAAATGATTAGAAATTTGTCGGCGCTTTGATAATAATAAACAAATCACCGCAGCAAGCCCCTTTACAAAGTGAATATGTTAACGTTTAAGCATACGGCATTATTTCTGTATATTCTAGCCATTGCGGCGAGTGGGACTCTGTTTCTAACTTTCAGACCTCTACAGTGCTTAATTATAATGTGGTTCAGATAGACAATGACACGAGAATTAAAGCACGTCTGACCTTCAGAGCTTAAAATAAAAAGAGGGCGTAGGTAAACTCAAGTGAAGGCCTGGTAAAATAGAATGCCTTGAGTCAGGCAGTAAAGCTCTACTTTTACTAGGCTGACGTTCAAGTTTACCACATGGAATACGGTCAAGTAAGGCTTCGGTAGGAATTTTGGAGGGAATAATATCTCCGAAACGTGAATTAGTAAAAGTTCATAGATTTGCTTAACGAATATCGCAGCGCAAAGGGAATAAGTCGGTCAGACGACAATGAAACAGGTGTTCTATGGCAAAAGCTTGAAAAAGTGGGTTTCTACGTCCCGGTCAGTTAAGAAGAAAATAAAACTTCTACGAAATGTGATGTCCTTGATAAATATGTGGACGGGACTTCTGGACAACAATACTGTCTACCTGTCATCGAATTATGAGAAGAAGTGTTTTAACGTAGTATTCACGCTAATGCTTTACGTGTAAAATTCCGCAAGTTCTACTGGTATGCCAGCTGCTGAATTGCAAACTCATTGATAAAGCCCTTCACTAAATGAAATATGCAGCAGAAAGGCCATGACCGAAATTGAGATTACTGTTTGTAGGAAACCGGAATGAAATACATTTTGCCTATCCGCATAGACTATCTCAGCGAATGGTCTTTTTAAATGCCGAATAAGTTTAAAAGTGATTTGTCAGTCAAAATGCCTAGAAATTTGAGTAACAATCTGCATTACCTTGAATTTCTGCGGTATCCTATGCCAATAGCCATTCCAGACTAAGTTTGAACATCCGGACGTGTTCTTCTCTGAGAAGAGGGTAATTTAAATGTAACTTTCCGCACTTAAAGGTTAGTTTGCTCACCACGTAAATCGGATGAAGTAAGCTGTATGTGGACAACATATTTTAGGAAAAGTAGGCGTCTTCTCAATTTTGGGATGTCAGATTTGCAAGTCTCTGTGAGTTCATGTTATATAACGCAGCAAAAACGTCTGTTGGGGATCCTTTGTCTAAATATTCTAGTATTTTCCTTCCACCTTGAGAGCAGTATATGAGTTGCCGCGAAATGATTTCCCACAAAGCAGTTATGCATAAATGTAATGCTTTTTATATGGTACAGTTTCCATTAATCCGGAAGAAGAATAAGATTGGAGGCTTTTGCAATACATTGATATTTATGCAGCCACACTGTTGTTCATTTACCGTCTTAAAACGTAGCCTATAGTAAACAAATATGGCGAAAAGGGCCCCAATATAAACAAAAAAGTGGGCTTTTAGTTTGCAGCATAAAAATCATCACTGATTTTCGAGGAACTCAAAAAGCCAATCAAGCATCCTAATTTTCACCTTGAAATTTCCATCCGCAAACGAAACATCTAATTAAGGCGCGTGTTTTAAAGAGCTGTCTTATTAGAAGTTTTTTAATTAGTCCAACGCATGCTTATTGCCGGCTGTCTTTGTGTAGGTTTATTGTTCTCGGCGATATGGTCTCTCGTTTGAGTGAGTCCACAATTATGTACCAAACAACCACTTCATTAGAAAGATTGCCCAAACTCTCATTACTTCGGCAAATGCTTTTAAAAATATCTTAATTTAGAGATTTTGATAATTAGGTAGCACAACAGAGTTAAAAATTCAAAATTGCCGGCGGGTTTCAGAAAAACAACCTTTGACTAAAATATCTTTTTGTGACACAGGTGACTTTTACTTTTCACGCAAACTCAGCGTACGGAGAAGTTCCTCTCCATGCCCAGAAGGTTTAATGAAGAGGAAGGGAGTAGTGGAATTCTGCTGAGTCTATGCATCACAGTTTAATGAAGGTAACAGGCAGCAACGAACGTTACATGTAAACTCCTTGTTTGGTAGTTGGCACCTGGAAGACGACGAAGACTCAATACTGCATTGGGTTTTTGACTCAAAAGTTGACGGGTATTTTGTGAGGAAGTGTTGCGAATGGCCCATTCCTACTCGGACTCAATTCAGAACAGAAATGCGATTTTTATCGGACCTAAATCAGAGAGTGGGACTCTCTAACATGCAGACGAATCCAGTGCCTAATCATAATGTGCCCAAGATAGGCAATGCGACGAGAATGAAAGGAAGTTGGGCCTTCAGGGTCTAAAATAGTAGGAGGACACAGTCCCTTTCAAGTAAATACGTAGTAAAAAGGGATGATTTGAGTCAGACGGTGAAGCTCTGTTTACAGTAGGTTGATGTCGAAGTCTGCCATCTGGGATACGGCCGAGTGAAACATAGGTACGAGTGTCCAAGGAAAGAATGTTATTGAAACCTAAGGTGGTAGGAGTCCGTAGACTCGCTTGAAAATCGTCGCGTAAAAGTGGACGTTGGGCAGACTACAAAGAGGCAGGTGTTTTTGCCAAAAACTGAGAAAGTAGATCACTACGTCACCAAAATTTGAAAAAAAATCAAACTGCTTCCAAATATAGTGTCCTAAATAAATGCAGAAACCTGACTTCCAGGCCACAACACTCTCTAGATGGTACCAAAGTATGAGATGTGTTTTAATGTAGTTCTTATACTAATGTTTTTGGGCAAAATACCGCGAATCTTACTAATATGTCAGCTCTTCCTGAGCCTATGCTTGTCTGCCATTGAGCTGCAGGTAACGCCCTTTACCTATTTCACGTGCGATGTTGCATATGTAGGATGTGACGTAACACAAAAGACGTGACGATGGAAACCGGGACAATCAAATGTGGACAACTAGAATGCGACATATTTTAATTACTCGCCTAGCCTATCTCGGCAAATGATCTCTAAGAATGCCAGATATGTTCATAATAAATTTCATCAGTCGAAAATTTTACTGCCTTGAGCAGTACCCTTTAATTCTATGCTTTCATGTGCCAGTCTATCCTAGATCAAGTCTGCACACCTGGACGTATTATTCTGTGCAGAGAGCGTGATTAATTTCAAGAGGTTTATTAAGCGGAGCTTGACGTATTTGAAAGTTTATTAATTTCTCCATGTACATCAGATAAAGCAAAACGTAATGAACCCAGACGTTTAATCGATTTTAAACAGCTGCATTTGTAAATCCGTATGATACCTGCCCTAAAATGCAGTATCAACGCCTCCTGACAATCCTTTATTAAAGCATTGTGATATTTTTTTGCCCCTTGAGGATGATTCATAACTTGCAGCAAAGTAGCCCTTCACAAAGTGGTTACGTTAACTTTGAGGCACGTAGTACAATATATTTTCATGGTCTAATTTCCCCTTATCTTTATTTTAGAAACGGAACGGTATAGGATTGGCAGTTTTCGCAAGATCTTGATATTCATACTGCCACTCTATTGTTCACTTACAGTCTCAGAACAGGCCAAAGGGCAAACAAATATGGTAAAACGTTCCCCAACGTAAACAGGGAAGTGGGCTCTTTTGTCTGCACCAGAAAAATAAGCATTTTTATCATTTACTATTATTATTTTCAGGGAACCGAAAACGCCAATGAAGCCCCTCAATTTTTGACTTAACTTCACCCTGGAAGAAGGCAAAGTATGCATACATCCGTCAAATAAACAGCTCACTAAGAGGTTTTTTAAAGAAGCACCTCCTTAGAAGAACACGAATCTAAGACAGATTCTCTGTTGTCTCTCGTTTTTTTAAGTTCGTTTTTTAAGGTGATATGGTTGCGTGTTTTGGTGAGGCCACAAATATGACCAAAATGACCATCCGTGTTAGAAAGATTGCCAAAGTACTCACGAATTCGGCAAATGCTTTCACAAAGTACCTTATTTTAAGGGGTTTGGCATGCATCTAGAACGAAATGCACATTTTCGGACAATTGATTAAAAACACTGAAAATTGAGAACTATTCGCCAATATTTTAAGGACGGTCGGAAACACACCGTGCTCCAGCCCTATAAAAGACTACAAATAACTCTCACGAAAAGATTCGCCTGATATACATTACAGTTGGACTATCGTCGATCAGTCTACGGAACGTGCTTGTGCCTTGTGCCTTGGGGCTCAGACTAAAGCCCTCGCAGGCGGTCGTACAGCGACTAGTGATATATGCAGACAAGGTGATACCGACAAAGACAAGGGAGACCGGAATGACCATTTCTGGCTTGTAAGCCGTCATCAGCCAGTCATACTCAACCCCAAGTGTGGATCACTTGAGATTCGAACCTGAATAATTTGGCTATGGAGTATGACACTTTACCATCAAGCCAAGGGCGCGTTTTCCAGTCGGTTGTGATCGGGAATATCAATTATGACGGTGGGCGGTCACCGATCAGGTCACGGAACATGCTCGTTCCGTTGTTCCTTGGGGCCCATACTAGAACCCTCACATTCAGTCGCACAGCGGCTAGTAGTAGACGTAAATGAGTTGGCCAGAAACGGTCATTCCGGTCTCCCTTGTCTTTGCCGATACCAACTCATAAAATGATATGTTTGCGATAACACTTGCCGATTCTGTTGATATCTATCAGTCAATGGCTGGCCTATGAACGTGAAACCTCATGAAAAATTCTATTCCGGTGACGTCTCTGTCGGAGAAACCAGGGGAGATCCTGCTTACCTTAGTCCGCTCCATCCCAAACAATGTAAATACGGGAAAATTACAGCTAGCTCTCATTAAGCCATCTTTGAATCTATACTCAAAATCCAGCCTGTCGACTAACTGGCATACTTGACAGTACAGTTATTCGTGAAAGACAAATTTCATAAAAGGACCATTTTCAAGTCAACGGTCCCAGGTAAAAAGCGAAAAATTACAGCCAACTCTCGTTAATCCGTCTTTAAATCTTTGTTCAAAATTTAGCCTGTTGACCAGCCGCCATACCAAACAATGCAGTTACTCGTGAAGAATACTCGGGCTATTTCCAAACGGTACTCTACTTGTGCTGTTTTACTTACTCAGTTCTGTTTGCATGGGCAAACCTCCTGTACATCTAAAACCTGACGTTTCATCGATTTTTCAACGTCAGTTTTGCAAACCTGTATGAGTTCACCCCCTATAATGCAGTAATTGCGCCTCCTGACAATCGTTTTTTAAATATTCTAGTATTTTTCCATTTTGAGAGTAAAAACTGACTTTTCGAAAAAAGGTCCTTCAAAAAGTGGTTATGTTAACTTTTTTGCATACGATGTAATACTTTTTGCATGGTTAAATTTTCAAGAAGCCTTAATTTAAAAATGGAATGAGTAGGAAATTAGGAGGTTTCGCAGTACCCTAATATTTATACGGACACACTGCTGTTCATTTACAATCTTAGAACGGAATTCAACAGTAGACAAGTATGGCGAAATGGAGTCAAATATAAAGAGAAATTGTTTTGTTTCGTTCCAGGCCGAAAATATCACCAATTTTAAGGGAATTGAAAAATCCAATCCGACGTTGTAATTTTCACCATGACTTCACCTTGGAAAGAGGTAAAATACGCAGACATCCGCCAGCGAAATATCTAAATAAGACGCTTTTTGTAGAGTTGTCTTTTTGGAGATAGTTGTTTTTCATTTATCTAACGCATGTTCACTGCCGACTGCCTTTGTGTACGTTCCTTGTTCTCTGCGATATAGCCACTTGCTTGAGTGAGTCTACAAATATGACCAGACGGTCACCTGCTTTGGGATGTCCAAGAAATCACTATTTCGCTAAATGCCTTCACGAAGTATCTTATTTTGAAAGTCTAGATTTTTGGGGAATCGATTGAAAACGCCGAAAATCGGGAAGTATTTACCGATATTTCAAAGATGTCCTCAAACTCATCGTGCTCTAGCGCCAGAAAAAAACTGCAATTAACTTCCACAAATAACGTTCACTTTCTATAAAGAAATCAGCATGATTACTCACTGACCGACCTCGCGACATGTGACCTCATGACAATGTTTATATCTGTGACTTCCCTATCTGCAAAATCAAGCGAAAACATGTTCATCTTAGTGCACCGCATCTCAAACAACGTATAAACGGGAAAGTTCCAGTCGGCTCTCGTTAATCCGTCTTTTAATCTCTACTCAAAATCTAGCCTGTTGACTACCCGCCATACTTGGCAATAAAGTTATTAGTTAGAAAAAGAAGCGATCGCTGGAACAAGGGCTTTATTCGCCTGACGTTTCGGATTCTCACTTGAACCCATCATCAGAGACAGTGGCAGAAAAGGGTGACTCGTGCACAGGAAGTTGCAGTATTTATAGGATGCAGTCGCTATTCTACCGCATACCTATAGCAATTAACCGCTCTCCCCTTCATCAAGGACTGTTGCCCGCTGGTCCGCTAATTGCTTAATGGTCGGCATACAAGTTGTTAATTGCTGAAATCCCATCACCCGTGTTGGATGCTGGCGTGATGATTGCTCGGCCATCTGGCTCACCGGCTTGCGCGCTCCCCGAACGGTTAATTACTTTGGCCAGCCTATGCCTCAGCTCGGAATATGGAGTGGGGATTTCGTTGCACTTGTTGATAGACTGAGGTCCCGTGAACCATGACTCAAGCAACTCGCGGCTCACGCGATTATCTCCTCTCGCGAGAATTTCAGCCTTATCGAACTTGAATGTGTGGCCGGGTCTCGTCGAATGCGCCGCGACATGAGAGTTGGCGTCATTTCTCCGTACCGGTGCCGCCTGTTGGGCAATTCGCTTCCGGAACAGTCTTCCGGTTTCTCCGACGTAGTTGTTTTGTCCGCAACTGCACCAGATCCGGTAAAAGACCCCAGATGTTTCTCGCCGTGGCAGTGTGTCTTTGGGTCTCATCACCTGACGTCTCATGGTGGCCTCTGGTCTGTGTGCAACTACAACCCCAAGTGGGGCAAGAAGGCCGCTAACAGCCTCGGAGACGTTCTTGATGTACGGCATCGCTCGCCAGAATTTGGGATCGGCACGATTTTTTCGTCCGTCTCGTTTGCGTATGCACCGGTTGACGAAGTTGAGCGGGTAGCCATTTTCTCTGAAAACCCGTCGAAGATATTGGGATTCCGAAACCTTGTCTTCCGGTTCACTGCAGTGCATCCTAACACGCCGATATAGCCTTCTTGAGCAATTGCGTTTGTAGCTGTTTGGGTGGTTGCTGATAAATTTCAGTATTTGAGTCGTGTTCGTCGCTTTTCTGGACAATTTGGTCTTTAGGCCACCACAATCTTTGCGACAGACGAGGACATCAATGAAGGCCATCTGGTTATTTTTTCCTCCTCCATCGTAAATTGTATGTCCGAGAAGACGCTGTTGAGACGTTCTTTGAACGTTAGCACCTGATCCTGTTCGATGACGACGAAGGTATCGTCCACATACCGAGCCCAAACTTTCAATCATTGATGTTGGAAGACCAGCAACTCTAACCGATATAGGACCTCCTCGTCTATGAGTCCCAAAATCGGCGAGCCCATTGGTGTTCCATTCACCTGCTCGTAGATTGTTCCGTCAAACGTGAAGTACGACCTTAGACAGAACTTTAGGACCTGAAGGACTTGGGCATGTCCAAGATGATTCTCCGTTTCATTGTATTTGCTTCGTAGGAGTAGCTAGACACCCTCGATTGCCAGATCCTGGGGATAGAAGTAAAGAGGGACGTGACATCAAAAGATACCATGACCTCATTTGGCAAGAAACTTACTCCTTTAAGCTTCTCCAGGAATTGTCTTGACGAACAGACGGTGGTGTCCGAATCGGCGGTCAGAAATCGGAGGCGCGAAACAGCCATTTTGCCAGTCCATACGTTGGAGTGCCTTTGAGCGATACAATGGGCGGCAGAGGAGCGCCCTCCTTGTGTACCTTAGGGAGACCATAGAATCGGGCCAAGGCAGTTTCTTGGGCTCTTGCCAGGCTTCGGTCGGTCAGTGTTATTGCACCCGAGTTCTCCAGTGCCAACAGTGTCGCACTAATTTCGCGTGGCAGCGTTTTTACGGGGTTGGTTTCACATTGGACATAAAACTGGCGATCCTCCAGTAGGTTTTTAGCCTTCTGAAGATGGTCTGTTCTGTCCAGTACGCCGGTGGAACGCCCCTTGTCCGCGGGCAAGATGACGATGTCCTTGTCCGCCTTGAGTTTTCTTAGTGCATCGCGTTCGACCTTTGGGAGCATTTCGCGCGGCTTGTGAGTCATAAGGAGGGACGGCACTTGGTGTCCAGTAAGGTTCTTCGTTTCCTCCGCCGCTTCTGTTTGATTAATGACCGATTGCACTGCTGCAATCATGTTGACAGGTTTGGCGTCAGCTGTGTTGAATGAGGCTTCGTGCCGTAAAACCTGTATTTGCTCCTTCGTCAGTTCCTTTGACGACAGGTTGTGTACCTGTATGCCGTCTCTGGATGACGTTGGATCAGGCAGTTTGTGGAATTTCTTCCCCAGTGTGCATCGCGTGTCGCTCTCTGCTCGCGGGCTCGTTCAGTCACCTTCTGCTGAAGCAGATTTACGCCGTCCTCGCCCATGAACTCGCAGCATCTGGCCTTCTCTTGGTCAATTCTCAGACGGAATTTGCAAAGCCGATTTCGGGATTCATCGCCTGAAGTCTTTCATTATTTTTTCGAAGCTTTGTTTCATCCGTTTATGTCTGCCAGCGAGTGAGCAATAATCTTTTTTAGATGTCGGCCTTTTCATCTGATTTTTCACATAAGGTATCTTAATTACCGCCTCCAGTGACCAAACGCCTCCCTCTAGCAATTTACACACGTCGACTTTGATTGCGAGTGGATCAGTCAGAGCGTTAATGACAACCTACGTTTCTTTTCGTCTAAAGGGCACTGAAGACTTTGCCAAATGGCCAACTGTAGGTCACCTGAAACATTTATGCGTCAGGCTGGGAAGTGTCGGAAGGTGCAATTAATTTATCTTCCGCCTTGCTGGATGGCCAATCACTACTCTCTCTGAGAAATGCAGGTGATCTCAGGAATCACATGCCTAACTGGTTCCTGCAGTGTGCGTGGGGATCACGTTTGCCAAAATTGTGGGAGATAGCTGCGTGGGCTATGATTAGCCGGCAAAAGGGCTAAGCAACTACTAATCCAGACTAGGCCTGTGTCTGTCTAGGTTCTCTGAGAGCAGACTCGTTGACCACGATTATTTAGTATGATGGAAGAACGTTGTGCCAGGGCTGGCCATAAGATTTTACGTTCAAGTCTGCACAGATAGGTAACTGCAACTGTCGATACTCAGCCCGAGTGGTTGAGCTTAGGCAATTTTGCTGAGATCCGAGAATTCGTTCTTGAATAGTCCTGCCCTTTGCCTTTGACTTAGAATTATTAGTGTGACAATCATAACATGTCTAACAAATGTCTGAGCTTTCGTCGTCTATGCCTTAGAAAACGCGTCCTTTTCGCTCAGTATGGCCATCGCAAACCCCGAAAAATGGCCTTCGACTTTCTTACCTTGATGATCAGGCAATCTTCAGTGTGGACATTTCAGGGAGAGAGGTGACAAAACAAGATACCAATAGGACGATCTGTTTATACCAACTCCTTCTCACCTTACCCTACTCCGTGAAGCATGCGAGTTGAATGCTTTGGTGAAAATGGGAAACTGTCAGGGGATTAGCTAATGGCAAATCGAATCCAATTGCACTGGGTACCTACTCTCCTAACCTGACTTCGACCCTAACCCTAACACAAATCATAACTCTAACGATCCTGCGCTTAGCCGTGATCCTAGCCCACCCCCCCCCCTGAATGCAAGGTGTGGCCGACTGTAATACGGATGGGCCATATTCCCCTGCCACATGTAAGATACTGCACTAAAAAGTTTCCTTCCGACCAGATCTTTTCAGACATCTGATCTGGGATAAACAGGCATTTTATGCAAAATATTTCATAACGTCTTCTGCAGGAGGAGATCACTGTCTTCCGCAGATAAACCCAGCGATTCTGGTGCGATCAGCAATTATTTTGGCTGAGGGCGAAGTGCCCATGTTGGCCTTGAGTATTTGAGTAGCATGTTTCCCTCTTCTCTCGTTTTAGTAAAATCGGACTCGTTTTGGACGCAAGGGGCTAAAGGAGCGGGCATCCCTGCACATTCTGCTGTATCTATGTAGTTACGCAGTCGCCATTTTGAGCGAGGTACCCTGATGCCAGCCATGGAATTGTCATCAGTTTATGACCAGGTTACCCAGTCTTCATCTGGAACCGACACGTCCACAGATAACATAGAAGTGGGATTTTATCTCTTCAAGACCCATTGTGGACTTATAGTCTGAAAGTCCATCTGTCATGACATAATTCCTATGTCCGGATCTATTAAGGACGCCACGAGTCCCCAGAAGTCGGAGTCGTTTAATGTGATGTCCTTTGCTGTCAAAATGGGGCAGAGTTTTTTTCATAATAAAGACCATTCATTCTAGGCCATTTTAGTAGTTCGCCCTGGGTACGTGGGCATTTAGCAGTCTTGTATTATGTGTGCTAACATAACTTTTTAAATTAGTTGAGTTACACCTCCAACTGAAAGCATCTCCTTTCTAGTCAACCCAAAGTTATAAATTTAAAAATTTCCCGTGGTTTTCAGAAGAAGCATATTTGCCTAAAATATCTCATTGTGTTGACCCAGGCGCGTCCAGCCACAGTGAACTCTAGGCTTTCGCAGTCTTTCTCTCCTAAAATATCACACTTTTGCCCTTTTTGCAAATTTTGCTTCTAAAATATGACTTACTATTCAACTAAAACGGCTTTACTGACAAGAGGTGGTACGTGGTTAATTCAGGGTAGTCGGCTTCTGAAACGGCGTGTCTTTTTCCGAATGTTGGTGAGGTTTTCGAGGCCTAACCTATTCAAGTTGGGATAAAAAAAGCTCCGAACAGCGAAAGCCGCTCTGTTCACATAGCATTTGTCATCCGCAACCAATGAAACACGAAGATACTAAAAAGAGCTGTCTTTTTTTTAAGAAGATAGCGTACCCCTCTTAGGAGAGGATTGCTGGCTCGCCCCTTGATATCACTGCGGTGAGAGTAGGAGTGCGCTTTTCGTAAGACTATTTGCGATGAACATTTGCAGAAGATTGAGCCAAAATAAAGTGTGCAGAATTCGTCGCAACCATGTCATTTCCATTAAGAATAATTCGAGGGTAAATGCGCGAACCGCAGAAGCGAGAAGATTTTTATTAGTATCCAGGCCAGGAAAGCGAATTACATCGACGGATTTGCAACATGAGAACTATTATTCTAGTAGTACTTAACGAAAATTAAGTGAGAAATATTCCGTTGTTTCTTCACGAAATTTTGAAGTACCTTCGCAAAAAGACTATGATAGATTTGACCACTTCGCGAATGCCTTCTCAGTAACTAAAGTCTTCGGTAAAGGACCTCCACGACAATGTTCTCAAGCGTCAAACTGAACATCTGTAGAAGTAACTTTTTTGACTGCCGGTTTTATTTTACCAAAACTCTAAATAACGAGCGGGTACTGCTATTACCTCTTCCCCCAGCCGTGACTGCAAGTACGTTTGCCGAAGTGTAGGCCGTGGAAAATAAACGTTTGGAGTTGTTTACCGGTCCTAGTGCAGTTGTGGGCAAGGCAGCTTTGTCGGAGAAACCGGAAGACTACTCCGTACGCGGATGACCGAGCACGTAACGGCAGTAAGGGGAAACGACGCCAGATCCCAAGTCGCGGCTCATTCGACGGAACCCAATCACGTATTCAAGCTTGACGAAACAGAAATTATATCTAGCGGCGATAGCCGCACGTGCCCCGAACTGCTCGAATGATGGTTTTCCGGTCCTTAATCAATAACCAAACGCAGCGATCTCCCCAGTTCATAGACGATGCTAGACTTTACTTAGGCAGAGTAGTTAGCCACGTGGAGAGCGTGCGGATGATCACTGTTCCTATTTTTAATGTCGGCAAGTCAAACTGCCAAAGATTGCGCACGGATGACGAAATCCGGCAGTCAGCATCTCGACCACGTGTGATGAGCGTGGGTGGCGATAATCTTGACTGACACACAAGCGCATAGTAACTGCACGGCGAATGCATGCTTCAACACCTGGCCAGTCGAGCTATGATGCACCCGGGAGCTGCCAACTGCGACAGGCATGTAGCGACCCGGAAACTGTACCATATAAACACTGCAACAGCTGGGTACTCCACTACCCCTATGTGACTCTCCCTGATGATGGTTTCGAGTGAGAATCCGAAACGAAGGTCATGTTTCAGCGATCGTATCTTCCTCCTCATGAGACAGCAGAATGGAAAAAAGGTGGTGAGAGTCGACGATTTTCCAACGGTTCGAGCAGCATTGACAAAAAAATCAACATGCTAAAGTTTATACTGATTATGGAACTTAATATGAGGTCAAGTTACCTTAAGAGGACAAACACAGACAGTCCGTGCAAGGACTGGAAACATGCCGACTCAAAACCGAGGTACTTTGGCAGAGACATCTTCCGGAAATCTGCAACATTCACGTATAAAGGATGAAATCCTTAAATAACCTGGGCAAGCCGCGATTAAACATACAATGAGCTGGCGTTTTGACCATGAATACGTAGACTTGGGGTCGAGATTCCTTTAGTGGAGGGACAATCTTCAAAAATGTAAGCATGACTGACCATTTATTTTGTTGAGAGACATTGTGCCTGATCACTGAAACAAGGCCTCCTATCATCCGCTCTCACTTTCTGCCATAACATACAGTGAGTGACTGATCTCATGAAATGTTCGCCAAAATTCTGAAATGCGTTTTCAATTAGGAAGGATTACTTAGGTGGGGTTGTAATACTGATTATCCAGCGGCATACTCCTATAACATTTCGGACTCGACAGGAAGTCAGCTTTGAAATGTACGTCTTTTTAATCTCCTGTGGAAGTCGTGCTCGGCACAAAATGACTACTAAGTAGCATGCATTTTTCCCATTGATTTTCGATGGTCTTGCAAATTCAAATACATTTAATAGAAAACGTTAGCAAAAATATGCTTTCTTTCATCCGCTTGATAGGGAACCACCTTATCTTCGCATTTTATACCCGAAGAAGGAGTATAATTAGGTTTTAAAAATGTTTCTAATTATTAAACGTTTTAGGACCGTGCGATGTCTATTCATACAACACTATACCTGCCCGTTTACCACTGCACCTCATGAAATGGGCAAAATAGTCCGCATCCATTGCAGGATTTTATGAATTTTCTATAAAATATTTTCAAAGGCATAGAAGAATTTGTGGTTTTCATTACGCGGAACGCATGAAGTTTGTAGATTGCAATAACTAGATGCTAATGCAACGGTTGATCAGGCTCCAACTCATTCGGGAATTAGGAAACTTTTTTAAAACCTAATTATACGTGATGCTCCGTAAAACGACTAAAAGAAAGCATATTTTTGCTAACGTTTTCTATTAAATGTATTTGAATTTGCAAGACCATCGAAAATCAATGGGAAAAATGCATGCTACTTAGTAGTCATTTTGTGCCGAGCACGACTTCCACAGGAGATTGAAAAGACGTAAATTTCAAAGCCGACATCCTGTCGAGTCCGAAATGTTATAGGATTATGCCGCAGGATAATCAGTCTTACAACCTTACCTAAGTAATCCTTCCTAAGCGAAGACGCATTTCAGAATTTTGGCGAACATTTCATGAGATTGGTCACTTACCGTAACATTTAACACTCATCAGCAGACTTAGTCAAAAAAGCACCTTAATGAAGAAAACAGAGGTGGGGGACGCGAACAGCCTAACAAGAACAATAAAGCATGAGAACTATCTGGAGATATCTCCATTGAAAGTAATTTCTGGATCCAGCGTTATCTCTAGAAGGTAACTCCAAAAAGTGCCATTTTTGGGATCCTCGGGAACGCAGATGAACACGAAATCTGGAGTTCGAAAGATTTCTAATCAACCTGAAAAAAAACCATAGAAATTAAATTTACCTTTACTGCTATGGCGGCATAGATCGAGTCCAAGAGCAAAACGGTAAGAACACGCCCTTTTACCTGATCGACGAACACACTTCCGACATAGTTCAATAATCCCGATTGCAACCAGCAGGACAATGAGCATGTACCTAAGTCGATAGGTTGCTAAACATGACAGTTCGACCGTCGTACCCGATGACAGCAGGGTGAGAGTAGACACGGTGACTTGCGCGTTAGCTAATTTATAGTGAGAGTGGACTTCTGCAACATCTATTGCGCTTTCTCCTCCTCCTCCTCCCAATCTGGGCTTGGTGTGAAGACATAGTCAACAAGACCGGAGGCGGTAGAGGACGCGCTGCTTGGGCGGTCTAACCACCCCTAGGCGTGCCGCCACAACCATGAAGAGTGTGCGTCAGGTCTACATTACCTTACGTGTAACGCATTTTTTTATAATTATGTGAAAGTACTTCATGATTCAGGCGGTTCAAGTTCATCTGGGTCAGTTGAAACGCCAGCCATGCCCACCGAAGTCCACATGATCGCATTTGAACTTGAGGTCGGCTGCAGACATGTCAATCTACGTCCTCAGCTGGCCACTGCGATTCCGCGTTCTGACAAGGTGGCATTCAGAAGATTTCAAATTCAATTCGACGTACAGTATACTTGAAAAAGTAATGGACACCCACCTCGATGAAATAATGGCATTTAATGTAAGAACACTGTCAATGCTAAAGGCTGATCCCAACGCTCTTAGAGGAAGGCGAATGTTGTAGGCGGAAATATGCGCTGGTCTTAATACAAAACGTTCAAGCAGAAGCCTCCTTCGTTTAAAAGCGTATCGTCGGCAAATATAATATGCAAACGTACGACGACGAGCCTATTGACAAAAACTGATTGAACTGAACATAGACCGCGACGCCAATTGTACACCATCGCTTTGATATACGGCTTTATGAACATGCAGACAAACGAGGAACGATGAAACTGACAAAATACAATGTACGAGCGCTTTGCATCAACTCGGGTTTTCTGCATTTTACAACCAAAATTAAGGCTTTTAGTGCAACGCCTTCTTCCAGACCTGCATTTTCGCGTGAAATGGACCCCTCATCCAACTCAGGCATTTTAGTAGGCCAAAAATTGCTGCAGCGTAGTTTCGCATATTTATACCTGTTTCTCCGTTTTGGAAGTATAAATCTAAATGGCGTTAATCAAAATCTAAATGGCGTTAATCAAAGCAGCCCTCGCTGTCCTGGGGTCCGATTTTTAGTCCGTGTAGGTCAGGTGACGCAAAGTGCGGATAAACACGATGTTTTCGAGAAAACGGACGCTCCCTATTGGCTGCATATTCAGGTCCGATAAATAGCGCAGTCATGTGCCCCAGGTCACAGCAATTAAATCAGCTGACAATCTTTCGTTTGACGACACTTTATGATTTCCAACCCTGTACAAGCACATTGGAAGTAAATGCGAAAAGTTACATGGGGAAAATACAGGTTAACTCATTGGTTTTGTTGTTTGATAACCTTGTCCATGCAGCTAAAAGGCTATTTGAAAACAGGTTGGATACGACAAAAATATAAAAAATAAGTTTACTTCTATAAAGCTACTGTGTAACGCTCTTTTCCTCACAGAATGGGTTTAGGATTAACAAGCGTTAACAAATAAATGGAACACGGTTACGCTGAGCAGACTTGTCTAATTGGGTTTTAGCAACAAAATAATCTGAGTCGGGGTCTGATAGTTAATTACACAAAGCATAGTCTCTGCCCTATTAACAAAATCTGTCATGCTAATTCCCAATTAATAAACCCTCCAACTCCGCTGACGATAAAGTCGCTATCCTAGTGGGATGACATCTCCACTGACTGGGAACAATTGCATATATGTGCGCATACGTCGTCCAGACAATGCGCAAACCTCCCAGCGTTTAAAACTGGGGACCCTACATATGCATTCAGTCAAAGATTGAGCAGAAAACAAATGAGGATCTGAATTCTTGGCATACTATCTGGTCGTTTGTTAGGGAGGCGGTTAGAGCAATGATTTCGTGCTGACTCCGAAACTTTCGGCGAATTCAAACGAAGGTCGCGCGCCTACCTGCTCTGTTGGCCTTCCCCAATCTGGTGATAGATATCTTGAACTGATGTGGCTTCCATCGTGTAGCATGATTTATCACTTGGGCTCTCAGTGGGCAAGCTTAAAATCAGCGTCAAAAACCACGAAATAGACGTTATCGGGTTGCTGGCGGCAGTACTGATCAAAGCATCCATTGCCCCTGGACAGCCAAATTGACTGTTTCTTGCCAACGCGACTCGTTTAAGCTGGAACGACTGAGAATGACGACTGTGAAGACTCCCTGACGGAGCCAGAGAGCCTTATGATCTTCCAGGTTGCATACTGAGGTCTGCTGCACTTTCTAAGAACTGACGAATCTGCGGTATCACCTAAGCCCCCTGTCGATAGTCGCCGCTACCAAAATTTAGGCACAAAGGCGTGATGTCCAATCAGCTAATAATATTAGATCCTATGCCTAATTTCATTCGGAATGGCGTCCTCACCAGCGTAGTCCCCTACATTTCCCGTCGCGTCAGGGATTTCTTCCGCAGATGATGTTTTTTCAGTCAGTCATGCCTGAATGCTGGGGAGTCCTTTAGGCTTAAGTCAACCGAGTGGATTTCGATCTCGGAAAAAAAATAATGGTTACCGAAGTGTCCTGTTTGCCATTGGCGTTGTCATGGTACCTTGATTATCTCAGACCATTGGGAGCGTCGTATTCGGCAGCAATGACTCAACGATATGTAACGATTCCCCGACTAGAACATCGATATCGGCGGAATGAAAATGGTATCGACAACAATTCTCCCAACAAGAGACCGTCCTACAAAAGAAACCTCGCTGGATGTGTTGACCAAACTTCTTAACTTGGGGTTTACTTACAAAATAATCTAAGCCAGTGTGCGATGGTCAAGTCTATAACGCGTAGTCTCAGCCTTATATATACAAGCTTTCATATTAACTTCCGATTAGGAACCCCCCCCCCCTAGCTCATCTGTAAATCACGCTGACGATAAAATCACTATTTTACTGAGATGCCTTCTCCACTGGATGTCAATGCTTGTATAAACTTGCGCATACGCCCACCAAACAATCCGAAAATCTCTCAATTGCACTCTTAACGAGAAATATTCGCATTCAAAGACCCGCATTCCAGCGTGAACGGATTGAACTTGAACGGCGTGCCCTGCTGATGAATCAGAAAACGTAACGCACGAGATGAAGAACCCGCTTGAGTATACTTGTAGAAGAAGCGATGACTTCTTCTTCTTCTTCTGATTAACTAATTCCTGTAACTCGCATCTTCGCTTGTATCGGCAAAAATAAAACAGTTAAATTGAGTTGAGTTTATGTACAAAAATGTACTCACAATTGGCCGTTAAATTGCATCAAGAAAGGGATTCTCCAGGTTCCCTGTTGCGGAACGCTGTGGTTCCGCAATATGCGACCGGAATATTTCCCCCGCTTGCTTTAGGCCAAGGCTGTCTAGATCAAAGCACAGACGATACTGGACCTCGTCTATGCTGACCCATAATGAACGACCTAGCATCGATTCTTCTTCGTGGGATGTCCGTCTCTGTCTGCTCCAATAGGCCTCAAGCTGTCGGTTTTCTACGTTTTATCGCTTTCATTTCTTTCCCCTCCGCGGTGATGCGTCATCCGTGAAACCCCTATTGCCACCATTCGCGCATTACGCGGGCATGGAGTTACTGGTTGCGAGGTTGGGTCACAACCTACCGTTGGTGAAACTAAGAACCAGACACTGTTAAAAATTGGGTGCGAGGTCACCTGCAATACGGAGGGTTCCGATTCTCATGTCCTATCAAGTTGATTCAAACAAGTTTCTCCATTTGAGATCCTGACCACAGAATTCGGTAATTCCTTCTGGAGTTCTAGTGCATACTGTGCGCCTCAGTTACACGTATCTATCGTTTCGAACGCCGCCTAAATGTGCTAGTGAAAGTTCCTGCCTCTTGCATAAGCGGACAACCTCTAATTGAAGTCAGGAGGCTTCAACCCCCGCAGAGCAGTCGAGCTGGTCTTCGCTTCATGCAAAAGGAGTTGGGAGGAGTTACCGACAGGTCAACGGTCTCGTGGCTCAGTGGTTAGAGGCGTGGGCTTCTAACAAACAGGTCGCGAGTTCGAGCCTCGGGTGTGCCACACTTCGGGGTTGGGCATGACTGGCCAACGACGGCAAATAAGCCAGAACTGGCCATTCCAGTCTCCCTTGTCTTTGTCGGTAATATCATTCTGCCTATATCGTGCGCCGCTGTGCGGCTGTTGTTTGGGCTCGAGAGAGAGTCCATTAGGCACAACGGAACGAGTGAGTTCTATAAGAACGATCGGTGAGCGCCCCCTACCATTTATCGACCTGCTTGACAGCCTTGAGCGGAACGAAGGCCACTTGAGCTAGTAATCGAATTCGTCCTCTGCAGGAAATAGAGCAGATGTCATTTTTATCGATGTAAGGCAAAGATCAGAACTCCCTCCAACTTGTTTGCAGGAATCCCTGAGTGCGCAGTTAGTAAACAAACTAATGAAGAAGGATTAGCGAAAACTAGACCATCGACCCGAATGAATTCGGGCATTGGGTACTTTTCAAACTACCGTAAACACTTACGTGAGATGCCGGTATCTCACACAGATTGCTCTCTTCTCCATATCTAGACAACGTCCTATTCTGATAATTATCGCTGGCCACATGTTCCTATTTCTTCAGGCTTTTTGGACAGGGGCTATTAGCCTAATTACTGGAATGACCTTGACAATCCGAAACCTGATATTTCAGTCCGCGTGAATCAGTCAAGGCATGGAGGGGGGAGAGAAAAATTGCGGTATCTTCAGAAAAACAGAGAAAATTTGCCTCTTAGTTTACTTGGACTTGTTAATGTGCACATTTTAGCGTCCTTATTTCTGGGCATTTACAAATGCGCTAGACGTAACTGTGGAAAACCCACACCCAGATGATCAGCCTAACTGTCTAGTAAATGGTGAAATAAATGTTTACGGTTTGTTTTTAACTAAGCATGAGTGGGATATCACGTCGGTCGCACAGGGGATATGTTATAAAGACAACCCTTCTCTCCCTTAGATTTATCAAATTGGACCTAGGATTAATGAATAGTCACAGAATGGACGATAAAAAACATTTTTCTTATGCACTACTAGCTGCCTTTTAGAGTTTTGTGAAAATAAGCCGGTACTCCGCAGTAACGGATGGATTTCAGCTCTAATATTCATATCAACTTTCGGACCGTGCCTGGAAAGGTCTCTTCCGAAGGATTTACTCCAAGTTTGTGCATTAATTTCCTCGGAAATTACACAAGGTAAGGTGAAACTGGAGTTCATATACCAGAAAACACACGGGGAAGGCTGGAAGACCCACTGGCTGGAGCAAGATTCTCCATTTGAGATTCTGTCCACAGAATTCAGTAATCCCGTCTGGAGTTCTAGTGCATACTGCGCGGCTCATTTACACGGCCCTGTCGTTTCGAACGCCGTATAAGTGTGCTAATGAAAGTTCCTGCCTCTTGCATAGGCGGACAACCTCTGACTAATGGGAATGCAGCCAGGAGGCTATGATCCATGCGGGGCAGTCGAGTTGGTTCGCGCTGTCAGGCAAAGCGAGTTGAGAGGAGTGATCGGCTTGCTTGGCAGCGTAGTGAGAGACAAAGGCCAATTGAGGCAGTGATCGAGATTTGACTGCAGAAAATAGAGCAGACGTCATTTTCCGTGATGCAGGACCATAATCAGAACTTGTTCCAATAATTCTATTTGCTGGAATCCCTGAGTGTGTAGTAAGCGAGCAAACTAGTGATACATGACAAGCGAAAACCAAACGGTCAGCCCGAATGAAACGGAATTCTGGCTAGTTTCCGCACCAGCATATCCAGTTATGTCAAAGGCGTCTTTTTTACACGGACAGTTATCTTCTCCATAGCTTGAAAACGCCTTCTGCTAATAATTATCGCATGCCATATGTTCATATTTCTACTTATTAAAATACCCTTCGTTAAGCCGGAACCTGGTATTTTAGTCCGCGCCCATCAAGCAAGGGAAGGGAGAATAACTGTGGTATTTTCAGAAGAGCAGAGACATTTTTATCTCTTAGTTTGGTCGGACTTGCTGATGCACACGTTTTAGCGTCCTTTTTCTGGGCAGATACAAACGCGCTGGAAGTTTCTGTAAAAAAACCACAGCTTGAACACCGGCTTTACTGTCGAGTAAATATTGTGATGTATTTTTTTATGGTTTGTTCTTAGAAAGGAACGAAAAGGATACCACGGAGGTACGCCATAGGGCTAACCCTTCCCGCAGTTCTATCAACACAATTTAGCCTAGGATATAGCAACGGTAACAAAATGAATACAAAAAGGCGCTTGTTAGCTTTTCTGGGCAAATTTGACGCATAGCTTTACCTTTAAATACGAGCAGATTGGAATGGACTTCGCCGACTTGATTGCCGTCATCGGGGAGTGATGGAAAACACTAAGTGCTAACTCACCCGACATTTGAAGCCGATTTCATCAGGTCATTGTACAGCGCTCTCACAATCGTACTAACAGACTCATTTCCTATCGGCTGAAATCAGAAACATTCAAGAACATGGAATTTACTTGCACCGATCCATCCTGATTGGTTTCTCCTTACTCGCGCTCTGACCTTGGGTCAGAGCCAAGTTTATATCGGTTTAAACTAGAAACAGTCAGGCATATGGGGGTGAGCTGCACCGACCCATCCTGATTTCAGAAAGGACGGGTTTATTGGTGTTCACCTTACTCGCACTCTGACCTCGGGTCTGCAGATCGGCATTGACGTTTTACTGACTGCTGATGACGAATGAACATTTCAGAACCTCTGTCTATGTCAGTAAAACTTCTGACGTCTTGAGGGCCAGTCACAGTACAACCGCCTGCGTGGATGGCCTCAGATGCCGAGCCCCTGCATAAAACAGAATGAGTTATTGGTACACTCTGCACACGGGTGATACAACAGTGGCAGATATAAGTCAGTAAACATTTTCTCATTTGTTTCCGACTTACCTTTGAATGACGTGGACGCCCAACTGCTAAATACCCTTAAAGGCATATTTTTAAGACAGAAAATATTATCGCTTTTTTGATTTTTTCCTCACCTTTGTGGGAGTTCTGAAGGATGTGAACATCCACCTGCTAAAAAAACCAACAAAGCGCACTTTTAGGAATGAACATATGAACGCGGGTTTTCAGTCTGACCAAGAAAGCATCTTAACCGAAGGTCTCATTTGGAAATGTCCGTTTACCTGAGATATGACTTTTCGTGTTAAGCGGCTCATAGCTATAACCCAAACCGTCATCCCCGAAAATGTGAACGCTCGAAAATTTGGTGAAGAGGCAAAAGGCTTTCATGAACAAATACATTTTGAAGGTTTGGACAACGAGGTTATCTTTTCTGACAAGTGTTTCAGAACAGGAAAAACTGCATTGTACACACCAGAATCTCAAATACGCCACAAAACCGATCAGATACCAACATCGCTTTGAGGTACGGCAGTTCGATCGTCGTTTCCGACGATGTCTACCGTGTGCTACACACCACGGTGCAGCAGGCATGGCGACTTGTGCGTGATTTAGTTTATAGTGAATGTAAACTTGCGCAGCATCTACCGCACTCTCTCCTCGTCCCCCAACTGGACCCAGTGTCAAGACAGAGTCAAGATGATCGGAGGCGGGGGAGGGCGCAGGTGGATGACACGGTCGAGCTCGCACTTTGGCACTCCACTCCACATCCTCGGTCCACACAACAAATGACCAGGTTTTTGACCAATAAAAGTGGGAGGCGACAGGAGTCCCAGTGTGCGCGACATCTGCCAGCAACCGGGTCTGTCACCGCACCCCGAAATAATGGCATTTGTTATGGTGCGCAAATCCGATAACACCTGCCAGAATCCGATATGGTCCCGGTGTTGGTCCAACGCATCTACCACGTGGCCCGTTTAGGGGGCACACACACACGACAGTTCGACCGTCGTTGCCAACAACAACGACACCCAAACAGGGGTCAGAAAGACGATGAGGACTGGGCAGCTATGCCCACCACCTGACTACCCGGCGGGGGCGCAATCGCATCTATCGGCACGGAAGTAGGTATCAGGGAACTGCCAGCGCATACCAGACTGTGATAGCCATGGTTCGCTGATCCTGGCGTAGCACACGCTTACAGACCTTTTGAACTAGAAGGACCAGACGCCGTCCTGAGCCGCCACCCTTTGATGTTGGGCAACCAAACAGTCGCCGACTGAGAGGCACTAGCCATAAGTACACACACTCTTCTCACATACATGGGAGTGTCACAGATGACTTGAGAAGGGGTCGTGATAGCCCGGCTCTCAGTCTACCCACACAGGCCACTCTACAAAACAGACACGACAACTTGGCAGACTGCGTGGATTGAGTTGAGGCGTCAGTCGGCTGCCTTCCGAGCCACGGCGCTCGACGGAACGTCGATGTTAGGAATAGCGTTTGCCAGTTGTGTTCCAATTTCTGACCGACATGCGACTTTGTGAAGACATTCATTCCCGCGAACAAAATCCTTTATGTAGTACTCAAACGCATCCCGATGAATGTAAACAAAACTGTACCCACCGATTTCAGGGAACCGCTTTTTTCAGGACACCATTAAAGAGCAGGCAGTTGACGGCCAATCATGCTGTTGTAATTTTAAGACGACTTTTTAAAACACTACTGAATTTGTGCTGTTTAAGCTTTTTAGTCGTTTGCTTGAACGCATATTCTTGGCTTCTGAAAATTTGCTTTATTTAATAGTGGTTTTGACATTTCTGACATCTCCTTTTTCTTCAAGAAATGGTTTTTCCTGACCGATGTAATACTTCTTTCAGTTTGTTTGACCTTTTGCGCAAATGACGTTTCCTTTTCGAAATTCAATGTTTTGGTCGAGCTTTCTAGTTTCCTAGTTATAAGGAACTGTTTGCGAAGTCTTGCATATTTTAGACGGTTAATGAGAGAACTTACATAAAATAACCATCTGTGAACGCTGTTTTGCTCTCTGGTACCTAACAATTTATAGGAATTTTTAATGCTCTTATAACAAAGACATTCTAAAATTACTGCTTTTCGTCAGCTTGTAAACGATCTTACAAGGGTTGAATATTCCCTCTTTCACCCATGAGCGTGTTGCAATTAACAGTGATTCAACAAAAGAATCATACAACGGCAATTTTAAATTATCTGTTCGCAAAAGTGGTTTTCAAATTTGCACAATATTTCCGAGGTGCAGACATGCACCTCTGTTGAAAATCCAGAATGTCCTTACAATCAAACTTAAAACTGCAGATTTTGACTACGAATTCACATATAATGTGTCTTATTGGCTTAAGAATAATTGTGTTCTTGAGATATTTTCTTATTTCGGAAGGATCTTCTGCTGGTTCTAAACACTCCTAGCCTTTGACATACTAGACGCTGGACTATCAGCACACTTCTTTTTGTCGTCGTTTTAAAGCCTATTTTATGGAGGCTGCCTGCAGACGTTTTTGCAGCTGCACGGCGACAAACATCTGATTCTGTTTTACTTCCAAGATGCGTCCGAAATTTACAATTTCAGGCAGTAAGCGGGATCGCCGTGGTTCCATCAGCAACCGCCAATCAGAATTCGACTAGCAGACATCTTGGCGTGATCTGCGATACCCCTCCGCATGAGGATAAACTGGGGACTCGTCGCTGTCATAACCACTTTTTGGTTTTGCGCGAGTTCACTCCCCTACGATGGACTACTGAAGGCAAGCGAAAAATCCAAGCCCATGCAAAAATGACAGGGAGCCTCAAAGGATCCTTTTTTAGCGCCGTAGTCATTTTGCTTGTCCATATTTTATTCATCGCGTAGAAAATGGTGCCTCTCATCTCCCAGAATCAGCATTAAAGGGTGAGGAAAGAGTGGCATACTGTAAGTGACGGCTTACAAACAGTGGGTGACAAACGGTAGATGGACGCTCATCTGTCGTTTTTGGGGAACTCACTCGTCTGGTTGTGCCTTTGGGGCAAAAATGACAGGGAGCCTTAGAAGACCCATTTCTGGCAGTCGTAGTCATTGTAATCGCCAATATTTTATTCATTGCGGAGAGAAAATGATCAGAGTAATTTGTCAGATCGGCGACAGCAAAAATACATTCCTTATTCAAACCTTCAAGGCTGTCGCAGTATGCTTGGTCTGCATCCTAGCTTACGTTTGCTTTTAGAGCTGACCAATATGAAGGATTTGGGCAGCTAATGACGTCACAAGCAGGAGCAAAATTGGATGAGAGTCAAAATGTCATTTTTTCGAAATTGAACCCTCAGCAACGCTAACAGCGAAGTGGGCGTATGCGCAGAACATTTCGCTTCTGTCAGAAATTTATGCGCCGATGCAGGCTAAACCGTAGGAGAAAAAGTTTCTTCCAGGGAATTACCGATCTGATGAAATGCTGGTTGAAATTCTGAAATGCGTTTTCAAATAGGAAGGATTACTTAGGCGTATGCGCCGAATATCTCAGTTGCTACAGAGATTAACACGCTGACGTAAATTAAACCGTAGGACAAAAAACCCCTAATGTTGATATAAATTTCGGCTGAGTCACACCAGCTTCGACGAAATGACCGCACTATGTCCGTCATCTGCCCAAAGGCATCCAGCAGTACGTAAGTTTTGACTTGTTTACCGTATTTTTAACATGGGTACACACCTGAACCGGCGCCCGTTTAATCAATATATAATAAACATATAATACGACGCTGTATATATATATGCATAGGCGTCGTATGTGGCACGCGTAGACGGGCTGTCAAGCATTGCCGGTCACCGCGCTCGAGACTACTTTCGTTAGGCCTTACATATAATCGGATATTAAGAGGCATCGAAAATCAATGCGAAAGATTCATGCCACATAGGTAGTCATTTTTTACAGAGTGCTGCAGCTTTTGCATACAGCCGGAAGGAAGTTCATTCGAAAGCCTTCATCCTAAGGTAACATGGGTACTGGCTTGAGTCCGGCGCCTGTTTAATCGATATATAATAAACATATTATTCGACGCTATATACATATATATAGGCGTCGTGCGTGGCACGCGTAGACGGGCTGTCAAGCATTGTCGGGCACTGCGCTCGAGACTACTTTCGTTAGTCTTTACATAGTCTTGTTATCGGGGCCTGGGAAAAGGCGGTAAATGCAGCACAAGTCTGTCTCACTATAAACTAATTCACTCACAAGTCAACGGTGTCATGCCTTCTGACCGGGTTACACGTTGGAAGCCGTCCAATGTGACGGCCCATATCTCACGCGGTTATGTATATAGTGGCAGAGGAGCGCTCACTGATCGCGTTACGGAACTTACTCGTCCTGTTGTGCCTTAGGGCTCTCTCTTTCGAGCACAACTAACAGCCGCACTGCGGTGCCTAATACAGACAGAATGGTATTACCGACAAAGAAAAGGAAGAATGGAATGGCCATTTCTGGAGTATTAGCCTTCGTCAGACAGTCCTGCCCAACCCCGTAGTGTGGAACGTCTGAAGACGCCTAATATGCCAGAAATGGCCATTACAGTCTCCCCTGTCTTTGTCACTAACGTTATTCTGCAGGTACGTCTATGCATACAAAGAACACCATTTTATTAAACCGTGTTCTGATGCCACTAAATAGACATTTTGAGATCCATTTCTACGTATAAATACGACTCAAATGTTTTTAAATACAGAAACCCGCAATTTGGTTTCATGTTGCCGTCCTTGATTTAAACCTCATCTCGGATTATCTTTATTCTTTTAAAGAGGGAAAAAAGACACCGATAAGAGCCCAGTGGGGCAAAATAAGAGACTTAAGATGAGGCACTTTTTCAACGAAGTATACAAAACAACCGAACTCATGCAAACTTTAAATTCAAGATAAAAAATTGCCCTATATGCGCTGGAGTAACAGCAAATAACCCCTTTCTTAATATTTTCAGTTCAGCACCTTATTTTGTTTTTCATCGGAACTCTCCGTCGCATATAATTCACCAACTATACTGTTTTCACACATGGTCGCATGTTTTCGCCCTATTTACCGGAAAGTCTCTTTTACCTCAAGATCGTGTTTTCAAGTTTCTCGCGCCCCTGGAGCTACTGCGGACTCACAATTCATTGTTCCCTATCAGACATCCTGTGCGCGCTGATCCGAAAAGTGTATTTTTGGGGTTGTACCACTGGGCGCAAAGTGTAGGGCGGATTTGCAGGTTGTGAATCAATTACTTTTAAACGAAATGGACATTTCTGGTTCTTCGTAGATACTTTGACAGATTTTGAATAATTCATACTGACCCAACTGTCAAAAACTCGGCGCCTCGGTAGGATTCGAACCCACGCAGTAAGGGGGAAGGCTTTAGTACAGCCAACGCTCTAACCACTTGAGCTACGAAGCCCCGCCGGTCGACGCGAGTTTTATCACATTTGGGTCAAGTTACCCGTCCAACCTACTGCAACGTCTGGAGTCCACCAAATGTGATACAGTAAATTGACTGCCCAGGCAGGATTTCTTAGGTAATTCACCTAAAATCTACCAGATGACTACCAGGCTACAAGGCAATATCATTGGTAAAGATTAGATCTAAAATGTGATTATCTCTTGTTGGAGAGCGCATCAATTGTATATGCATACAAGGAGCACGATTTTATTAACCCGTGTTTTGATGCTATTAAAACGACATTTTAAGATCGGTTCCTTTGTACGGATACGACTCAAATACTTTTAAATACAGAAACGTACAGTTCTGTTATATGTCGCCGTTCTTGATTTTAGCATTAACTTGGTTTTACTGCATCCTTTTAAAAAGGGCATAAACACACCGATAAGCTCCCTGTAGTGCAAAATAAAAGACTTAAGATTGGGCAATTTTTCGAGGAAGTGTACAAAGCAATCGAACTCACGCAACTTTTAACTTTAAGACAAGCGATTGCTCTATACGACTTACAATAACAGCGAATAACCTATTTTCTTATATTTTCAGTCCAGAACTTTCTTTTGTTTTTCATCAGAGTTTTCTGTCGCATATAAGTCATTAACCAGACTGTTTTCACACACAGTCGCATGTTCTCGCCCTATTTACCGGAAAGTCTCTTTCACCTCAAGATCGTGTTTTCAAGTTTATCGCGCCCCTGGAGCTATTGCGGACTCACGATTCATTAATCCCTATCAGACATCCTGTGCGCGCTGATCCGAAAAGTGTATTTTTGGGGTTGTACCAGTGGGCGCAAAGTGTTACGAGGATTTGCAGGTTGAGAATCGACTAATTTTAAATGAGATGGACATTCCGTGTTCAGACCTATAGAATGACTTTTTTTACTCAGGCAGCATTCGGAGAGTATTTTGCACTACACCAGACTGAAAGCCATGCTGCGATGGTCTCTTCGGGACGCGAGTTGTTCCCTTTCTTGTGCTGTGAAACTCTGGTCCACTATGCGCGGGCCAGGGTTGTGGTGGCACGCCTAGGTGCGGATTCACGCCGTGCCAACCACCCCTGTCCGATCTGGCCTCCAGTTTTCATTCATTCTGTCTTGACATATGGGAGAGGAGAAGGAATTGTGGTAGCTGCTGCGCAAGCCTGCTTCGGGCAGTTCCCTCGCACCTCGATGCTGCTGTGCGGCAGGGCTAGACTGGCCTTGCCGTCCTAAACCCCGCACCCACCACAGTTCCTTCCCCCCCCCCC